>JAPZDX010000012.1:3874897-3888609 GCA_029783625.1 Naso annulatus | reverse complement strand
GTCACATGTACAGAACACAACAACAAAACAATCACAATGTTGCTGCTACATCTTGGATTATGAGAGTGTATAGATCCAGAAGGAGGTGAAGTCCATGAGTCCAGGAGCACAGTCTATAGGTCAGATATATGATCTGCTGATCAAAACGGGAGTGCAGTTCATTGAACTAGAGGCATGCAGAGTCTATTAGTCGTGACAGTCTTGGGTAGTCCGGACGAGGATCCCAGGACATGAAATCTCCCACTGTCTAAAGAAGGACGGTCATCTCTCCACCGAATGAGCCACATCCTCGACCAGCTGGACCCTCCCCCTAAACCTCAGTGTGCAAACAATTATTATAAATTAAGATTCCGACCAATTAGAGATTCATGTCAAATACTTTTAACCTCCGCGGTTCACTGCCTGATATGTTTTTATTTAATATATATTCTCCAAAATCCCTCGCTTGTTTTGATGTTTGTGTTTGGCTTTGTGAGTACTGTATTAATTGTGTTACAGCGCCCTCTACGGACTGCTCGTGGACATATTGCCTCATTTTGGTCCTCTCGACAGCGCACTGAGCTCCACTGTGGGAGGTGTGTTACTGTGAAGAAAGGACCCATGTGGACGGTGCTTTGCTCTCTGTCTTCAAACACAATGAAACCTGAGTTCAACATGATTTGCCAGTGTCCAGCTTTTGATTGTGCACCAGAACACACCGCCCAGCTACGCCTGCAAAATGATCTCATGCCTTCATGTTTCAACATGAAGTGAAAATCTGAGGTCAAGAAAGTCTCTAGAGAAAAGTTGGTGGTTTATGCAGGCAAGTTTTAATAAAAAAAATCTGATGTAAAAAAAAACGGAAACAAAAAAAAACATAAAAAATTGTTTAAGTTAAAACCAGTCTGTTACAGAGTCACCTTCAACTGTACATACAAGAGCAACTAAATACAAACAGTTTCCATGGCATCAAACCAAGAAATCAGTACAAAAAGCTTTTTTACGAGACAAAAAGAGTCCGCTGGAAGACATGAAGGCAGTCCATCTGTTTAAGTTCTTCCATTGTTCTGTTTTAAGAACCAGTGCATCTCATCCCGCCACGAAAAACAGGTCTGTCCAACTTTTATTTTCCACAGTTTGGGAAACAGTACACAGGTAGTGATGCATTCTGGGAATGGGGATCCAACCGGAGGTGTTGGACAGTTGAAGTCAATGCTCTGACTCAGAGCAGCACGCACAAATAAACAGATTAATCTTCTTTGAGGTTGAAACGATTCAATCTGAAACGTATGAACATACCAGGTCTGATCTCCTCTGATGAACATCTGAAAACAAGTCAGTCAACACTTTCTCTACTGTTATTTATTTATTTATGTATTTTTTTAAAATCTCTTGTACACTTCTCTTTTTCCATCTGAGCCTGTCTGAGTTATGAAGCATCAACAGGTCAACAGGAAGTGGTCACAGTAGGAAGCAAAGGGTAGGTTTCCACTCTGAGACCCAGCATGTTTTTTTTTCATTGAAACTCTGCAGCAGCTGATTTCTGCGGTTTGAGTCCACACTCTCAATACGATACAAGGTTTCACTGTACTCGGCTTAAACTGAAGAGGTACTTTTATTTTGAAGTACTCTGAGTACTACAGTGTTTCAGTGTGTGGCAGCCAAATGAGGAGCATGTTGACAGCAACATCACCAAGTCCTGATCCAGGATCTGTCAAACTAAGTCCTCGATCAACGACTACTCCTTTTCAGACATGTCAGTCACACAGACGTTGATTTCCATCATGAGGTGGTTAAATATCTGCTTTACGGCAAAATATGGGAAAAGTGATGTCAGGTAGGTACAGAGTAAGAAGAAAAAAAAAAGGTCCCTTCTGTCTGAGTCAATACAAAACGGCATCAATTCTCTGCTGGGTCTCCAAAAGGGCAAGCCAACATTACTGTGAGCTGCATTTTAACGTGTCAGCACACAGCCTTCCTTAAATAATCTTTCTGTTTCTGTGATGCTTTACTTTTTTTGTAATAGTTTAATATCTCTATTTGTCCGTCGAATCAAAGTAGAAAATGAATAAATCTGCTTGGGATGTGAGAAATTAAAGTTCTGTTGTTTTTTTTTAAAATAGATTAAACAATTAATCAAAGACATTTTGTTTCCATCCGTCGGCGGCTCCAGCAAGCAGCCCTGCAGCTGCTCAGCACAATCTTTGATTGCACAGGACTTCCTGTGATTTTCTCTGACTGTGATGGAACAAACCATATCAACGTAAACTGGTCGTTTCAAGCTGCCTGACATCAGTTCTTTTTCAGTTTAACGTCTGCAGGGTGTCTGCTGGCCGCGTGTTCAAGACTTCGCTGTGTCGATCCCGGTCACGACATCTTTGCTGGCATTTCCTGACTGTATCTCTACTGTCACAAATACAAGGAAAAAAATGCCAAAATGAGATGTTTGTAGTTCAACATTCTTTCGGTAACAAGTTTCATAAGCCATCACCACGGCAACATGTGACAGTCCTGGATCAGGATTAGACGGATCTGCATGTTTCAGCCTTGTGCTGTGACCGGGCTGAAGTGCTGCACACTCTGCAGAGCGGGTTGTAGTGTTTTGTTGCTGCTGCGTGACCTGCAGCAGGCGTGTCGAGGTCAGTGTGGGACGGTAGTTCAACTGGCTCTCTACATCCCATTAAAGCCCCCCCCTCTTTGCCCCCCTCTGTACCTGCTGCTGCCCTGTCCAGCAGGGTTGTGGTACCCCCCCAGAAGTGTAGAACCAGTAAAGTCCCTGCCGGTCTGTTGGAAGCCCCAGACCAGGGCAGCAGTACCTGCGGGGCCCAGGCCCCCGGGCCAGACAGGCGTGGGACCCAGAAGGCCACCTCCAAGAACTGTCAGGGGCCCCAACAAGGGGCTGCGGGAGAAAGGCTGGATGGGGGTTCGAGGAATGTGGGGGGGCTGCAGGAGGCCATGAGGTGGCTGTTGTAGGTGTGACAGACTCTGCTGGAGCTGCTGCTGGTTCTTCAGTTGCTGTAGATGAGGAGGGGGCTGTTGGATCTGCTGTAGATGGAGCCCGGCAGGGTCTGGGTTGTCCTTTTGGTCTGTTGCCATGGTTGTACTTCCTGTTACCGTGGTGCCACTGACAGTTCCCACAGTGCCGCTTATCGGCTGATCCTGCCACACCTGTGTGTCTCTGCAGGAATAAACAAGAAAATGATCAACAACAACACACCAGTAAACTGATCCTTCTCAAGTTAGAATGTAATCATTTGACGTTGTTGCACCAGGGTCTCTTTCTTGAGGACTCCTGATTTTGCACAACATAAACTAAACTGAGGTCATTCCACCGTTCATGTTGAGATCACAACAGTTCACGAGAATGTGGCACCATCACAGATGAATGCTGCATATTTCTTTTCAAAGCGTTCCACCCAGAGTTTGCTGTATTTGTTCACACTCACACACTGAGCATAACGTTCATTTCTGAGGAGGTGCAGAGTCAAGACTCTGAAAGCGAGCACGGTGTGTTCAGTATTTATCACGCACATATAAAAACACTGTTACACACGGGTGTGTGTGTGTGTGTGTGTGCACGCTGCTGGTCTGCATGTGAAGACTAAAACCAGCTTAGCTTCATTCAGATTGAATACAAGCACAATGACCTGCTTATAGACTTGTTCCATCAAAATACAGACTTAACTGTAATGAGTAATCAATTCTTATTAACTAACCTCACTCTGTCGCCCTCTGCAGGACAAGCTGTGGAAGTGGAGGAGGCTGCATCATGTTTCCGTGTTTCAGGAAATGCAGGTAGATCTGCCTTTTCTCTCCTATCATTGGTTGAGTCTGGCTGCTTACTGCTTCCTGTTATTGCAGCTGTGTACTGATTGGACAAAAGGGTAGAACAGTCACTGTTACTGGGAGCCAGGTTTCCTTCCAGTAACCCTGACACTCTTACTGGAGTACCAGCTCTCTTATCTCCAGGCTCTCCTCCTCCTCCTCCACTCCTCTGTCCTTCTAACTGGACCTCCATCCTCTCCTCCTCTGACAGCTCCGACTGCAGTGCTGAGTGAATTAAGTCTAGAGTGGCTGCCACTGCTTTCTTGCCGGGAGTGAGCTGGACCGATTCAGTGGGACTGGCTTGGCCTAAAGGAGGGGTGGTACAGTGGCTGCCTATAAGAACAGAATTGGGAAGAAAGCTTTTGAGGGGGGCGATCGGCTCTGCCTGGGACTCTAACCGCTGCTGTTGCAGCTGCAGCTGCGCCTGACGTTCAGCCCGCAGCTGTGAGATGGCCAGCCGCAGATCCTCCAAGTCTTTGCCTGAGTGGTACGGCACACTGTCCTTGTAGGAGGCGTCTGGGACGAGCTGGTCAGAGAGATGGGAGAGAGACGGGAGGCTGGAGCTGGACTGCTGGACGAGATACTGGGGTTGGTCACAGGAGGGCAGGAGGTGGATGTGTTCTGGGGAGACAGAAGGAGAGCTTTTAGATTCAGTCAGGGTCACTACAGTTGGCTGGCAAAAAAATAAAAACTCAATGAATAATAACACAGCAGCTCTGTGGTAACACAGTTAAAACACAGTCCATTTTTGAACAAACGCAACCTGATGTCACCCTGCAGCTGACGGATCGATCGGCTCGAGCTGTGCTGGACAGTTCTGCCCCGAAGGAGCACAAAGACTCCCTCATGGCAGAGCTGACAGTTCACACCTCTGCAGAAGCCTGCGGTGATCATTGTAAAGTAGAGCTGCAATGAATAATCGAATAATCGATTGCTAAAAAATCGTTTGTTGACTATTTTGATAATTGATTAATTGTTTCAGCCATTTTTCAAATAAAAAAGTAAAAGAATTGCTGATTTAGCATCTTAAATGTGAGGATTTGCTGCTTTTTTATCATTTATGATGATGAATGAGGAGTCTTTATTCTTTGGGCTGTTGCTTGGACAAAAGAAGCACTCTGAAGACATCACATTGGGGTCTGGGAAACTGAATGACCATTTTTCACACTTTTTTGACATTTCATGGAATCAACGATCAACTGATTAATCAAAAAATTGATGTATTTTTTCTCTGTCTGTCTCACCACTTGATGAACTTTATTTGTTGAGTATTATTTTATTTTTAATTCCACTGTATCTGAATGTGAAATGCGGCCCTTGGTCTTGTTTCTTGCTGGTTTCTCATTTGCAAACGGTATATTGTCTCATTTTCTAGCAGCAGAATTGAACAAGTGTGTCAGAAAAATCCATCAAAGAAGGCTGACCTTAAACGAACACAGGCGGCGAGGATCTTCAAAGGTAATAAGTTTTTAATAATCTTGCAGCAAGGAGACAAGTCAATGCAACAGTACAAGGCTGGATAATGAGTTGTCTGTACATTCACAGTTGCATCGGTTATTTATACATGACTTGATTACGCAATGTAGCGTCATTACAGACTATGCAGAGCATCATAACTAATTTCATAGCGTATTGTCAGCACGATGGTAGGTTGCAGCTGTGTCTGCAGACATTATCTGTTCCTCTCCGTGTTTCCTGTTATTGTGGGTCACTCGTAGGTCACTCGAAACTGTTACTAGGGTGTTGACCTTTTTAATGATCCTTACAGACAGTCTTGCAGACAGTGCTCTTTCAGTTCCTATTACCACATAACACAACTAGCAAATGTGGATACTTATTTGTTTGTATGTCATGGATAACTAAAGACAACATTATTTTTCTAACAAAGTGCGAATAACAAATTTGTCTTTATGTGGAACATTAAAGTTATTGTTGAATCTGGTTCATATTAAAGTGTGTTAACAGGTTTTTGTGCCGCCCTCCATCTTTTGTGGCACTACGGTGAGCTTTATAAAATCTGCTGAATGTCCTCAAGTGATGTCACTTGAGTCAGTGTTGGTTGGAGCCAAAGATTACTCGTCAGCTGCTACAAGGACTCCACACTCAAACCTCCGACCGCCTGCTGACGACGGAGCGGCAATAAATCAAAATATGGCCATTTATTTTTTACAAGCTTAAATGAAATAATAAAAAGCATCAAACTGCCACAACTGACCTGTGGGAGCCTGCATGTCATTTATGATTGGCTGGTTGTTCCTCTGGTTGCCATGGTAATCAACCAGTCTGGTGAAGTCACGCAGAAATTCTTCAATACTGGCCACGATGATGCCGACCCTAGAGTAAGCCATGAACTTCTCCAGATGTTGCTCTGAGAGACAAAGACGAAAAACAAGAGGAAAAAACATGGGAGGTAATTTCAGTTTCTCAGCAGCTGATCAGGTAATTATTGATTAACAGTCCCACAGCTCCAGTGGTCCACACACACATACCCGTCAGGAGGACTGTGTGTCGGTACTGTGTGTATCGAGCCTGCAGCTCCATCAGACAGTCCAGATCAGGTGACTGATGGTTCATCATGTCGCAGTGATGATACGGAAGGAACTCAACAATTTGCCGCTTCTGATAGGCTGACAGTATGTCCAGAAGGTTGGCCGCATCTCTCCTAAACCTGACAATGAACAAACACATGCACATTACACACAAGACGTGGCTTTCAACAATGCAGACGTGATCAAATGTCAAAAAATCTGAGAGCTGGCTGAAACACAAGGCTGCGTGGCAGCTAACTGCCCGAATTAACGGTTAAACTTGAACGTTTCCGTGCGATACATCAATCAGTGAAAGAAAACAACAACAGTGACATAATTCGCCCGGGAGGTTATCATACAGTGCAGAAACAGAATCAGTACCTGGCTTGTTCTTTTAGCTTCTTGTGGGTTTTGCAGTGAACCTTCCACCTCCAAACGCTCTCTGGAGAACTGTGCTGCTCCAGTAACATCAGCAGCGCAGCCAGTCGATCTGCAGGACAACAACACGTCACTTCAGTTGAAATAAATACCAACAAGTCCATCATAGCAATCAAATATCACTAAAATATTTCTACCACTACGGTGCATCATTGTTTACTACAGCCCCTTTTCCACAGCCCGTTCAGTGTGGGTTTAATGCACCTCTGACGCGCCTCGCTGGTCTGTTTACACAGCACAGACTCGGGCTAATAACCCACCAATAACCCACCTTCAGAGGGAGTAATAGAGGTGAGTCAGAGCGGAGCCAGGGTCGAGTGACGCTTGTGTAAATATGAGACGGGTGGGTCAGGAGCATTTTTCAAGACAGAGGAGAGACAGACTCGTAGGATTAAACAGAATTATGACAGAATGCACATTTATGACTGTTTTACATTATTGTTGAAGTTTTTCTACAGTTTTTACGCAGTGTAATCATTTCTTTAATTGTTTGTGGTCGGGGCTGGAAGTGTGTTAAGGGATATAAGATAAGATGTACCTTTATTAGTCGCACAGTGGGGAAATTTACAAGGATGAATATGATAAATGTTCAGAAAAAACGAAAAAAACATCTTTATACCTGTAAGAATCATTCTCTTAAACTTCAGCATCGAACTCAATTGTGTTAAAGAAATAAAGGAAGGAGTGACGGACTGAAGCTTCACTCGATGCAGCGCACCGCTGTGAAGAGAGAAAAACAAAGTGTGGTACAGGCAGCAGCCTGCTGATCTGTAAAAAACTCACCGTCTTTTTTTTTTTTTTAATCATAAAACGTACACGTGTACATGGTGAAAACTGCCCACTGTAAACATGTGGCCCGGAGATTTTTGTAAATATAACTTTACACACGATCGTGGCACATGTCGGCCATTTTTAAGCTAGAAGGAACTCAACAGAAGCAGCTCAATGCAAGATGGATTTAATGACTGTCATGTTTTATTGTCAGTGCTGTCTCACAGTTTTTAGGCTGTTTAATCACATCTTTAACTGTTTGTGGCGCATGTCAGACATTTATCTTAACAGATAAAGTTGTTGATGCTGGTAAACCTCACACCAGTGACGTCTCCTTTGAATCCACGATCCCGGCTTGCTTTGTAAAATGACAGACTGCAGCAGCTTAAAGACACGCCGCTCGGTTCTGCGTAAATAACATTACATTAACAGAAGGCGGGTTATTGGTGAGACTTCAATGCGGCTCTGATGTGGGGTGTCTGTGTAAAAATGGCTTGTGACTGAAAACAATGTGTCTAACTCTGAAAATTCTCCCCTGTGTGAAGTATGATTTGTGTAGGACCTAAAAATACATGTTGAGTATTTCTGATTCCCACCGTCAGTGATGAAGTCTGGACTGAGGACAAACTCATCTGAGACGATGCAGCCTCCAGAGACAAAAAGCTCGTTGTAGCTGTTGTTCCTGATGTCGTCCAATGTATCGATTCCCAAAAACACCACAGATGGATGTCGTTTCAGTGACACCAGACCTGGAATCTGAACATAAACACACCAACACACGTCCTCTTAGTCGCTTTCAGTTCGGCTATTACGCATCCAGTAAATCAGACTGAAAAACAGACGGTAACTGTTTGCCAGAGATTAACTTCCAGTGATCAAAGTATGTCTCCCGACTCTAACCTGCCGTGAGACGGTCAACACAATTTCTGGTAAGAATCAACTAACCACTAAGGTTTGTATTGTGACAGTGTTTGGAGGGGATTTACTGACATTACACTAGGGGGCGGTGTCGTGTTGTCTCTCCAACTCAGCTGCCAGTAAGCTTCACCTGGAATAGACGTGGTCTCACTTTCACATCTATTGTACAATGTAGAGAGGGGCACAGGGTCGGGGTTAGATAAATCATGAGTCTACCAGTTTGACTGACTGCTGAACACCATTCAAACTACTGACACCTTGAGGAACTAACAGCATGACAACTAGTATTGATAGAGAAAAAGTAAAGATGCCAAAAAAAAGTGGTTGTATTGTCTCTTTTATCTGCAGTCTTTGAGGAAAAAATGAACGGCAGTGCACCTGTCAACAAACACCGGATGATACAGAACTGACTGAACCCACTGTGAACCTGCAAGTGAACTGAAACAGAGATCAACAGAAAACCACAAAGATCACTGAGGCAACTGTACACGAAGAACACAGAGGCCATGACGTGATTAAACATGGTGAGAGTTTCACGCATGAAGCCTTCAGATCAAACGTGAGTTACTGCCACAGGCAGCAGGAACAAGCAAGCAGAAGTCGTTGTTAAAGTGATCAGGTACCTTGTGTACGTGTCCAGAGATGTCTTTGTTCTTAATGATGACCAGCAGCCTGCTGTCAGAGTTGTCTTGGTTCAGAAAGGTTACGGGACTCTGCTCCACATTCCCCTGCTTCAACAGGTGCTCCTACAACACAAGACACACACACACACACACACACACACACACACAGTGTAAACATAAAAATACAATAAGTGTCCAACAATAAATGCTGACATTAACACAGTATGTCTTTATGAATCGAATTGAACCGTAATAATTGTTCCCCATGGCACCTTCGATTCACCTCAACTGGCCGCCTGTCTGCCCACAAGTCCAACCTGCACAGTTTCAGGGACAGTGCTTTCTCCAGAGCAGCTCTGAGTCTCTGGGATTCCCTCCCCCACAAGGTCAGGGACTCTTAATCTTTCAGGCTGCATCCACATGACTGCATTATAGGGGAAGTTTACATGGCACAAGTTTTCACATCAAACAAAACATTTTTGCTGCAGTTCGGCCTTCCTTTTACATCACAACGGTGTGCTGGCACCCCTCAAACCACAAACATTTGAAACTAGGTTCCAGAGAGGAATCTTTTGAAACTGCAACCTTCTTTCAAGCTGTCTAAACTGGTAAACGGAGTGCCTGTGAACACTGTGACAACACTAATGCTAACGCTAGTGCAAGTCAATGCATTCCACTCTAGCCACTACCAAGCTCTGATTAAACTCTCCACAGTGCACCCGAAGCAGGTCGAATATGACGACAGTCTTTTGAGGTGAATTTAAGTGTTCATATTATAATTTTAAAAGTCAATCTACATCTGAATCTCTTTAATTTGTGGCTGCTTAGGGCTTAGCAGCAACAGGAAGTAAACAACTTTGGCAGCTCCTGTGGAATGTCATTACAAACTTACACCACTGACTACTGGCCTGGCATGCATACTACAGCATTTCCAGTTGCTCGTGTAAATGCGGACATATTTGAAGACACGAATGAGAGACCTTTCCGTTTTTAGAAGGGCTGCTCCCGTCTAAACGTGGCCTTTAATTTAAGACAGAGTGTATTTTAAGTACCGGCGCAGCTCTACTCAATTTACACTAGACGCCTAAAAATGTATCAGTTCCGTCTCCAAACTCACCTCTACACCATTGTCTTCTCCTCGCTCCGCTCCCACCAGTCCTCTGTGTGTGACATGTGTTTGTTCTTGTTTATATGTTGTCTACGTGTCGTTTTGTCCCACTTCACTGCCTTCATTGTAATACAACTTTGAGTTCTAGAGAAGCACTATATAAATAAATTTCTTTCTAACATTTTATTCCTAAAACGCATTTTTTCACAGTTTTCATTGAAATGTTCTGAATTAATTTATTCTTTATATTCATTGCTGAAGGACTCATTAACTGCAGAAAACTAATGCATGAGCAAAGTTTGTAGCTCATGTATTTTAAACTAAAGGTCTTTTCACACCGCCGCGCAGTAACTACGCTGCAAACCGCCTCACTGTTGGAGGATTCCCCTGAGAAGCTGTTTTCAAAAGCAGCTGCTGCCACTGTGGTGCAAGGCGGCAGTGACAGGGAGGTGCTTTGGTGGAGGACTTGGCGTTGGGACGGAAGTAACGTTACACACAAGCTCAAGTAACCAACAATTTCTACATATTTGGGTTATTTAACAGTCATCCATTTGGCAGAAATGCTGTGCCATTGACAGGCTTTCTTTTGATTTCTTGTATGACAGTAAAGCTGTGTTGTACAGCTCGGAAAACAACACTGTGAGCTCCTCTGTGTTTGCTTTCAGATCCACAACGCCTGCTGTCCACTCTGTGCTGCAGTGCTGCGTCCCGTGTTGTTCAAATAGATCGAGTTAAAAACATAACCATCAACCTTTCATCCTGCCGCTTTTCCAGCAATGAGAAAGACAGGAACACATGGCTGCAGTTGAGAAAGTACGTTAAAACGAATAAAGGAAAAGTGTTGTTTTTTTTTGTTTTTTTCTTTGCTAAGGTTAGCTGGTAACCACTCGCTAAAGACCAGAGGTCTGCCTCATCTGCTTTGCCCAACCCCTTCAATTTGATTGGCTTCCGCCCAGCAGCCACCACCCAAAGTTCAACACGGGGAACTCTGAATGGTAGAGCAAAATTTGTGCACATTCACATTGGCAGCAATTGCTTCTTGATCCTACTAATGCGGTTGAAATTGCCTCCCCTCTGCTGCCCTGCCCTCATTAAAATGACCGGAGGCATAAGTAGCTGTGCGGCGGTGAGAAAAAACCTTAATCATTCATTCACAATGTACCTTGACATCCTCATAGACCTGGTCCTTTTGCTCTGTGGCATGCAGGTAGAACTGCACGGAGTTTCTCTTGACATCTTTAATGATCTCCACCAGGTTGTTGAACACCTCTGGCTTCAGCTGGCTGATCAGGGAGCTCAGATCTGTGGCCTGGGGGGCGGGGCCTGAGCCGGGCCCGGGGACGGACACAGAGGCTGGACTGGAGAGCCGCTCAGAGGGGTGTGTTGGTTCCATCAAGGGCTTAGATACACCGCTGAACCCTGGCAGAGTTACCTCAGAGTTTGTTCCTGCAAAACTGCTCACACCCTCCACAGCAGCAGTACAATGTACAGTCGTGGTAATGCCGTCATCTTCTATTTGTCCGATGTTTGGAGGAACCGTTCTTTTGATCTCCACGGTGTGACTTGGCTGTGGTGTCCAGTGGGACTGTGGGGACATGCTGGGAGGAGGATGGAGGACGGAAGTGTTGTTGGGATTGTAGACAGAACTGAATGCAGAGGTAGCGAGAGATAAAGTGACATCAGAATTTGGGGAATTCCTGTTTGTGACATCAGGAAACTGTCTGGTGATGGTATGCGGCTGCCACATTTCGTCTCCTGCCCCGGGTGTGGGAGTTTGACTGACAGAAGCGCAGAGGTCTGCAGTCAGGTCACCAAAGAGACCATCATTAACTACATTAGCTGCTCGGATGCTGGACACAAAAGCACTGACTTTGCTGGCCAACGTGGCGTCAGTGTTTGTCCGGCTGGTGTCAGGTTCACGACGCATTGGCCAGCTGTCATCGAGCTCTGTTAGCATGCTGTCAATGCTGTCCTGCAGTGAGCTAACGTAGTTCTGGACAGGAGGGCAGTGGTTGTAGAAAGACACATACTGTGAAAACTGAGAAATGAGGGTGTGTGGGGGTGTGTGTGAGTATGCTGCGGCATCTTTGTTTGAAGTGGAATGTGGCAACTGTGGAAAACTGCAATGAACGTTCTCCTCCTGCAGGATGAGCTGCATCTCAGAGGAGAAGTCGCCCAGATGTTTATTCACTATGCTGTCAATATTTCTGAGAGAATGAGGTGAGGAGACACACGGACCACTGCCCAGTTCCTTATCACCAGCTACCACATGTTTGACTTTCATCAGCTCGTCCTTGGGCTTACTTGTGGAGGCCTTTTCTTCTCGCTTTTGCATGTTCTCAACTGGCGGAGTTTCTTTTTCCTTCCCTAAAGGTTCTGCTTGAACCATCTTCACTTTCCCGTCTTTCCCCTCTGTATCATCCATCCCTCGCTCAGTGGGTGGTGGTGAGGGGTTTGTCCTGCTCTCTGTAGCTGAAGGGACAGATGGCTGGATGGACGCAGAGACAGATGCCTCCTCATTCTTCTTTTCCTTCCCCTGAAGTTTCTCTTTTTTGTCCTTGGACTCTCCTGCATGAGGCAGACTATGTAAGACTGGAAGCACAGTATATGCATATATGAAAGTGTATTCTACAATATAACAAGCAAAATTAAGGCGAACAATGTTGCAATATTTGTGCTCATCAATAACTCTTATCCCCAGACTAACATCATAATGTAGCAGTGACAAAGCACAGAAACGTGACAGTTAGCATTAATCTCAGCTCTACATCTCACTTCTCTCTGTCAGACTTCAGCTGCAGCAGGAAATACAGCTGGACTCATTTTCATTTTCTTTGACAGTCAAAACTGTGGGTTGTATTACAGCGTGGAACCTGAACAGATGTTCTTCCTGAGATCAACTCACTGTGGCTGAGGTCACCTGCAAAGTCCCTGGAGGCTGCAACAGCTGACTGCTCCTCGTTAGCTCCGCTGTGTTCCTCATTAAATGAGCTGAGCTTCTTAGGCTCCGGGGACGGGGGTCGAGGGGGGGAGTGAAAGTGGCTGAGGTGAGGAGACAGGCATTGGGAAGGAGATGAAGGAAGGCTGGGTTGTGGAGATGGGCATTGGGATGGAGAGGGGGAGGGGCTGGGCTCTGGGGATGGGCACTGAGACGGGGAAGGGGGGGGACTGGGCTCTGGAGATGGGCATTGGGAGGGTGAAGGGGGGGGACTGGGCTCTGGCGACGGGCATTGGGAGTGTGAAGGAGGAGGACTGGGCTCGGGGGATGGGCACAGGAAGGGGGAGGGAGGAGGGCTGGGCTCAGGAGACGGGGTGGGGCTCTTCCTCTGAGGCTTGGTTGCTGTGGTGATGCTTGTTGGCGTGGTGAGGTGTTGGAAGCGAGGATCCTGAGGGATGTTTCTGTCTCTGTGGGTGTACCGCTCTGAACTCAGACCTGCAGGCAGACAGACACAGACACACACACACACACACAAGTTCACTTTCATTCTAGTCTCTTCTGTGACTAGCAGGCACTTCACAAGC
>JAPZDX010000012.1:3668497-3681082 GCA_029783625.1 Naso annulatus | reverse complement strand
GGGGGGGGGGGGGTGGAGGGGGTCTCACCGTGGCTGCCGGTTTGTGCGAAATGCTTTCTGGGTAACCTGGATGGCATACTGATGTAGTATTCAGTGTGTAGTAAGACCTGATACAAGAACACATTGACTCATGGGAGTTGTAGTGTTTTCTTTTTGCTGCTTGTGGCTTTGCTACACGGATCACAGTGTCAGCTGGCATTGGCTGGTAGCCAGTGACTGCAGACTGAAATATCTCCACAGATTTCTTTTTTTTTTTTTTTTACCTTATCAACTTTGGTTTTTGTCTGATCATGGTGAGTTTGATGCCAGCAACACTTTTCAAACAGATCAGTGACAGTATAGAAGCTTGCAAGATAAAAATATGATCCAGAATATCAGAATGTCCCTCAGCTCAGATTTAATTACTGGTTACTCTGTTTGATGTGTGTGCGTGTGTGTGCGCGTGTGTGTGTGTTCAGAGGGCGTCGAGGAGCCGGTGAAGCTGATCCGCAGTGAGGATGGTGTGTTTTCCTACGAGTACTATCCCAACAGTCCAGGCAAATACACAGTCTCCATCACCTGGGGGGGTCAGCACATCCCGAAGAGGTGAGCTGTGCTTGTGTGTTTGTGTGTGTGTGAGCATTTTAAAGAATTACCTCAGCGCATTACCTCACCTGGTCTGAATGGTTTGATCCATGGGGGGTTGAAGAGCTTCAGTCTGTTCTCTTTGTCACGTCTCTGTAGAGCAGACTGAGTGTTTTGTTCTGTGAGGTTTAGTGTTAGTTCAGCGTGAGGGACTTCTCCAAATTTAGCTGCCGGCTAGATGAGAAGAAAAGCCAACGAAAGGATTCTTGGCACTAAGACACGCTAATGAGTGGCCTGACTTTGACAGACAGACAACAGTTGATGTACATGTGAAGGAATTACCTGTTTTGTTTTTTGAAAAAGGCAAAATTAAAAACATTTCACAGAACAACAGGAACCAGAACAGAATCGTGTCCTCACAGGTCATACGTGGTCAGAAAGTTTCCACATGAAAGAAGCTGCCCTCTGTCTGTGAGCAGAGGTCTGTGAAGCCGTCCCTCCTTGAGCAGGTCCCAGTTTTATTTCAGCCAACACTGACAGTTAGCTGACTGGCTAATGTAACACACACACACATAATACTTTCTGTCGCCCTTTACATTTTTCACTGGGAAGAGAGACGGATAGAAAAAAAGTGACTTAAAGCAACACTATGCAACTTTGACTGCAACCCGCAGCTTCTGAAATGAAACTAAACGATGCACGTTAACACGTTGCACCAAACAGCAATTTTAGTAAAATCAGGTCATATTTTACAGAGAAAATGTCCTCTGGTTTTCCCTCTGATGTCCTACGACTGCTCTGCCTCAACTCTGTGATTCACGGAGGTTCCTGAAAGCAGCATGTAGGCTGCCTGCAGACTGAAGCTGCAGCTGCAGCAGCTTTAGTTGCTGGTGACAGTTCCACTAAAATAAAAGGCTGCAGACAGACAGAGCGGTCGTCGGACATCAGAGGGAAAACCAGAGGACATTTTCTGTAAAATATGACCCGGTTTTACTAAAATTGCTGTTTTATGGGCTGTATTAACGTGGATCTTTTGTCTGTTGGAAAACCATCGTGTGTGGACGATCCAACAGTGATTAGAAATAAGTCAAGGTCAAAGACAAGCCCTTATTGTAATTTTAGAATCAACTTCGTGCCAGAAGTAAACCGCAGGGCGCATGTGCACCAGTAAATAGCAGCAGAAGAAGAAATACATAAAGTACTTCATAAAGTGCTAATCTGAGTGTAAAAATAACATAATGTTGTAAATAAATAAGTCACAACAAGCACACAAGACCGTTTAGAGTTGTTGGAAAGTTTGTCTGATGACTTTAGGCGAAAGCAGGCTAGCACTTCCCATTGACTACCATTATTTGAGCTAAGCTAATTAGTGGTGGGCAAGTTCTGCCTGTCTCTTCACTCACTGTCACTTCACGCACAGTTGAAAGAATGGTATCTATCTTCTTGTCTCAAACTCAGGACGGAGACAAAAGAAAGAAAAAGTTGGCGCACCCCTTTAAGCGCTCTCACTTTCATGAGTCCAGATGTGCTGATGTTAAATGTCCAGACTATCAAAAATGCATAGACTAGCGCTGACTGGAATCAGGACTCATAGTAACTCACAGAGGACTGAAATCACAGATGTGATGAAACAACGGGTCACGGCTTTGGCTCTGCTGGTTCAGACCCGAACATCGATGTGCAGCGACCTGCCTGTCAGGTTGTTGGAAGAGAAGTGATATAATTAAGCAATAACTCATGACAGACCCACGCTGTGATTATTTCACAACTGAGGGGCGATGTTAGCAACTATAGAGTCTCATGTCTCTGGCAGATGTGCTCTGCTCAGTCCATTCCTCCACAGTGAGGTCACCACAGGTCAAAGTGCAGCTTTAATGTTTCCATTCTGTTGCAGTTAAACAGTCGAAATCATAAAAGTGTAGCTGTAAATATTTTACTGTGTTGCCTAAATACGAAAGAAGCAAAATGGAGCTTCGAGGTAAAAGAATTAGACATCATGATGGATATATACAGTAATTATTTCAAGCTAACAACGTCATTCATCTTTAATAATGATGTTATTATTATCAGTTGTAGCAGGACTCGTAAGGAGAGTATTTTGGAAAAGTAATCAATTACAAAAGTGAAGGTAAAAGGAAAAAAATGAAGGTTCTGTGTGTGTGCGTGTTTAATGAAGACGGTAAATCCTGACAGACAGTTTTATTTGGTGTGACGCTAGTTTCCATCTGTTCTCACACACACGCACACACACACACGCACACACACACACACACACACACACACACACACACATTAGGTCTCATACTGTTTTTTATACACGTGTTGCAACATTAACACATCAGCAGCCAAAGAGCACTAAATTGTGTGATTTGACTCGTTCTAACACTTCTGCTCTCTCGCTCTCTTTTTAAGTCCATTTGAGGTGACGGTGGGTCTGGAGGCGGGGCCTCAACAGATCAGGGCATGGGGTCCCGGCCTGGAGGGAGGCATTGTGGGTAAACCTGCTGCCTTTGTGGTGGAGTCTGTCGGCAGTGATGTCGGGGTGCTGGGTGAGTCTGATTTTCTTCATCAGGCTCTAGCTGATAAAGCATATAAAATTACTTCACTGTAAAATCTAACCTGCTGGGTCTTCAGGTTTTGCCATCGAGGGACCTTCACAGGCTAAAATCGAGTGTGAGGACCAGAATGACGGGTCATGTGACGTCCGTTACTGGCCGACTGAGCCAGGAGAATACGCCATCCATGTGACCTGTGATGAAGAAGACATCGAGCACAGCCCCTTCATGGCCCACATTGTCCCTGACAACAACGCTAGTGACCCAGATAAGGTTGGTACGATATAAAACAACAGTGTCCGATGTGTGCTGTGATTGGCCCACCAGATTTGGGCTCAAAATAAACAAAATTAGAACAAAACACAGTAGAATACAGCAAAAAAGGGATTTTATTTTAGCTGATACTGACCCATTAAAGTGAATCCAGATGTGTAACAAGTCGCCCTGGTCTTGTGGCTTTAGGTTCAGGCTTATGGGCCGGGACTCGAGAAGACCGGCTGCCTGGTCAACCAACCTGCTGAGTTCACTGTCAGCGCTAAGGATGCTGGGAAAGGACCACTGAAGATCGCAGCTCAGGTGAGATGCAGAAGACGCGCACACATGCCTTTTGAAACTAACTGTGTATGTGTGTGTGTGTGTGTGTGTGTGTATGGCTGGGTGAGATTGTGATCTGTTGTGTTTGTAGTGAGGGGCCGATCACTCTAAAAAGAACTGCCAGCAAACTGTTGTTTTCCTGTGGTACAGCGCGCCTGTTGGGCTCTCCTCTCTTGCTGCTGTTCGGTGCTTTTTTCTGGTGGTTTTTTTGGTGCGCACAAAGATGAAATAATTGCAACTTTTCAGCTCAAGGCATGGAGTTGCATCGTTCATCATTGTCACTTCTGGGTGCATCAGCCAGTTAAATCCACAGGAGGTGGGCTTTGCTACTCACCACGTTCTTCCCATTTTGTTGGCAAGGAACAGAAGCGAAAACAACGGGATAATTGGTGAACACAGAGGAAAAGTTAATACTGGCTAATATTTACTATTATAATAAAATTCGATTGTTTTTTATTTGTTAAATGTTTATTTAAGTTAAGCATTTTTTGTATCATTTGTTATTATTAAACTGTTAGATTTTATAGAGGGAAAAAAGAAAGCTGACCAAATAAATCGGCATCCTGTATCGGCAATCGACTGCCCTGATTTTTAAAGATCGGCATCAGCCGTAGTAAAACTCATATCGGTCAACCTCTAAGTTAAACTATCGTCATGTAAAGTATATTTAGTTTACATTGATTTAAATGGAGAGATGCACCAAATCTTTGTATCTGAGAGGCTGTAAACTGGAGAATAGGTAGCGTTTTTTTGGCCTTAACACAAACAAAAAATGTTAATTCCATTTAGTGTTTTTGCTGTGTGATGTTTCCCTCACATAACTGCAACCTGCTAAAAGTTTGTGTGCGGCCACGTTTGGACTTTTGTGTCTAGTTCATAAAGCTTTGACCACCCTCTTGACTGTCCTGTCTCTGTCTGTCTGTCTGTCTGTCTGTCTGTCTGTCTGCAGGATGCAGAAGGACTTCCTGTGGAGGTGAAAGTGAGGAGTAAAGGAGACGGGCTGTACTCCTGCTCCTACACGCCAACCACTCCTCTGAAACACACCTTGGCTGTTGCCTGGGGAGGAGTCAGCATCCCCGGCAGCCCCTTCAGGGTAAGCAGCCAATCACAACACCCTGTCAGAGCAGGAAGTGAGGCAGAAGGCTCCAAGGCTGTTCAATCAGAACCATCAGTCAAGGCAGAAAGCATCAAACTTGTCCAATCAGAGCTGATTTCTCCAGAGCAAAATTTGAAGGTGGTGAAGAACAAATTCAAAAATATGAGCCACAAAACTAAGAAGCCTCTGATCATCATCACTACATACACCGAGGAGAGATATGACTGCTAGTGAAGCTGCACAAACAGAAATCACAGAATAAAATGATGCCTCAGAACACTGATTTACTTTAGACATAGCCCTACAGTAGCTAGCTGTTTCCATCTGTTTACAGTCTTTATGCTAAGCTAGGCTAATCACACTCTGACTCCAGCTCTGTGATGTTTATCTTTTTTGTCTTTCACAAAAGGCAGCAAAGAAGCTTGAAGCATTCTAATAACAAACTACAAACCAGCAAGCTCATTTACTGAACACAGTGCCAGTATTAAAGGGGAAGTTTATTTGCACATTAAGCCTTATAATAAAGATGTTTACGATTATATACAACATTCTATAGAATTAGTATGATGAACCATGCAGTCACAAGAGGTGGAGCTCATTGCTGAGGCCACCGCTAGCTGAAAACAATGTAGGTTTAGCGGCATATCAAGTGCTTCAACAATCCGTTGAAAAACGCTCGCTTTAAAAGACGAGACAGTCGCCGAATGTTTAGTGGCGTCTCTCATGTTACGACACGAAAACACAAAGTTGAACAGCGATTTTTTAACCCGGACACGGCTTTTTTGATGGATTGTCGAAGCACTTGATATGCCGCTAAACCTACGTTGTTTTCAGCTGTTATTAGCTAGCTCCAACTCTCGTGACTGCGCTGTTCGCCATAATAATGCTGTAGAACATGGTATATGATCGTAAATATCTTTATTATAAGGTTTAATGTGCAAAAAAACAAACTTATGCTTTAACTTGTGCATTTAGCTAGCGAAGAAACTAATATTTTTTAAAAAGTTGGAATCATTACAGATAAAATAATCAGTTTTACTCCGCTGACATCACACTATGGATGTGTCATGTTGCGTTGAGTCATTAGCTTGACTGAATACTGGTTGATTATGTCAACATCAAAATGTTAACTTTAGATTTTTTCAAATTCTCTGGGTTGCAAACTTGACTTGAATTTTATCAAAATTTTTATTTAAAACCATTTTCTGATACCAAATAAACTGACCGAAGATAAACTGACTGCAGTTATAAAGCGATTTGCTCGTCTTCTGGCAGCTCGAGGCGCTTTGCAGCACGAGTTAGCATTCACTCATTCACACACTGATACAGCAGCCATAGAAAGAAATTAAGGGCTCAGTCTCTTTCACAAGGACATCTCCACATACAGACATAGGAGCTGTGGATCGAACCACTGACCTTCTGATAAGTAGACCACCAGCTCTGACACTACCAAACCTTTTTGCATTCTGAATTGTTTTCACATTTTGTGCATCAGGGTTGTTTCTGTTCACTCTGTGCACTGTAACAATCTTTGATTTTTCCTTTAACAACCTCATTTAGAACCTCACTAACCTTTTTTAAAATTTTAGATTTGACTGAAATCTATTTTTACCACAAAATGCACTGACCAGTCGTTTCTGCACTGTAACCTCTGTCCATGCAGTGTTACTCACTTTGCTTTGTGTATTTTTAACTCTTTGTTTGATTG
The DNA here is from genome assembly GCA_029783625.1 of Naso annulatus. NCBI lineage: Eukaryota > Metazoa > Chordata > Actinopteri > Acanthuriformes > Acanthuridae > Naso > Naso annulatus. Next base: position 3,674,565 of record JAPZDX010000012.1, on the reverse strand, counting down.
AACTTCACTGATTTGAAACTTTTTATTCAAGCTTCAAACCAGTGAGAAACTTTTGCGCATGCAATACTCGCTCCCATTATTATATTTATGTAACTGCTGATCGAATATGTTTCTGACACACTGAAGTAACAGCTGTAGCTTCCTAATCTGACACGCCTTGTTCTTTACAGACACTGGCTTGCAGAAAGTGCTCATACCAGAGACAGACAGGTTTAATTTTGTAGATTCATCAGCCTGATACTGACATGAGGACTGCCTCAAGCTAGCTCCCCTTTGAACAAAGGCAGGGTCTTAATTACACACTAAGTGCAACTTATAACGAAACAACTGTGAGAAAGACACAATGTGTTTTTTCCAGGTGCTCAATAATTTCATTTCATTTTTTGTTTTTCGAACTTCTGGTGTATTTGTATCACACATGACTGTTGGTCTAAGGGGGTAGAGTAATCTCAATGGAAAAGTTGTTCATGTTGTTAAATAAAAGAAAACATGCCCCACACTTTGACAACATTTAAATGTTAGATTTCTTTAAAAAAAACACAAAAACTTGTCGAATGTACAGAAAACACATTCAACTGTTTTTTGTTGTTTTTTTTAATTTTTGAATTTGCATTAATTGCGGTTAAAAAAAAGATGAGTGAGTAGTTAATGTTCAAATTGAATAGCTAGTTAGCTCCAATGACTGGCTAACTAGGGCAGTTGTCCTTTTCTGGAAGTGGGAAGCCAGTGAGGGATCATGTTCTTGTCGCTTCATTAGTGACTCCTGCAGGTCAATCGGGGTGCTGCACAGAGGCGAGTGAAATTTGCGTGAACCTGCCAAGTATTCAACCTGCAGGTGAAGCTGATTAAAGGAGCGTTTGAAGCATCGACAGTATAAACATGGATGTGCAGTGATTTATGTTTAACTTTTCCCTTTGCAAGGCGTGAGAGGCTCAGATAAGAGAAGCTCAGCTGTTATTTTTTTCTTTGCACTGACACATAAAACTTAATTGCTGTTACATGAAAACCTTTTTACTTCATATGTCACTGAAGTACTAAAATCATCCATTAGACTGGAGTTTTGTTGATACATAAAAATCACAATATCAAAGTTAAACACAAACTCAGGATTTTCACTTTGTTGGGTCAGAGGTGCGACAACCTTTGACCCCTAATCTGATGATTATTTCAATAAGAGATTGAAAGATGTTCATCATTTTATTTAATTCCAGTGTATACTTAGAACAAATAATTGCAAAACCATGAAACAAAAGTGAAAAGGTTTTCATTTCATGGTTGAGTTACACACTAACAGTCTTTTCTGCACTGTAACCACCTTAATTTTGTGTTTTTTTTAATCACTGTTTGAGAAATTTGTTTGCTTTGAAATTGTTGCTTTCTGAATTTATCAGCTGTCTTCCCTTCTCACTGGTGTTTTAAAGTGTTTATAGTTTCACCTGAAGGGCATCTGTGTCTGATGAGAAACATCCAATGGGCCTTTACATGCGTTTGAATTCTGTTCAGGAATTTGAGGATACCAACAGGCTTCAGGAGTTGACAAAGACACTCCTGTCTTCATGTTTAGACAACAAAAGCTCCAAAGTCAAAAAGTTGCAGTACAAGATCAAGACTTTATTGGCTGAAAATTTGATTATGTAATCATAAGAAAATGATCAGACTGAGTGTTCAGACTGCTTCAGAATATTTGCACAGAGCTTTTCTTAACTTTTATTGTAAAAAAAAATGTGTTAAAGATCTTCTTCAAGGTTCCAAGCATTTGTTGTAGTGGTCCATAAATCATTTCAAGTGGTCTAGGGAAGTTTGTTCTTGTCTGAAACGTATCCCTCCAGGTTTAGAGCTGATGTCACTGTGATGATTCAGCGGGCCTGTTGTGAGCTGCAGCAGCCTGCAGGCCGCCTGGCAGCGACTGCACCTTTCCACTCTGAATGTTGATACAGGAGATGGATAGAAAGTAAACAGTCACACCCAGCGCCCAGCACTGCTGAGAACACACAGCACTGGCACCTTTACACAAAAAACGGGAAGTTGGAGAAGCTAATGTGAAAGAGCAGCTCATAGCGAAAACCTGACTCAACCTGACTTGACCCTAACTTTAACCAGTATTCACCGTCTTCATTTGATGGCAAGAAATTTTAATTTTTATCCTTTAAAGAAAATCTGTTTAAGCCACACTATCTGATGCCTGAAGGACTAAAGGTTGTTGCTCTTTGTAGGCAGGCTCAGTTACACCAGAGATAAATCCAAGTGAAATTTCAGATCAAAATCATTTAACAGCAGTAGAAGTGCCACAGTAACAGTAACTTTAAAAAGTGTCAAAATGTGTCACTGTCAAAGAGTCTGCAGTCAGATGAGAGACTGTGGTTTGCGTCTCTACAACTACAAAATAATTTACCTGTCTGCTAACAGAACAACACATGGCAGAGATGCCACGGCGGACTGTTGTAATTGACTAGAACTAGCATGTTGCTTTCCGTGTAACCCTGCAAGTTGTTTCAGAAATCTTTAGTAAGCTGCACATCCCCGAATGTTTAAATTCTCTGCAGTGTTGCCTTGAAGGTTAAGTGACATTTAAGGTGGTAGATAAAACTTTAGGATCCCTCTGTCTTGTTTATTTTCCTTAAAAAAGTTGGAAGACAGCTGATAAAAATGTTTTTTGTGTGTGTGTGTGTGTGTGCATCTGTGACAAGCATGTTAACTAAAACTCACATGACTCATCCTCTGTACAGAAATTTCAAGTTCATTTATGTCCATTTCAATCATCGCTCAAATCAGATTGGGTTTTAAATAAATTCTGAAATTTCATAAAATTTTTTACTGTGTTGTTTGGTTCATTTGCTTTGAAATTTGCTGACTTGCATAATGTTGTTGTTTAATTTTTATTTTAGTGATTCTTCTATTAATATTATTGTTATTATTATTATATTTATTATTGTTGAGTTGAAGGTACATTTCACTTATTTCATGTTCCGTGTGATGTTTTATTTTACCACAGAATGAACCAGATTTTATGCCCTTGTTAATCCATAAACTAACATTTTTTTGTAAATATTTGTAGCATGAAAAATATGAATTTGATTGTAGTTATCAGTTGTTTATCGTAGTCTGTGAAGCTACAGTTAGAAAGTGAGCTAGCGTAGCACAGCTTAATCCCTTTGTTGGATTAGAGACTTGAACACCATTTTGGTATCGTGGGTTTTAAAACAAGACAAGCCTCCCTAGTTTTTTAAATACATATCTAAATTTTTAATGCACATATGTCACATTTAAGAAAACTGATGAATTGTACAATATTTTTTTAAAAAAGAGAGCCACTTTCTGCAGTGCCTAGAAACACAGTATTTCTCATTTTTGACATGTCTTGGATTGCTTATCCAAAAATTGGAGCCCTTATTAAAAAAAAAAATCAAGCTTTTTAAATCTGATGATCAAAATGATGATGATCAAAATGTTAAAATTTCACCATTTCCACCTAAATTGCAATCACTAGTCCAGTTTGTATTAAACAAGTTAAGGGAATTTAAACTCTAAGAAATACAAAGTAACATATTTTAGAAAGCACGAAAATATAGTGAATAAGTAATTGAAGACTAAATAAGTAGTGGACCCAGGACGGAGCCCTGAGGCACCCCCATGTTTGTGTTCCTTCACCAAAACCTGATTGACTGCTGTGCTGTTGGTAACATTACAAGATGATAGTTTGGAAATCTCCTAAAATAACCTTTTTAAAATGAAAATAAGTGATGTCATTTGTATCATCCATCCTGTTGTAGGTAAATGTGGGTAAAGGAAGCCACCCCAACATGGTGAAGGTATACGGTCCTGGTGTGGAGAGAACCGGACTGAAGGCCAATGAGCCAACGCACTTTACCGTGGACTGTTCAGGAGCTGGAGACGGTAAGAGAGACCACATCACACACACACACACACACACACACACACACACACACACACACACAGAGTAATAATTAAGACAGGAAATCCCCACAAACAATTTTATTTGGTGTGACAGCAGTTTCCATCACAAACACTTTTACACTGTGCGCAGACACAGCGTTTACCTTTACACTGTCAGAAAATGATTCTCACACACACACACACACTCACACACTCCTCCCTGGTATGTCCTGGCAGTGATCTCAATGGAGAAACATCCTGACAGGAAATTCATCACTCTGATGTTCCTGAGCAGGAAAAATACACACATACACACACACACGATTGTCTTCTTTCAGATATGAAAGAAAGGTATTCAAACCTTTACACACATGGTTCATTAGTGGTACTTACATTCTAATTCGGGTTTGAATGTCTATGTCATGTAATGGCTGAAGCGTCTTTTTCATTGGTCTTCATTGACAGCATTGGCAGTTCCTCATGTTCTTTTAGTCTAACAGTCTCTGCTGCAGTGTTTCACACACTTCATGTCTTCCTCCATCAGCTCCTCACTACTTCAAAACCTAAAGCAGCATTTTTACCTACACCAAGGAGTTTATGTTTTCAGTTCAGTTTTTCAGCAGGATAATGGAAAAATTACCAAACCAGTTTCACAAAACTTTATGGCAGGATGTAGTGTGTGCCATGGATGAAACTGTTAACTTTTGAGGGTGGAACTCAGATAATTTGAAGAGCTGAAGAGAGCAGGTGCTTTCAGACTGTGTCTCTGTTGTCTGACATAGTTTTTAGCTTCATTCCTTTCCGGCTTTGAATTCCTCTGCCGTGATCAACAGGTCAGTTCTGCCGCAGGGCTTCTGCTGCAGGGTTAGTCTGTTTAAATTAGAGTTTATGACGATGCAGCGTCCAGGGGGCAAAGAGTTAATGTCTGACCAAATAAAATAAATGAATAGCAGAAAACAAAAACACTCTAGCGCCTCCTAGTTGCAGTCAGTGTCACCAGAAAGTAACAAGCTGCTCTTTGGCTCTTTCCACTGACACCAGCCTGGTTTTTAAGTTCTCACAGATTTCTTTTTGTCACAGTAGCACTGCAGAATAAATAGATAATTTGTATCACTTGCCTTCTAATGCATAAATCTTCTAACACTGAAATCTTTTGCTCCAATTCTAATTCAAACAAGACTGAGATGGAAGAGACTTTGATTAATATGCTGAGTTCCACTGGTCATTGAAAGTGTGAATTGTAGGAGGACATCACATGACAGGAGCGAGCTATGTTGTAGTAAACATATATTTTCATAAATGCAAATACGAGAAAGAACATCACTTACTTTTCATATCTTTGGATGTTTGTACCAAAGTCATGTTTTTTATGTTAATTAGTCTGTGTGTTAAAGCACTTTATACAGCGTGAAAGAATACTCTGACGCTGCTTGTCTTTTTTTCTCATAGCAAAAATATGAATTTTAACGGTAGGGGAAAAAAAAACATATCTGTAAAAGCATTTATGTTCTCTGATATGCACCAATATTAAAACTGTTGTTAAAGGCCAGAAAAAAGGGTCTTGACTAGTGATTTAAAATGGTGTAATTATGGAGGTTGTCCAGCAAAAAACTCACATCAGTCGGGCCCCTCTTCAGTTGCTTCATCTGCTGTGAGCCAGTGAATAACCAGATTAAAGCTTATTTGAGATTTGAACAATCAAGGTGCTTTTGCAAATTTACATGTGCTCACAATAAATACAAAAAAAAAGTATATATATATATATACACACACACACATATATTTATTAGAGAGAGAGATAATATAGATATAGAGATAGATAGATAGAAACACCAGCAGTCTGCCATCTGATCAATGGTACAGCTTCTTCATGCAGCTCCTCCGTCGTGGACAACTGCAGATGAAGTGTTGGCTCTGTTTTTGTAGGTCCAGTCTATAATGTGTGTGTGTGTGTGTGTGCGCGTGTGTGTTTGTTCATTCAGGTGATGTCAGCGTAGGCATTAAGTGTGATGCCAATATGGTCAGTGACAAAGAGGCTGATGTGGACTTTGACATCATCCCCAACGCCAACGACACATTCACTGTCAAATACGTTCCTCCTGCTGCTGGAAGACTGACGGTCAAAGTGCTGTTTACTGACAAGGTACACACACACACACACACACACACACACA
>JAPZDX010000012.1:3538482-3553068 GCA_029783625.1 Naso annulatus | reverse complement strand
TGCATTCTGAACATATTTATAATGCATTATAATGTGCCTATTGTGCTGTGTAATCATAGTTATAAGTAGGATTAGGGTTAACTTTAACCCTGACTATAATTATAACCACATATAATGCATTATAAGTGTGTTCATTATGTTCATTATGCATTATAATGTGTTATATATGTTCATAATGTGTTATAACGCATCATAGAGATAGGCTTCATAGAAAGTGTTACCAAAAAATTCTATGGGAAAAATGTCCAACACTTTTTTGAAGAAACTCCCTAAACGATTAACTGCAAGTAATTTAGAGATTTCAGCATATACCATCCATGACCTCATCAGCAGATTTAGAGAATCCAGAGAAATCTCTGCACTTAAGGGCAAGGCTGAAAAAATACAGAATGTCCACGGCCTTTAATCCCACTGCCTTAAAAACAGTCAGAATTGTATAAAAAATACATTTAATATTTGTGAAGGTGTCATCAATATGGAGCGGTACATACAATTTTTGGAGCAACATATGCAGCCATCCAGACGACATCATTGTCACGGACGTCCTGCTTATCCCAGCAAGACAATACCAAACCACACTCTGCATGTGTTACAGCTTAGTGTGTAGTGAAAGAGTGCAGCTACCAGACCAGCCTGCTTTAGTCTGGATCTGTCTCCCATCGAAAATACATGGCACATAACCTAGCCCAAACATGACAAGGGATAAACATAACTGTTGGCTGCTGAGCAACTGAAGTCATATGTCAAGCAAGAATTGAAGGTGATTTTACTTTCAAAAACTAAAACAAACAGTGTCCTTAAATTAAGTTAATGGAACTTGATAATATAAATTCAAAATGGATTTAATCAAACAGGTTAAGAAACTTCAACATAGTGTAGTGCGGTCACTGTATTCATTCTTTTTTGGTCAAATTATCTAAAATGTCTGTTCTAAATGTAAATAAACAAACTGGAGACTACTGATAAGACCATTTTCAAGTTGCTTGGAGTTTTTTTTTTCCTTTTTTTTAAACCTAAACTTTATCAAAGGATTACTTTGCCGATCAGCAGCCAGCTTTGTATCGTTCCAAAAATCGACAGTATATTAAACTTGATGTTGTTTATCTTCCTTCATTCTTCCATGAGCTTAGCCATCAAAATCTCCTCATCTGACCACAAATAACGCCTTTGACGTCATTTGTGTAAATTTAGGCTTGCTTTGATCTGCAACTTCTTATCCAGGCAAGCGGGCGCCATGTTTGTTTTTAGATGAATTTCAGACTCTGGTGGACCAAAAACCCCTCATTATTGAAAACTACTCAATATTAAATAAAACAAATGTTCCAATGTCACTGTTAGCCGTATAGCCCCGGGCCTCCAGTTGCACCATATCTGACATCACACGATGAGAATGTGCTGGAATTTCAAGAAAAAAACTTTTGTCTCCGTCCTCGATGCATGGTGGGCCAGAACATGACAACATCTATGTCATCATTTTACAGCGTGTGGAAATAACGTAACCGTGCTTCTCTTGATTGTGCTATTACTGCTTTGTACACTGACCCATGTTCACAACCCGGAGGTCACATGTGATGTTCCCTGGCACATGTAGGCACCGCAAAATCAGCTGTGTGAGCAACACAGACTCAGAAAACTCAGCGTTCTCTGTCAATATATCACAAACTGGGAAATGTATCGCTTCAGTTAACTACAGTTACCATCAACATTGATTGGACATCCACATGAAAAGGGGGTGGGGTTCTCCTTTAAGCTAGCAGTGCCCCTGTGCATCAGTTTTTGTTTAAAAATAAGCTGAAATAGGCAAAATTTAAAAAGCATTTTTTGCACTTCATGGAGAAATTGAAGCACGATTAAATGGGTTTGCTGTGTCAAATAGTGAATCAAAAGTGTAGCTTATATGTCTTTTAATGCAGTGCATGCAATGCGATTGCAACCTTAGGAAATCATGAAACGGCTTCTGTGTAATAAAGCACATGATGTGGGTGTTCTTTCATGTGGTGTACAGACTGGGCAGGCTGTGTCTGAACCTGCCTCAGTCCCTACAAGGAGCAGATCACTGTCTCTGGCTCTGACACATGCAGAAACATGGGAGAGCGCAGCAAGATGAATTCCTGTCTGACTCAGCTGAACAAATTAGTATCACTTGAGTAACACCAATCCCAGACTGTTAACTCTGTATTAACTGCAGGAGTGTTTTTCTTTTCTTTAGAGGAATAGTTGTGATGTCTGGGCTCATGTGTGGCAGTTAACTAAAATATGCTTCAGGATAAAGGTTTGCAAACTTTGACATTTAAATTTGAGCCACTGACCAAAATCCTCATGGTAAACCATAATTACCTGTTAAAAGTGGACAGAGCTGTTCTCTCAGTGATTTTATGATATTTGCCAATTAATACTGAACACAATGTACAGCTGAAACTAATAGGAATGTAGTTTGTTTTTCAGGTGTATTGGACACATTTTTGACCTTTCATAACTAGGATTTACAAAAGTAATAATCTATTCTGAAGGTTAGTTTATAGAGATAATGAATATCTGTTAAGGCAGGTGCCTGTGATTCTTTGAGTTTTTTCCTCCTGTCACCATACCAACATTTAGACAAACACAAAATTTGGTAAAGACATTCATGATCCCAGAATATAGCTATCATCTAGTTGGAGAATAATTCAAAGTCTGATGATAATTGGCAAAATAGAAGTTTCTCCCGAACCTTGTTCCTGTGTTAACTTTCTTACTCATTCCCCAGGTGCATGACAACAATGATGATGATGTTTTTATTGTCAGAACGTGTCTAGCATTTGTCTTGGGTCACAGTGGCTCTATTTGAAACAACACAGATAACACAATATTAAGACAGGAAAACAAAATACACAAATTTAACAATGCATTCAGAAAAAAGAAGACAAATTAAAGCTGCAAGCAGTGTTGAACGGGCCTTTGCACCCTGGTGCCCGTCAATGAGGGCCGCAGTCGCACTGAAAGCACGTAGTAGCAGTGAGCGTTGTGTACAACATGACATGTTTTTGAAAATGATACAATAACTTTAATAACAAGCTCACTTCCTGTTCCCATTAGGGGGGTGCAATGTACATGAGCTGCTGTTGGCATGTCAGTCTCCTCAGAGTGGCATTGTAAGCATACGTTTAAAATTTAAGACTGATCGGGTGTTGTGAAATGAAGTTACAACAACTTCCTGTCCGTGGCGAGCAAGCCATCATCGTGGCGCTGGCGTTTCATGAAACCTCCCATGGTCAATTATTCAGCATCATTAAGGTGATGGGCAGGCACGGGCTTGGAAAGCGTAACGACAATGGAGAAAGGCTGTGTGAAATGTCAGACATGAACGAGCTAGTCATTACTGGAACACTATTCCCACACAAGAATATACACAAGGCCACGTGGGTATCTCCGGATGGGAAGACCAGGAACCAGATAGACCATATGCTAATTAACAAACACTTCAGGAATTCAGTGAAAGACACAAGAGTGTGCAGATCTGCAGACATTGGAAGCGACCACTACCTTGTGTGCACAACGATCAAGCTAAGACTAAAGACAAAGCCGAAGGAAAAGAAAAGCACCAGAGTGAAGTATAACACAACAAGGCTGAAAAATGAAGCCATCCTGAAGACTTTTACCATCAACCTGAAAAACAGGTTCCAGGTGCTGGAAGATGAAGAGACCGGAATAGAAGACAATGAAGAGGTAGAGCGCGACTCTCAGGTTATGGAGAAAGCCTATACAGAAGTCGCTGAGGCAACCCTGGGCAGACCACGGAAGAATAAGAAGCCGTGGATCAGTGAAGAATCATGGAGCCTTGTTGACCAACGGGAAGAAATAAACAAGAAGATCCTTGGCACATGCTCAGAAAGAATCAAGAAACAGCTAAAAGCAAAGTATGCTGAGAAGGATAGAGAAACAATGAGGAGTATAAAAACAGACAAAAAGAAATGGATGGAGAACATTGCAAGTGAAGCAGAAGAATCTGCAAGAAAACAACAAATGAAGACGCTGCACGGTCTTACGAAGACACTATGCAACGAGAGACCTAGACAGAGCACAGCAGTACTGGACAAGAATGGCAACCTCATCAGCGGAAAAGAAGCAGTACAGGCAAGATGGACAGAGCACTTCAAGGAAGTACTAAATCGAGAACCACCAGAAAACCCAATAACTGTTGAGGATGAATGTGACCTCACCAACAGGATTGAAGAGATTGCTGTACGTGAACCAACACTAGGTGAAGTAAAAGAAGTGATTAAAGGACTTCAGAATGGGAAAGCACCAGGAATTGACAACATCACAGCCGAGTTATTAAAAGCAGACATTGAGTTTTCAACAAAGAAGGTACAGAAATTGTTGGAAAAGATATGGAAGAATGAGAAGGTCCCAAAGAACTGGAAGAGGGGGCTCATCATCAAATTGGCAAAGAAAGGAAACCTCAAAGAATGCAAGAACTCAAGAGGCATCACCCTACTTCCAGTAGTGGGAAAGGTACTAGGTAGGATCATCATTGACCGAATCAGAAGTGGGATCGACTCACGGCTAAGAAAAGAACAAGCCGGCTACAGAAGAGGGAGAGAACAACAGAACAAGTCTTCATACTGCAGAACATCATTGAGCAAGTAAACGAGTGGCAAGCCACACTCTACTTGAACTTCATGGACTTTGAAAAGGCTTTCGACTCTGTCCACCATGAAAGCCTATGGCTAATCATGAAGAAGTACGGAATCCCAGAGAAGATTGTCCAGATAGTGAAAGCATTCTATGAGGACTTCCAGTGTGCAGTAGAAGATCAAGGAGGAATATGTGAGTGGTTCAACATCAACAGTGGCGTCAAACAAGGATGCAACATGTCCAGTTTTCTATTCTTAATAATCACGGACTGGATAATGAGAAGAACAGTCGGACAGGGCGAGAATGGAATCAGATGGAAGTTTACATCGAAACTCGACGACTTGGATTTTGCAGATGATGTAGCATTACTCTCATCCACCAAACACCAAATCCAGGAAAAAACGACGAGTATGGAGGAAGAAGCCAGACGAGAGGGAATCAAGATTAACACTGGAAAAACAAAAACCATGAGAATTAATGCAAGAAACCAGGAAAAGATCAACATCTATGACCAAGAGATTGAGGATGTAGACCAATTCACATACTTAGGAGCTACAGTCTGTAAAGAGGGAGGAGGGATGAAAGACCTGAAGAATAGACTCTCCAAAGCAAGAGGTGCGTTCATCAAAACTCAAAAAGATCTGGTACTCTAACAGCATCTCAAGAGGAACAAAACTGAGATTGTGTAAAACACTGGTAGTGCCAGTCTTACTCTATGGATGTGAAACATGGAAAATGAACAAGGGAGACAACAAAGCAGTTGACGTGTTCCATAACGGATGCCTAAGTCATGGAAGTCATGGGCCGAAGCCAGAACGACGGCAGCTGACCGGGAGAAGTGGACATGCTCTGTGAAGGCCTTATATGCCATGAGGCACGAAGTGGATAGGTGAAGGTGATATATATTATTCTGACCTTTAATGTTTGCTTTAGTATTGTGAACAGTTTTCTCTTCAGCACTCTAAAATACCTTTAAGTAAACAGTCAGACAAGCTTTTGAGCTGCTGAACTGCTAATAAATCATGTCAAATTACAAGGCCATCTCCTATGAGGATGAGTCATTATTACACTAACAAATCAGTACTCGCATATAACCTTTGCTAAGTCACCTCCTAAGTCCTTCCCTAACCACTTCTCCCCGATGGAAAACATCATGAGGTCAAGGCTAGGAGAAAGGAGAATTCAGCTGGACTTAAGACAACTGATGTGCTGACAGAATCTGACTGCACTGTAACTTGGCTGCATAATCATGCGACAGCAGATGTTACTGATTTGGTTGTGCCGAGGTTAAACCACAATTTTCCAAAGACTACAAAAGGTGCATCTGAAGCCTGCTTTATACTCGAAAGACAAGTGTCTGTCGACAGTGTCTTAAGACAGAAATGACCTAAAAAAGACATAAAACTGTCCTCAGACATTTTTTTGATTTGTCTCACATTTTGATTGGTTGGCTGGACAGAGCATTCTGTTGTTGCCACGGAGATGAAAGAGCACTCTACTTGCTAAGGAGAAAAAAACTAGGCTCACAAAATGGATGGCTTTGAGGGTTGACTGGCGCTACACACTGTTGTGATCACCCAGATGATCCGTAGTGCCACAGCTGGTCTCTGTGAAACTCGGGGGGTTTACTGCATACTGTGGGTGTTTTGGTGTTGGATATAGGGTGTAATCCGATGTAGGAGGTCATCAAAAAATATTTAGACATCCTAAAATACCGAAAGTGCTGCTCAGTGTCCATCTCTCTCATGTGATTAGCCAGCACATATTCCCCTCACTCTTCTCTACTCTGGTTTATTGGGCACGCAGACCACAGTCTTTTCCTCAGTCGTCTTCTTCTCCTCTGGAGTAAAATTAAATATAAAGCTCTTCTTTGTCTGCCAAATCCAGAATCTCAGAGAAACGTACCATTTTACCGCTGGTTTGGGCTGTGGGCCTACGGAGAAGCGCTCAGTTGGTTACAGCGGAGACCACAGCAGAAGGCATCTGACACTTCGTTTAAGCATAAACACATTTGTGTCGTCTGACACTTCTTCAGACACCTGCCAACACTTGTCTTTCGAGTATAAAACAGCCTTTAGATGAGCCGCCCCGTGTCCTGTGTGTCCTGACCCTGTTGTTCCTCGCAGACAATTTCAAGCTGCAGTTGGCAACTTTTGCTAATGAGCTAGGCTGAAGTTAGCTGTGGCATGAGACTTGTTGCGCTGCACTGCGCTGCAGTCACCGACTGCAAGACGGGCATAAAGTGTTCAGCCAACAATATGAATTTGTGAGCAGTCAGATAATGCCCCATGTATGAATGTTGCTGTCGCAAAGAATTGTGGGACGGAATAATCTCCTTTCTTTTTATGAAGGATGATCTGGCGTTTCCTGTGCTAAAGGAAGCATTGAGCCACCTTTCCTTAGGATTTAGACAATTCAGACAGCTTATTATTTCAGTAACTCCTGGTGAGGAACCTTTCTGAGCAGAAAGGACTATTTGACTGCCGCCTAAAATCCACTTTACCAGTCTTCTCTAATTATTCATCTTTCAGAAATTTGCCCAAATCAGAAGATGCAGGTCAGCTTCCTCATCTCTTCTCTCTCCTCAGCTCAGCATCTCCTCTCTCTCTCTTTCGACCAGCAGCAGCTTGTGTTTCATTTGAACAGAGTGAGTATGGGCACTAACACCAAAGACTCAAAACAATGAAGACTCAGCAAAAAAGTTTTACTCAGTGGGCAGCAAATCAAATACGAGCAAGAGTTAATTTCTTGTTGATTATTTTGTAGTGATAAAGCTGTATTTTATATCCACAAGTTTAATCCTTCGTCCCTATCATGACCTGCTCTGCTGTGTTCTGACTTCTGATAATCCTTCAAACTCAACGATGTATTTGTCACTCAAACTGGACTTCCTGGGTCATATTTCATCATCTCACCTGTACATAGAACCATGACAACCTCGGCCTCCCACCGACTCAGATCCATGCTGCCTTTTGATGTAGGAGTGTTGTTGGTCTCAACTTTCTCATTCACAGTCACACATCCATCATGCATGTGTTCACTTCCTGCCACACACTTCATTATTTCAGGTGATGAAACAGCATACTGTGTTAGCACTCAACCAACTGTGTGTGTGTGTGTGTGTGTGTGTGTGGGCACTGAATGATGAGGAAGACTGGCGATTGATGAAGGATTTACAGAAACGTAAGAGGACGATACATTAGGAGTGGTGATTAAAACAGACGTCACCTGTCAGAGATAAATATAGATGCACTTTTATTCTGCACTTTGAACTTTGAAAGAGTTGATGAAGGCAGTGGCCGCCATCTTTATAAACATCTATGAATGTGAAAACAGCTGATATACTGATGAGAATATATTTAATGTTTGGCTTTATTGTCTTTTATTTATCTCTTAAAGTTGCAGTAGATAACTTCTGTAAACGAGCTAGCAAGCTAACGTTAGCTGTAGCATGAGACTCATGAAGCAAATCCGCTGCAGCCGTTTGCTCCCGCTCATGTTTTATTTCGTTTGTTGTCTCTCTCTCTAAGTCCAGTTTGAACTGAGACCAAACGGTTGCAGGGAAAGTTGCAGTGGAGTACACTGCTCCGTCTCAGCTCGAGCCGACTGACGGTGTGACTGCAGACACTCTGTTGTTGGCAGAGGCGAGTCAGAGCACAGTGAGCTAATTAGCTCGTACCGTCACCTGTCGCTAAGAAGTGCAGCGTAGACCGGCCAATCAGGACAGAGAGTACAGAGGGCAAATCTCATGGTAAAAACAGGACTTACTGGAGACCAATTTAGCAGCAAATGGTGTCATTTTTCAACCATTGTTACACTGTTTAATCAGGTTATACATCATAATGACAAAGTTAAGACAAAAAACCTGTTTAGCTTCACTTTAAACTCTATTGTTGTTTGCTTTCATTATGCTAATATGATCACTAACAAAGGTCAAGGACATATAATGACTTTCTGCATGTTTGTTTAGAACATTTAGTTTTTATGTAAAGTAACATGAATATCTCCCTCTCCTCCTCTTTAATGAACTGTTCTCTGTTAATTAAAACACCAACCATTGATTTACTTGTTGTTTTTAATCCTCTTAATGTAAGCACTGGGCTGCTGGAACATTATCTGGACTGGTTCAGCATTTAATTTACACACACACACACACACACACCACCGTTTGTTTTTTTGGACATTTGTTTCTCTTTATTTTTCAGTTGCTGAGCCTCTGACAGTGCTTTATGTGGCGGTGAGCAGCTGAACATGAATTTATATGTATTTTTCTTCTATAAATAATTTCATTGGGAGTCGGCATAAACACTTAAAACAAAACTGTGTTTAATTAACTGTAGCATCTGAGAGTAAATCTACTACTATAAACTACTAGATGATGGTAATGTAATGTAGTGGAAAGAAAAGACAGTGGTATAACAGAGAATTGAGCTTCCAGCATGTGGAAAGCAGCGACATTTGCTTTGAAGAATCATTTGAGCTGAGTACGGCTGGCTTTGTGAGGATAATAACCTCAATAAAACACCGTTCAGTCCCATCAGAGAACGCATGAAATCAGTGCATTAAATGTACCAAACCAAAAGAATAAATTGGTAGAACAAAGTTTGTTGTATTGTTTTAATCACAGTTGAGTCACTGTGATCTCCAGCACTTTTCCTACCAAAGACCCTTTGCAGAAGCCTTCTTGTTTTGTGCAGAAACATCTCCTCCCTGCTTTGTGGCAGCATAAATCCATGAAAGAGCAAATTTCACATGCAAATTTAATGCAACATGCTATTAACCCCCCTTGAATGTGCACGCAACATTCCCTGCACAACACCACCGTGCCGTACGTCCCCTGTGGTGGTGTGTGTAGGCATGTAGTAAACATGAGAGGTGTTCTTCAAGTGTGTAAGAAGGCTAATCCTAAGCAGCACGCTGTAAGGTAGCTGCCCTGAAGCTACAGGAGCTCAGAAAGACTGCAGCTGTGCACAGACCAGCATGTTGAGGTGGGGGTTTAATATTGCAGCACTGCCACTGGTATGTGCTCACACAAGCACACGCGTATAATTCACAAAACAGGGATGTTCAAAGAGGCCCCAGGGATTCTTCAGGAAGGTTTGGTCATCACTTAAGATGTGCCACGGCTCCTCAGGGGTTCCAGGGGCTCTTAAAGAGCTCCTGAAGATGCTTTAAAGCTTGTCAAAACCAATTTAAGTTGCAACTAAAGTGGCATTAAGGGTTTCTGAGTGACTTCTCAAGCTTATAGGTGAGGTGACAAGAGTCCATGAGCGGCATCATAGGATGGTTTTCTTGGATGTCTCAGGAATTCAAGATGTCTAATCAAGGCAGACACCAGGACTTGGACAGATTCAAGGTTTCTTGATGGGTTTTCAGCGCCACTCAAGAAAGGATGAAGCAGTTCCGAATTACACTAAGCAACAGAGCAACTGCTGTTGTCTCAAGACATTTCTTTGAAAACTATGAGTCAAGTTTAGAACTTTGAATTTTGATGGCAACAGATAAAAGGAGCTGTCACAACATACAATGATGTAATTTAGTTAAATCAGAAAACAAATACATAGCACGTGTTCAGAGAAATTGGCTTGATTTTTTTACTCTGAGAAAAGGTAATTTACCTTGTTAATTATTTGTATGTCAAAAAGAACACTATGTAAGTTATTAGTGGAGACATAATGAACCTCGTTGGACCTGAGAAAATTTAGCTTTGCAAAAAAAACTGAGGACCTTAATTCATGTTTTTACAAGAAAATACTGACTTTTTTAGTTACTCACAAAGACGAGTCTTTTTTTCTCTTTTTGTTTTAATATTTACCATAAAGAAAAAGTGGACTTGTGTCTGTGAGCTTGTATCGTCATCGTAATCGCACAGCAAACTCCTGTTTTCTGTTCGCCTGTGCATTCGTGTGTGGGGACTCTGGATTTCACACTGTGCCAGTTTACTGTGCAGCATTTCTCTTCCTCAGCTTCAGGTCACTTGTGTGCTGTATAACACACTGTATGAAGAATGTGTTTCGGTATTGGAGCAAATATGCATTATGGATGGAGCTCGCTACTTCTAGCTTCTCCTGGGAGAGAAGCGTAAGCTGCAGACTGTGATATGAACTGTCATGGAGAGAGGAGGACGGATGGAGGAGAAGAACTAAAAATGAGTTTAGACTTGGTCATAAACTTTTAGACAGACAACCGTCACGATTCAGGTTATTTGTCTATCCTCAGAGTTCTATATACACTTTGAGGTGGATGGACAGGTGGATGTCATGTTTGGGACACCAGATGACTTTTTTTTTTACATTTTAAGAAAAATTTCCCCTCAGAAACCAAAAAAAACCCCTTTTTTTATACTGAACAGTGTAAATTTGTTCTGATTGAGGTGACGGAGAGAAAAACTTTTGGATCCTGCTGTCCTCTACCACAAGCCGTGAGGAAAATGTTCTACACTGTTCAGATTAAGTTTATGATCCCAAAGATGGGACGAGTAAAGACAGAGCAAAGGAAGGAAGAAGGTGGGCACAGGAAAAGGGAAAATAAATAAAGGGAGGACAGAGGGGAATGAAACAAGTTCCGTAGCTGTAGTGTTTAAGCATCAATCACAAATCACAGAACAATGACACAACCTTGAAAGAATTCTAATAACAGGAGAAAATAATGGAAGCCCGAGAAGTGTATGTAAGTTATTCCAACACAATTTTAGTTTATTGTCATTTGAAACACGTTCAAACACAAATCAATTATACTGTCTTGGCTCTCTGACGTTCTGATGTATGGGTGCAGCGTTTGAAAAAAATAGTGACTTTCTCACTTCAGAAATAATAATTAAAAAAACCCAAAAACATTTGTTTCACAACTTGAAGCTGCAAAGTCCTCAACCTGCAGTTTCTGTGCAGCTCTGTAGCTTTTTCTAACACCATCTGTTGTCTCCATGTAAGTTTGTGATCCTGTGAGCTTCCAGTACAGCAGCTGAGCTCAGCCTGCGGTCACATTCATAGTCGTGACCGTGACAGTGGCAGCTGCACTGGTGGACAAAGCTGAGCTCAATTAAAGCGCCATCTTTCAGGTAAAATACTGCAACATGATAAAATACCTCTCTCTGTATTTTATATGATTATCTATGAAGCACCCCATGTTGTAGAAAGTAGTTAAAGCGCGTCGTTACGGTAACCACATCAGATGGTGTTCCGACTGATTGATGATGCGCTGAAAACGTTCTGCACAGGGACCAAACACAGGTGCAGAGTGTGCAGAAACGCTCTTCCTGGCTCTCCTGTAACCTGAAACACTTTAATCTGCACAGCAGTTGACATGCGAGGCTGCATGTTTGAATGCATTCACACCGGCTGCTGCTGTGGCATGATTGTTGGAAGAATGCAGCTGGACTGATGCACATCAAACCGTTTCATCGCGTCTTTGTTGAATCGTTGAGCAGAGACAAAGTGTCAGTGTTTATGATGAACACGAAACAAATCTCGCTGTCTTTCCTCCTCAGTGTGGACGATCTGGCTCTGTGTCTGTACCCGCCCATGGACTACAGCGGCGTGGAACACAACGTGAGGAGCACACACGCTCGCATAGACACACACGCCATCACTACTGAGTAACATGGTCGGAAGTTTTAGTTTGTGGATGTCATCAGTCACGTCACTGCTGATGAGAACGAGTAGGCAGTGAATCTGATCATGTTTTCTCTTCTTGTAGGTTTCTTGATCTTGATATTCTGAACAGGCCTCTGTGTATTGATGAGAAAATCTTATCAGTCCAGAGTTGTTTAAAGGTCGCTGAGGTCACACCTTAAAAAGCTCATTTAAATGTCATGCTGCTGGTGAACCTGTTTCCTGCAGCTGTGAGGAGTCATCCTCACATTGCAACTCTGACATACATCAGTTAAGATCTTAATCTTCCAAAATTAGCAAATAGGTTTTGCAATCCAACATAAAAACAGGAAAATACCAAAGAGAACAATATCATAATGATTTTTATGTAAGAAATACAGAACAAAACACGTGGAGAAGGCCAACCCACCACTGGACTTCACATCTGACTTGCAAAAATTCCATTTCATCTGTTCCTTTCTTTCTTTTTTCTTTTACTGTCCAAATTTTTAATAATGTTAAAAACCAGATTATTGTTGCCGTGTGAACAAGGTCTCAGGGACAGGAAGTGTTTTTTTCTTTTTCTCTTGCACCAATGCAATGATTTAATGATTTGAGACTTTTTTTGTAGTTTTATTGAGTTTTCCGATTTTCACTCCAAAATTAAGTTTTTTTGAATATACTTTGTACATTTCTCTTCCAATATTTGTTGTGACAGGTGTGCTGACAGACGCACAAATAATATTGTGTCGTCTGCGCTGTTGGAAAATATATCGAATCTGCTGATTGATTCATCAACGTTTCAGTGTTCTTAATCGTGAGGGTTTTTTTCCTGTGTTCTCTCATGTTGGAGCTGATGGTGATTGTTTTGCTCTGTTGGTCGGACAAAACGAGCATCTCAAAGTTACTTCAGGCTTGCAGAGTTTATTTGGACTCTTTGTCTTTTTTTTATTGTCATTGACTGAACATTTAAAGCTGGGGTAGGCAGTTTATCCTAGATAACATCCCATAATAATCTTTCAGCATCTTGTAAGTCAGCTGGTCTGAAAGAGCTCCAGACTTCTGCTCCTCTCCTCGGCTCTGTGTTCAGACCGCGACGGGACTTTCAGCCAATCACAGCTCAGTTCAGAGAGCGTGCGTTCCTATTGGCTGCTCTACACTGTGCCTCTTAGCGACAGGTGACATCACAATGAACTGATTGGCTGTTGATCCACTGAATTAGAAAAAAACCCTCTGTAGGTGGATTTTTGCATACAGATTAATTTGTTGTGCTGGAAAAATGACGAGAACTGTTTTACTGTCAGTGTGAGTCTGCAGTGGACTGTGTGGTTGACAGGAAGCATTTCATCCTGCGTTTGGTTTTAGAAACAGTTTCAGGTCGATGTAGATCAGCTGCTCTCTGTGATCAGTGACTGTAAGTTAAGATGGATGACACGACTCTACCACCTCCTCCCTCTGAAAGGAAGCCAAAAAACTGCGGGCACAGGTGTTGCCATCGCATACTGCTTGTGAAAAACTTCAGAGCTTTGTGCCAGTTGCTCCTGTGGTTAATTTACCTGCACGTCCCTGCCTGTCACTTTCAACACGAACTGTTGTGTAATGAACTAATTTAAGTGGAGCACACACCCACACCCACTGCCATTTCAAACTATAACTGTTTTGCCATGTCATTTTTCTAAACAAAAAGATTTTTAAATATATTTAAAAAAAAACAACATTAAGACGATTGTTGTTTCCTTACAGGTGTCGAAACTGGCGGCGCTGTTAAAGAAAGTCCTGCAGATCATCAGGTAACCACAGTGTTTTTTTTCCTCAAAATGTTGTCAGTACATCCAGTTTGATAATGATGTGCCACAATATGCAAATTCACTGGGTGGGC
Organism: Naso annulatus; assembly: GCA_029783625.1. NCBI lineage: Eukaryota > Metazoa > Chordata > Actinopteri > Acanthuriformes > Acanthuridae > Naso > Naso annulatus. The sequence continues at coordinate 3,538,983 of JAPZDX010000012.1, read as the reverse complement.
GCTTACAGCATGACAGGTCACGAAGGAGCCTGAGGCTGAAGTTGAGTCACTGAGGGGAGAGAAGCTGAGTACGTTTCAGTGGAAAAGTGACGGCGGAGAACAGCCAGATGTCATCAGAAACGGCCGCTGTGTGTGTGCGGGCTGGTTGAGTTTGGGAGGCGTTTGTGAACACGCCACCTTATCAGATCAGACGAAAGACAAACCTCGTCGCGGCGTTCACCTGTTTGTTCCAGACCGACGTGGATCCATCTGCACTTTCTCCCAAACAGAACTTTCATAATTTTGTTGCCTTTATTTTCATGTTTCAGGTGCAGTCATGTGTGCGGGGAGCCACAGCTGACCTGGGTTCAGTTCTTAGACGGAGCCGTCGATCACAACCTGCAGAGAGCCAAAGACCTCATTCAGCAGGACAGCTAGTGTGTGTCTGTGTGTGTGTGTGTGTGTGTGTGTGTGTGTGTGTGTGTGTGTGTGTGTGTGTGTGTGTCTGTGTGTGTGTGTGTG
>JAPZDX010000012.1:3303497-3313741 GCA_029783625.1 Naso annulatus | reverse complement strand
GCTGCATGTGTGAACAACAACAGCAAGCGAGATGCAGCAGATTGGCGATGCTGACGTGCTGCAGAGGTAGATGCCGGGCGTAAGGGTTCCTCCTCCTGCAGAGGAGCTGCGAAGGTTCTGCGTTCAATTTCTTCAGTACCGCACAGGATGTACGATGGCTCCTGCATCACTCCCTGTCTCTGAGAGGGCCTGTGTTATAATTTAAATACTGCATAGAGTGTTTTACCAAATTTCCACAGAGGTGGTATCTGCCTCTAGGAGGTTAATCTAGGAATGTTTGATGGACAAAAAAAAGCTGTTTGAAGGTGTGCTCTGATCTTGGACTCTGGTCTTATTAACTTCTTATCTTGAGATTAAAGAATGAAAAATATCAGAAGCAAGTAAAGTTGCTCTTTGATTCAGCAGTGCAGTGAATAGCAGGTGTTAGTGTAACCAGTTAATTACTGACTGAGTTACTTCAAACCCAGTAATTGTAATCTGACATAATTCATGTGGATTACCGTTCCAAAGGGACTGACAGTGTTACAGTGCAGTGAACGTTTTCAGACTGGAGGTATCAATCTAACCGGCTCCTCTGAGCAGCAGGTACACCGCACAGACGGTCATGGCGGTGGCTGTGTAGGTAAACACAGCGTTATAAATGGTGTTGCTCCTGATTCGTTCGCCCAGCGTCCTCTGGGTCTCCTCCAAACACCTCACCACAGCCTCAGCCTCCCACTGCTCCCCTCTCTCTGGTCTCTCGGGTGTTGTTAACTGCAGCTGACCAGCCGATGGTTCGGCCGCTGGTCTGGTCTCCAGCAGTTTCCTCACCACCGACAGCTCGCCCTCGACTCTGCCGAGTCCCTGCTCCAGCTGTCCCAGTTGTGGCGGCAGGGACTCCAGCAGGGACTCTGTCTTTCGGCCGCTGAGACGAAGGTCTTTTAAGGCTGAGAGAGGCACCGTATGCGAGGCTGCAGTTGAGCCTTGTTTGTCCTGAAGGACGACGTCCCGCTGTGTGATTGCATCACCCAAAGTAACCCTGAGGCTGTCGATGAGCGTTAGGAGCTCATCCTGCTGGGAGCGATGGTTTCCAGCCTGGACTTTGAGGGCTTCCTGCAGGCTCTCTGGACCTTTCTGGGCCTCCAGCAGCAAACTCTTCAGCTCCTACAGAGACAGGACACAAAGAGACAGCCTACAGCTATGTGGTTTGACATGTTTACCATTTTATTTTACAGTTTGCTAACATTTTCTAATCAGCAATATACACAAAGTACACAAAATTTCTGTGGAGCTTTTTCAGTTTGGATGACAGAAATAATTGTGACTTTATCAAAATGAAAGACAAACCAAATTCCTGTTTCAAGGTCAACAAACCGTAACAATTTCTCTGTCCAACCAGACCACTAAGAGCATCAGTCGAGACATTTTTCTCAGAACTGTAGTAAAAAAAAGTTTCCAACAGATTGTGAAACAGTAAGTGAAAAAATTCAGCCCCTCCTCACCTGCAGGCGGACGCGGTTGATGTACGTCGATCCCATGACCCCAATCAGGGCTCCAAGCACAGAGCCAATGATGGACCAGTTCTTGGTGCGTTCGGCTCTCGTCCTCTCCTTCTCGTGGCTCTCCCTGACGGCTGCCGAGAACAGGGCGAACTTCTCCCTCTCAGAACTCTCTGCGTTCTCATACGCTGTCCGCAGACGGCGCTCCTCCTGCCATCAGCAGAGAGCACGAAGACGGTTAAATATGAGTTCAATTCAGTCAGCTGATCTGATATGTGTGTACTCAATGGATACCTCTGACTGGATGAATAAGTATTTCTACTACAATATCATTGCTACTCATTATAATTGTATGAGTTCTCGGTGGTAAGCAGGACCAGACTCTGCCCAGTTTAATCTCAACACATACATGACAGATTTATTGTTCAAGTCAATTTCACTTTTGTAACCACAAACAAAAATTGCTTCAAAAATATCCAGAATCCTTAAAATCAGATAGTCTCTTCAGTAACCTGCAGCAGTTTGTGTTCCAGCGTGGCCAGCTCCAGATAGTGAGCCTCCTCCCTGGAGACTCGATCCAGCCGATCTCTGACCTCCTTCAGCCTGACCTGCAGGGCCTCCAGGCTAGCATGAGCCTCACGCACCATCCCTCTAGCCACCATGAACTCTGCCTCGGCCTGGAGGAAACACACATGTCTGAGACTCAGGCTGTTTCTCAGTGTACGTTATTTGTGCTCCATAACTTCATCTCTAACGCAGGGCAGCAACGAGAAATCTCAACAACATGGGTTAGAAGGGCATTGGTTCTTTTCTCTGACTATTAACAAGCACACACAACATCCTGGATTTTCCAGATTCCCTGCTTCCTGCCGCCCTCTCACCTCAGTGACCTTGGCCTGGGCCACCCGGACCTCGTTGAGCCCAACAAACTCCTCGTACCTCTCCCACCAGTAGTTGACTGTTGCAGTTGTTGTCTGAGCTGACCTCTGACCCCACTGTCGCGCCAACTCACCTGCATACTGGAGGAGGGATTAGAAAAATTGATACAGTTCAAGTAAGTCAGTGGTAGTCTATAAAGTTGTTATAAACATTAAGAAGAGGGCTTTCGTGTACCTGTAAGGCAGTCAGGGTACGCTCCTTCACCACTTCAGCTCTGCCTTTGCCATTCTGAGGGGCGGGGTTAGAGGGTGGCGGGGAGCCTGGCTGTTGGTGGGCACTGTAGGTTCGGACCAGAGTGTTTCTGCCAGGCAGAGATCCAGACGCAGCGAGGCGGGACACACAGCACGAGCCATGAGCCCAGTGACAGATCTGAGCACCTCTGTACCTGACACAGTAAAGACATAGGGCTGCACATTTATGTTGAACTAAACACAAATGTCAGGTCTCCCCTACACTGTGCAGACATACCTCATCGAGAGAGGCTGCAGTCAGAACTGCAGCTCAAACACTAGGACAGATTCCCCGTCACCGCAGCTGCAGAGCAGACGCTGGAACAGGCACCTTTACGAACAACAGAGGAACTGGATTAAATGATTTAAAAACAGTCCACTGTGCAAGTCTCAGGGACTCATGTTCAGTCTCATGTCGACAATCACTTGGAGGTGTGCTGTTGTGTCAAAGGGATCTTACTTCTGCACAGAGTCCAGCTTTATAAAAAATATTTTCAAACACTGTTTTGAGTTCTTTAAAGTCGATAATTAAAAACTGAAACAACAGATCACCAAGAAAATTGTTTATTCCAACTGTCTGAATCAAATATGAAATGTGTCTTGAGGCTATCTTCTTAAAACCCTCAAACAAGAGATGCTGTTTTGAAGGCAGTTAACTAGAAGACCACTAATTCTGTTCTACTCTTTTTAATTTAACATTTGAGTTTAGTTTCAAGACTTACAATTAAAAATACTTAACCGAGGTGTACAGCGCTGCTTAATTTATAACCTCAGGGTAACGGAGGATGAGGATGATGATGATGATGACATGCATGGTGTCATATGTTAACGTTACATGATGATGATTTCTCAATACAAACCGGGGACTGTCCTCATTATAACCAATGTACAAACTCGCATACAATACTTCTAACATTGACTGATACATTCAAGCAAACAACCAGAAAGACTGAATGAGGATAAAGTTTTAAAAGTTAACAAAGTTTACAAGGTTAACGTCCCTTTCCATGCTAACTAGCTTTTATCTCCACGTTGCTAACACTTACAGGTAAACTAATTTTACATCGATTGAAAAATCTGTGACATTATGTGATAGCTCGATAATGCAACAAGGTAGGACAAAAATATACCTGTTTTCTTCAAATGTGCTAAAGCATACATGTCACACAGACGTACCGTAAGTTACTTTTGGCTACCTAGTTAGCATCTTGATGTCAACTGAAACCACCAGCAGCCGGGCAGGTTTTCGTTCAGGCACACAACGGTCATCCTACTTCCGGGTCAGGGTATACTGGGGTCCTAACAGCGCGGATTTAACGGTCAACCGGCCGAATTTGCTACGAAATACACTTATTATTTTCCGTGGAACCACTGTGACAAGATTTAAACATGTCTGGAAGAGAAGGTGAGATGTAGTTTGTTCTGTTGGTCAGCTGAACAAACCGTTCACGTGAAAAGATTACTTTGGACAACGTCTTAAAACTCAGAGTATCGTGTTTTACTGCGTGGACTAGCTAATGATAGCTAACGGCTGTTGGAGCGCGAGACCAAAACGTTCCCTTCTGTCAGTAGATTAACGTTGTACCTGAAAAATCTGCCACATAAATGCTGTTTTTGTCTGACAGTGTGAGCAGAAAGTCGATGTATTTAAGCCCCGGACGAGTCACTTCGAATGTTAAGGACATTTGGCGAATAACTTGTGTCATTAGCAACAGAGGCACAGCATGTTTATATGACTGAATCAAATTTCATTCATTTATTTTCCTTAGGAGGCAAAAAGAAACCACTGAAGGCGCCCAAGAAACATGCCAAGGAAATGGATGACGTAAGGCTCAGACTGCGTGATTATTGTTTTTAATCAGCTAATAAAACCGTTTATTTATTTATTTTATGTGTAACTTGCTGGGCTAACGCCACATCGATGCAAAAAACAAATGCATTGCTCTTTGTGTCATAAAGTAATCCCCCATATAAATGCAAAAACACAATGAAAATAAGGTGTTTCAGATTTTGCAGTCTACCAAACGTAAGCAATTACTATGAAGTCCATATCTTTTTTCCCCTATAATCCAATATATCTTCTATAAATGTCAGCTGAATATCTGAGAGCCTGTTCACAGTCTTAGATAAATGTTAGCAGTAATTCACTTTAAGACAGAAGTGATGGATTGATTGTCTGGGTGTCTGCAGGAAGATGTGGCTTTCAAGCAGAAACAAAAGGAAGAGCAGAAGGCTTTGGATGCGTTGAAGGCCAAAGCTTCAGGAAAAGGACCTTTAGGTAAGACATGCATTACAATGGTGTGTCTGACATGCACGATGAAGTTTCAGATTTTTTTTTTAACTCTGTCTTTTTATGATACTCACATGCCACACGTACATGTTCAAAAGTGTAGCGGGGTTTGTTTGTGCTGTAGAGATCCATGGTGTGTTTTTTGTTAGTAGTTCAGTGTCAGATTTTACTCACAGCTCGAAACATATGCATTGTACTTCCATTCAGTAGATGTTATCAGTGTTAAATGACTTTCCCCATAGAATTTGTAACGCTTGACTTTTTACAGTACAGCCATGAGCTACACTCATACTCATACTGTTTCTGTTCTTTTATCCACTGTGATGGAGGGCACCAGGCACAGTAATATGAGGGTTGAGCAGTGTGAGTTAGACTCTACAAGTGCTTTTCTTTGCCCACATTGTTCTCAGTAAGTTGATTGTCGTTTTTGTCCTTCCAACACAACCCACACGTGGTTACTAGGATGAAGAGGAGTGCTGCTTTATTCCAAATTGTATCACTTTACATCCACTAAGTTGGTATGGAGATAGACTTAAGCCCTTTTTCAAGTCCGCATTCAAGTGCAACTGAAGTCCATCAGCTGATTCCTTTTATTTCTTTAACACATCTGAGTTAAACTTTATTTCAGTTTGAAAGAAGGGTTCATATAGAATTAATAATCAGTTTTTTGGTTGTGGAATTTTTCTAAACATTTATGTCCCTGTGCACAGTTACACTCCCACCACAAACAGTTAAAGAAGTGATAACACTGCTTATAAACGGTAAAAAAAACCTCAGACAATAATGTAAGACGGTCAAAAATGTCTATTCTGTCATAATTCTGTTGAATTAGTTTGAGTTTATCACACCTCGAAAGGTTTTGTAAAAAGGGCTATAGGTTATTTTCAGACTGCATACTATACTAGCAGTCCGTACTGATTCGGCCATAAAGTAGTATGTAGTGTGCCACATGTAAACACAAAAAAAATCTGCAGTATGCAAAAAACAAACAAAAAAATTTACCAGATGTATCACAATTAGAGGAAATCCAACCAATCTACCTCGCCTGCTGTTTCCCACAATGCAGTGTGCTGCAACATCACAACCATTGACTTAAATATCATTAACGTAGAAAGGCGGGGCATAAATTATGTGTCATGTGACCATTTAGATTTCTTTCCATGTCAAAGTTGCCATCAGTAAATTGAAACAACCTTTTCATTCTTTTCTAGTCTTATTTCAGTTACAAACACAAAATGTACACCTGGAAAATTACAGGAAAAAAAACAAAATGTGCAAATTTGTTTAACTGGGATTACTTAGTCGGATAAGTGGTTTTCAGTTTGTTTGTTTTTTTTTCTGTCCTCCAGGCACTGGTGGCATCAAGAAATCGGGCAAGAAGTAAAACGTGTACCTGCTGTTGGTGTTTGTGCGCTCCCTGGCCTCAGGATCTGCGTCTGATGTGTGTGTGTGTGCTCGCTGAGAAGACTTCAGTTTGTTTTGCTCCGTTTAACGTGAACCTCATCAGACCGGCCCTGGTGCAGAAGCCCACTACCAGTGAAAATGTACAAAAAATTAGTTTGTTAATTTTGAGGATTTCAAGCACAGGAATATCTGTCGCCTGTCAGACTGTGTGCTCGTGTCATTATTCCTGATGGGAAGTAATTAGAGTTTTCACACGCACACAAACACATCTGTCGTTGAGAACAGGTCACTCAGTTCCACATACATACATAAATTTAGAATTGAAGGCCTGTAGCTTAAAAACTATTTTGTGCCCTTTTGAAACTTTTAACTAGCAGAAACAGCAGAATCACCCAAGGTCTTTTTTTTCTTCTGATTTTTATTGTATTGCAAAGAGGGAGGATACTAATAAAGTTTTTGTAATTACTGCTTCTTATTTTAATTCTTGCTTAAAATTGTAGGCAGTAACTAGACTGCAGTCAACACTGACCAACACTGTCATTCATTGAAAATGTCAAACGCATCCAACTAGGTTAATGTTAAACCTGTTTCACTTTACAGACACTTCTGTTTGTTTAAGGAGTGTAACCTTAAAGCCTAACAAACATTTTCTTCCTGATAACATATTTGAAAAGACATTTTTGAAACATTTTATTCTAACTTCATATCTACCATATCTGTCGGAAGAAAAACCTCAAAGTAAGTTGACCAATTTTCCATGAATGAGACAAGAAGTGAAATGTCCTGAAAATCATCTTGACAAGTTGATGTAAACATACGAGTTATGCTAAAGTCATTGTCAGGATCATATTAATGCTCAAAGGCAGTTCAGGGATCAGAGTCTTCAACGGGCCACCTTTTTTTTTCTGAACTGTATTTTTGTTTTTACAAGTTTTTTGGTTAAGTGAAATCAACGCTCACCAGTCAGGTAACAATTTATGATGCAAGAGGGCACCTGTCTTCACCGTTTTCATAATTTTTCACTCAGCAGACAGTCCTTAGTTAGTTTGATTAAAAAGTGCAAGCTTTACCCCTTCGAAGATGATGCCACTCACCGTTTCAACACAGTTTTCAAAGATGCTGCATAAGATGAAACCCAGCCAACTGTCACATTTGTAAACAATCTGAGAATTAAATCTGTACAAGAAGAAATCCAAATTTGTGTCACAAGTGAGCCAGTTCTAATAATTTATTTCACCTTGTAGAAGAAAACACGACAGACACGAACATAAAAGAGTTGATGACTGTGAGTCAGTATTGCTGAAGGATTCCAGAAGTCATCCAGAACATTAAATATTTGTAGTAATCCATGATTGGGCGTGAGGTAGTCGTGTGCCTGTAGAACATCTGCAGGGTTCATCAAGCACCTGCCGTCTGACCTGACAGCCAAACTAAAACACTGGTTCTGTGTGTAACATGAAGGTTTATTAAACCGTTGGCGTTTTGGGTGGATCTGGCCTCCAGGGCCCGGTTGTTCAGAAGTAATCCAGCCTGATCAATCCAATCGGATAGGACCAAACCCTGAAATCCAGTTCTTCAAAGGAAAAACGGGAATACGAGATCGGATAAGATCAGGAAATCCAATCCAGTTTTTTATCCGGATCAAACCTCCAGTTTGTGTTGTTCAAAACATTTGAGTAGGATAAGGATTACTTTGATCCAAAATATCAGGATTACTCTGATCCCAGCAGAAGACTGGATTCAGACTGGATTACAAGGGAAAACTGAAATAAAAACCCAAAAGGTAGTCAAACAAGAAAAAGAACTGATAATCAGAGTTAAGAGAATGATTAACTGCATTTTTACACCACTGTTTTTACAATTTGTATTACGTATATTTGTATAATAATACATTTTCATAAGTTTATGATGCATTGTAATTCATACGTGCAATATATATGTTTAGGACTTGAGTTTTTTATTCATTTAAATCATAAAGAAATTAAATATACAATAAACTGTGAGCTGTGTGGTAAAGTCAGAACAATCTAAAATAAAAAGTTATGAATTAAGAATGTTAAAGGTGATCACAGTAGATAAAAGCTGAATCATTAAAAACGTGAATCTATGCATACGCTCTTAATGTTTGCTGCCATCTGCTGGTCATATTTTAGTTTCTATTCAGTTACAAGTCAGGCCAAGAGGAGTAAAGACATGAAGACAAACTGCAGAAAAACTTGAAGGTATGCTTGAATTATTGCATCCGTATCATGACATAGTAGGTGATGTAAACATGGTTGTGGATAAAATGAAGAGTTTATTGCTAATGAAATATTCCCCGAAATAGCTGCTAATATCAAACATAATATAATTAATTGAAGATCTTTTATTTTGTGTGAGTTTTGGTGCCCCCTGCATCCTATTCAAAGTACTGGTAATCCAGATTATTAATCCTTAAAAGTCTGTCCCTGGATCAGAGTGATGCTATCCAGTTCTTGTTTGAACAACCAGGACAAAAGTGAGCTGGATTGCGTGATCCATGGAAGAAAAAAAATGGATTACCAAAACTGGATCATTTTTATCTGGATTACACCTTTTGTACAACCAGGCCCCGAGTTTAAACTTGATCTCCAGGGTTCATCTTGGCCATCTTCACCCGGAGTATCTGGATCTCCAGGCTGAGCTTCTCCCTCTCCAGCAGCAGGTTCCCTCTCTTGAGCTCTAACAGATCCTCGTCCACGGCGACGAGCCGCCGCCCTGACGACTGAAGCTGCTGCTGCTCTCCATCTGCAGAGAAAAAACACATCATGCACTGCAGCTACATGAGAATAGACAAGAAAAACTTTTAAAAATGCACTTGTTCCTTTATAGTTACATTGGTAAGATCATTACATCACTCTCATTTCTATCCCTGAATTTTAGAAAGTTAGCTTAAAGACACTGGGACACAAAATCCACCTACCAGCATCTCTCATGCTCACTTATAAAAACATTACTGCTTGGGTCTTAAATCCACAGAAACAGGCTGTTATTGGAAAACTCGTGCAGATCCAGCTTTCTTGTTGAGTATGTATGCTTAGTTTATTCACACTTTCTTTCTGATGAAGGTCCTGCACGAAACATGTCCGTGAAAAAAAGAGGGATCTCTGAGTTAGTCAGCTGAAGAAAAGTAAAGCCTGCACACTTACTCCAAGCCACAAACTTTTTTTGGACAACATTTTATTCCCATTTAGATCTTTGTTAGGTCAGAATGTTTGAGAAATGGAAACCACACCCATATTAAAACCTTCACATACACCAATAGGCTGACAAGCTCTATGATGACAGGTGTGGTTAACCATTCAAACCGACAGGTTGATAAACACCAGAAAAGCTCTTAACAGTTTCAATAAAGTTCACAGAGAAAATATACATGCAAATACAGTCTAAAAACTAGATCCGTATCATCAAAAAAATTAAATCATACATCTTATGTGAAGCATTGTATTGGATGCATTATATTACATATTACATATTACATATATATTACATATTTTTAGATGAAATCAGAGTGTATGTCACCTAAATCAGCAGATCAAGTAACATTATATACATCTCACCTATTGGCTGACAAAATTAACATGTTCAGTCCGGGTCTAGAGATGAATGGGGAAATGAACAAATCTACAAACAGAGAGAGTGCCTTCATAAAACCACCACATCTCATTTCATGCAAAATGTTTGAGCTCGCACTCTTGATTCCAACCTCAAGGTGTGAGAGTCTGAAGAGTAAAAAGAAAAAAAACTCTGTTTGGTAAGAGGGTCATTAAAGCACAATCCCAGTGTGTCTCTGACTGGTCTCCATGAGCAGAGATTGTCTCTGTCTTCTCCAAATGTTCAAATGTGACCATGTGTTACTTCAGTAGATGTCAGGCTGCATTTTTA
>JAPZDX010000012.1:3273906-3285475 GCA_029783625.1 Naso annulatus | reverse complement strand
TGTGCGTGCGTATGTGTGTGTGCACGTGAGTGATGGAGTCCAGAGGCCACCAGACTGAAAAACCTTCTGTGTTTGTTTTCTCTGCAGTGACAGATGGTAAACATCAACAGAATGCCACCATGTTTTGTTTCTGGTCTGCAGCCTCTTCTTCTGTTTATTACAGCCATGTGTAATGTTGACTATACTGCCACCATCAGAGCAAAGGAAGCGTCACAACCAGGTTTATTTGCTCCAAACCAAACGCTCCTTCTTCACATTTTCTTTTTTGAGAGATTTTAAAAATTCACATCATAATTTATGGAAATATGGCTGCTGACGAGAGTCAAAAATGTGACTGTGACTGTTGGTCAGTATCATGACAAAAACAAAACAGACAGCAGATCTTATGATTCTCACTTACGAAGTCAAAATTTCGAGTATTTTGGACGAGAACAATCAGTGGTTGTTCCGGAGCTTTCAGTAGCACCACATGATCAGCAGATGGAGTTTGTTCCTTTTTTCCTTTTCCCGTCGTGAACGGGCTTCCACACACCGTGCACATGAAGTGAATGTCTGTGTCTGATCTCTAAGGGTCACACATGTGAGGGGCTCGTCGCACTAGGACAGGTTTTTACAGATGGATGACATCATCAGAAGGCACACATGTCGGCGTTGGCAGTGACGAGACGTAATGACTGTGACGACTTATTCACATGCACAGAGAAGTTTATCTGAACTTGTGAATACCAGAGAAATGAGCTAAAAATGTTTTTTTCCTGTGAAGACCTCTGGACTAACGTGAAAGAACAACGAAGCCAAACATGATGAAGATGAAGCCGATGAAGATCGCTTGCAGCAGATTCATCGCTTTCGATCGGCTGTTTGAACTTTAAACTGAAAGGGCACAACAGCACAAATTTTCTTGTTTTTGCACGTCCTCTGATGGCAGAGGGGTGTGTGTGTGTGTGTGTGTGTGTGTGTTAGGTAGTTTTACACTCTCAAAGTTGCTTCAACAAATAAAAAAAGATTTGTTGTGATTGATGGATTGAAGTAAACTGACCTTTTTGTTCTCATGTGAATAAACAACAACAACAATAAAAAAACTTGTATTTAGCACACTATTGAAAAATATGACTAATATTATCAAAAAGGCAAATAGTAGGTGTATTGCAACGCTCTCTGCGACATCACTATCAAAAACATCTACCTTCATCACCCTCAATCTCATCATCATCATCCAATCATCATCTGAGACAGTGAGGAGGCGTGGCCTGGGGTGATTGACAGCCCGAACTGGCCACTCACATTTTGCCCGTCTCAGCGCAGGCAGGCACACTTGTACGACACAACAACGACAGTAATCAATGAGCGTTTCCTAGGAGACAGAGAGAGAGCCAGCCAATGGAAGCAAGGGCTGGTCTGAGAGGAGCTCTGTCATTGGACAGCAGGCATCTTTAGGGAGCAGGAGGAGCTTGTTCGGACAGGAAGGAGACGGGGGAAGGGGCAACTCTCGAGGCGATCTAGGTGTGTGTGTTTGCGTATGTGTGCGTGTGGGTGTTTAGTTTTTGTCTGGACAGCTGGAGGTGTTTCCCAGGTTAGTGTACATCAACAGCACACACACACACACACACACACACACACACACACACACACACACACACACACACACACACACACACACACACACACTCTGCTCTGCCCGCTGACTTTCTAGACACACAGCCACAACACTTCCTTCATGGCGGCAAGCAAATACAAACGTGTGACCGGTTCAAACCGGTTCAGATTTTTGTGGCTCGGACACGTTTCAGGACTCCTGATTGGTTCCATGAGTAAAAAACAGTTTCTGTGGATTCAAAGCAGCTGAACTTTGGCTCAGCTGTGAAGGAAGTGTTTGGTTCATCTGTTTGAATAATACAACCCTGACATGCCGACAGGAAACATACCTCTGCATGTTAACACATCAGTGTGTGTGTGTGTGTGTGTGTGTAAAAGGATTTCGTGTGTGTGTGTAAATGTGTGGGCCTCTGAGGAGTTTGTCCCTCCTCTCCTCCAGTCTCTTTTTGTGTCATCAGCCAGCGCAGGTTTCCCTGAAGCGACAGATTGATTCCACACTGTCGACCTTCTCCTGAGCGACGGTTTGTTTCTACCTGATCGGAGCCGTCCAGCCTTCTCGTACCCGCTGCAAACCCTCCGACGCAGGAACCAAAACATTTTAAAAAGGAAGCAGCACAGCCCAAACACAAGTGGAGGAGAGAAAAACGAAAAAAGGAGGTCAATAAATGAACTTCACTTGGCATTGGGAAGGGCTCGTGATCTCATTCTGAGGTCAAAGCTGATTGACACGACGATGATTGATTCATTCATCACTCCGTCAGCTGCTTTGGATGGACAGATTCATCTCTTTCTATGATGATTTTTTCACATGAAAATGGCCGTGCAGCACGCGATCAAAGGAGAGAGAGTAGACGAGACAAACATCAACAGAAAGACGAGCCTGATTTTAGATTCCTAATGAGACTATGAGTTATGAGAGTTAACGTCTGTTTGTCTGACAGATCAATAACTCACATAGATGGAGGAGAGTTTGAGCATCAAGATCAGTTCTGGTGAGTGCCTGTGTTTGGAAAATCAAGCTAAAAATCAGCTGATCCAGATGATTAAAGAGTTGAGAGATCACCGGGGATTTCTCTTTATGTCAGAACAGATGTTAAACTCCGTCTGATGGAATAAAAATACTCGAGAGGCACAAACTGGAGCATCGCTGTTCTCTCTCTCACCCCAGTGACTCACTCGACAAGGAAAGAAGAGATCGAAAATGTCTTTTTGGCTTTTTGACTCTTCAATAAAGTTTAGCTAACGTAGCTTCAGGAGTTTTGGCTGCGGTTCGGTTTGGTCCCTGTGGAGGGCGCTGTTGCATGAAGGCTGGACACTAAAGGGTGCAGGTTTGATTTGAGCTGTGCTACATTCGGATCCTCAACTGGCGAGCGTCACACTGAACACAAAAACCTGCACACGTCTGCAGACTCAAGCCTTCAGCACTGTTAACGAGACGACAAAAGACGAGCTGCTGCCAACACTCGTGTCACTTTTCAACACGTCACTGTGTTCATTCTGCAACGACCATCTCATGCTGCGTTCAACGCACAAAGAGTTCTGATCCATCACTGAACACATCCACTGTGGAAAAACAAGTTAAAGATAAGAAAGAAAATTGAGTCAATACTTTTGAACAGACACAAGGTCATTGGATCTTTTAGTGAGTCGGTCAAAACTGCGGCTGGGTATAAGTTTGGTTTTTTTTGTCGAGAATCAAACTGAAAGCTGTGCAACGACAGCATTAAATGTTTGGTCATGATCTCATTTACTTTGATACACTTGGTTCCTGATTTTGTTAATTCCATATTTTGCATCAGCTTGTTTAAGAACATTTACCATCTGAAAAAATCAGGAGGTTTGTAGAAAAACAAATCAGTACTTTCTCAGAAACGGAACAGAGTTTGTGTTGAACGAGGCCCAGCCACAGTCATGAGCATCAAACATGCATCAGTGATTCCACCTTGAGGGTTTTTATTTGTTTCCAACTTGAAGGATGCGTAAAGTCTTGGAGCGAAACTCTTTGCATCTTTTAAAAGTGCTTCTGTGAAGGCTGAAGTCTTTAACCAATAAAATGAGAGGATTTTTCCACAGTTTTAACATCGCCAGGCGCTGAGCCGAGGTCGACGCTGGCTGACAGAAGATTGTTGTCCCTTCCTGGTGCAGTAAGGTGCTCAGAGATGCCTGTGAGAGACACTCGGCCGAGGAAACTCTGTGTGTGTGTGTGACCGCAGCAGTGCACAGTCAGTGTATCACCTGCTCGTGTCCTCAGCGGTGCACTGCAGAGGGGACGGCAGGCTGATCTGCATGTCGCTCTCTCTCTTCACTCAGTGAACAAAAACCCTGACATTCAAACAAACGAACACACAGATGGGTTAAAAAGTGGCCGACTTCCTCCTACGTGACCCTGCTCCAGGGTCGCTTCACACGTCGTCCTGATTAGCTCAGACGCCCGTCACAGAGTCTGATTAACACGAGTGAACTTGCATGTGCTTGTTTGGTCGAGGTAGTGAGAGCCAGCTTCGGGACCGGCTAACGATTCGGCCAATTGGACGGAAGAGAGAGAGAGAGAGCGACGAGCAGAGATTCTGATTGGATCCAAGGGATTGATGCCGACTTGTGGTTGGCTCGCAGAACTCGGACATTTGCATAAACAAATGATTATTTGTTTTATGATCAATGGTTCAGTGAGGGTTGATCCAAGTCTGCTGAACCAAAGTCAGAATCTCCTCAGGATCGGTTTCCACTGGACGCTGTGCACTGAGCTGAGCCACGCCCCCGCCGAGCTCTCTGTCGATCTGATTATGCCTCAATGGACAGAGCTCCTTCACAATAAAAGTCTCTTTCAATGTTCCATGCGCACATCCTAAAAAATAGTGCAATTCTTTTCAGCAATTACATAAATAACTCTGAATTCGTGCTTTTTAAGTTTGCTCACACTTTGCATACATGCGTGTATGTAGAATCAGTCTGTAACATATATACATGCCAACACGTATGAAGCAAAATGTTCAAAGTGAAAGTTGGCACCCCAAAGAATTACTGAAGTTTGTTTCTTCTTTAGAACTAGACAACATACAAAACAGAAAAAACATCTTTACTCATAAGAGTCTGTCACGTTTAGAAAAATACCCCGAGGCTCTGTCTTCTCTTTTATCATTTCACTCGTATCTTTTTTGTGTTTTTCTGTGGTGAACAGTCTTGAACTTTGTGCAAATCTTCTTTATAAAACATAAAGTTAAAAAGAAAAAAAACGAAAGAAGGATTTTAGCAACGACCCCCGCATGGGTTGGTTGATATAAGGCAGAACATTTAGCTCGAGGACTCTTAGCACTGTGCTACAGCGGGTAAACTAGTTTAAAACAGCACTAAAGAAAACTCATCAGATCTGACTAGAAACCTCGGACCGTGCTCATGTGACCCAGAGGTTTGCTGAAACCTGCAGGAGTCTCCGCTGACTGAACTGAGTGGAGTGAAAGCAGCGAGGGTGATTAGAGCTAAAAAACCTGAAAGAACCGAGAAGATTGCAACATTTCGCTTGGAGAGGACGTTTTAGGAGGTGCCAAACAGACAAACAAATAAACAAACAAACAAAAAATTCTGTAGAAACAAACAGAACAGGTAAATATTTATAATGAGTGAAGACTAGATTAAGCCGTCTAAAAGAGGAGGGATGAGGAGGAGCTGCTAAAGGAAAGACGGAGGCGTCTGTCTCCACACTTCCCTTCACACCCTCCACCCTCTTTTCGGACATCATCATCAGTTCATCTCAAGTGCTCCTCAGACAGGAAATAAGAAGCTGTGGAGCAGGAAGTAGCAGATTTTCTCGAGAACGAGAAGGCGGCGTGTGCTGCTCCCCAGTCCTAGCCCGAACCATGAAGAGGGGAAACGGAAACCAACCACGTCAGCTACAACTACAGTTAGCGTGGCCCCGCCCTAAAACCATTCAGAGTGGATTCTTCCAATCACCTCGCCGTTTCTCATCTGCTGCAGACCATTTCCCACGTGGTGAGCAGACGTAATCCTGGTTTTCCCGCAGGCTAGGAAAAAGGAAGCAGTAGTGTCACACCTGCTGGGGCCTCTGGGATTTCTCCTTCGTGTTCCTTGCGTTCCTGTTGTCCACACCTCCTTGCTGCGGAGGTGGAGGTCGTAGCAGGCCGTGTATGAACGAGGATGGAGGCACCTCTGAGGACGACACAGTCCGATGGGCGTGGCTGGGTGTCAGGGACGTCGGGTGGTAGTAGTGCCCTATCACCTCGCTGTATGTTGGGGGAGCTCCGTCCACTCGAGAGCCCTGCTTCTGCTGCCGGGACGAGGCCTCCTGAGCTTCGAACACACTGATGCCTGGGTGGACACTGGGAGGCGGGGCCTGCAGACTGAAGACACACAACAAACAGGACGAGCATCAGTGTGGGCAGCAGGAACTTTTCCAGGAGCCAAGAAACTTTGGCTCTTTACAGTTCAGAGTTTCTCCTTTAGAATTTATAGAATCTGTTCAAACATCAGAGTAAATAACAGCGATAAATGAAAGTGTTCAACTCGACGGCACAAACTCATTTGACTGCAGCATTACGGAAAGGCTGCACGCTGCGTCCAGTCAGTGACTCGCCTTGTCAGAAAATGCAACTAAAACACAAGTATGATTACGTTTTCTTCAAACACTGACAGCTCGCTTCTTGTTACCTGGCCTGCAGACAGGAGCTGGATGAGTTCAGGGGGTGGGAATCGAACACTGTTCGGTTGGGCGGTGCTCTGACCGACTCACGGTTCAGCTCCATCTGTTGCTCGGGATCTCGAAGCTGCAGGGTGCAGGGGCCCTGGTACGGCGGGGGCTCCTCCCCGTCTGAGAGGCAGATGTTGGGGGGCAGGTCGATGAGGCTCTGGGGCAGGTAGGGGTAAGTGGGCTGGAAGCGGCTCGGGGCACAGGTGTGCTGGAAGCGCTGGGACTGGGACTGATGAGGCTCCCGCAGCAGGTAGGATGAGGCCCCCCCTCTGTCTGGAGGGCGGGGGTTGTACACCTGGTGCAGTGGTGAGGAATGACATCACGTTACTGCAGTGTCACGCTGTATTAGGCACACTGTGCTCTGGCTGCTTCCTGTTGAAATGAACTTTGTCTGGTTTAAGTCACCTCATTCAGACCGCTGCTCGTCCCCGTCCCGTCAGACGACCACAGACTTCCCTCCTGACGGGAAGAGAGGAGGACACAGGTAATCTTTGGAGTAAATTCATTTTGATTCAAACCCATTTAACAAATATATCATATAACACATGCACTGGAGGTGAATCCAATCCAAGACCCGAAATCCAGCGCAGATATTCTGAAAAATGTGGGAGAGCAGACGTCTCATTCACTTGATACCTGGGCTCACATCACAACACACACACACATTTCAGCACAGAGCCTTCATCAGAGCGTTTGAAGGAATCAGCCTCACATCATTTGAAACACAGGGGCAAAGTGCATACACAGCTGTGAGTTGGGCTCGATCATGTATGAAGGGTTGCGTGATGATTATCAGCCCGTTAATCTAAACCATGACGTCAGTCAGTAACATGAAGCCTGATCGCTCAGCTGCTGCTGTCATCGCGCTCGTGTTAAACCTCACAGTCACAAAGGAAAACAACATGTTGTTTATTGTTTCAGAGGTGTTGTTTGTTTGTTGGGTGAACAATAATGATGTCAGGTAGACTGGTCAGAGCTTTGGAGTTACCTCTCCTTCACATTTCATACCCTTACGTGTGCATGAATACGGGTTATCATCTACTTTTTAAAATCCAAAAAGGTCAAATTAATTATCGCTTATTGGTATCAGCTAAAAAAAAATCATCATGGTGCTTCCATAATCGAAGGCTGCGACGATGTGCTGACATAATTGATTCCATTGCAAGCAGCGAATAAGGCAGTGAAGATGTCTGCGCTCGGCCAGGGCGAGGATTCAGCCAGAGAGCAAAGTGAGAGGAAACTCGCCCACGTTCACGCAGAGTGCAGGAAAACTCCGAGCAGAGAAAAACACGGCCGGGGCGGGAACGACAGCATGCACGGTGCATGACAGCACCTCACTTCACTTCCTGTCCACAGCACAGTTAAACATGTTACCATTATCAACTCATGTGCAGCGTGTTTGTCAGGAACAATTGGTTTTATATTGTTAAAGGTTTTGTCTTCAGTTCCGGTTTGCTTCGGTTAAAATACACCTGAAAATGACATCAACACATACGAGTGTGAGGCTACGTTTTAATGTCTGAGACTGTGGAATATTTCACACACACACACACACACCCACACACACACAACACAAGACTTTACATTCCACACTCCAAGTGTTTTAATGTGTGTCACCGAGTCTTCCTGTGTATTTTACAACAGTATGAAATGAAGAACTGAGCAACAAACTCTTTGTTTCTTCTCATAGTTTGATGTGTTTAAAATGCTCTTACTGTAAATTCATTGTCACAGTCATCAAGTAATTAAAAATCAATCTAAAATCAAAGTAAGTCACTGAATTAATCAAAACAAAACAAAACAATAAAAACCAGATACAGAGGTGCAGCCCTTCCCTCGTCTTCAGTCCTCTTTAAACCTTTCACTTACACTTTGGCATCAAACTGTTTATGTTTTCAAGTCTAAACCTCACTGTTTACACAAGTTATTCATTGTGTTGCATCTTTATGTTTTATTATTTTTTATTCTGACAGAAATCTTGTACCAACAGACTCATCGAACTGACCAAATTGTAGTGATTTTTGTTGTTTGATGATATTTTTGTCCACTAGAGGGCCGTGCTGTCGAACACTCACAGAGCTTTTTCTAAAAAAAATCTCCTCCTGTTTCAGCCTGTAGAGGCATTTTCTAACTGCTTTATCTTTATTTTTTTTAAGAGGAAAAACATATTTTGATATCTCAGTTTTCAGAATATTCATAGTTTGTATTCTAATTTTTTAATTCTTTCTTTCTTTCTTTATTTTTCCTGGTGTACATTCAAGTTGACAGTGGTGGCTTCTCTCCTGCCGTCAGTCTGCGTGAACCGGTGAGTGACTTTAGGACAAATGGAGGAACTGCTCCGCCGGAGTTCTTGCTCAGACTGAAAACACGTTGCTGAAGTTATTTTAAACACTTGTGTCTCGGTGTCTTTATGGTCACGGCTCGCGGTGCCGAGACAATGGAAACGGCTCTTTACTTCTATAAAAAAATGTCTGGAGGGAACTTTTTTTACTTTTGTGCTGTTTCTTGTTTTTGTTCTGTGGCTCCAGTTTTCCGTCTGGCTCCATGTGTGTCAGTGTGTCTGTCTGCTAATCCCAACTAACTGGGACAAAGACTCCCTTCAGCTTATCAGGAGCTTGGGCGGCGTGTGTGTGTCTGATTATGCTTCATCCTATACTCACGTCTTACTGAAGACTGGAGCCACGCACACACACACACACACACACACAAGCTGCCTTACACCTGAGGCTTCTGCAAACATATGACTTCACATGTGCTCTCTGAATCACCTGCTACTGAATCAGAGAGTGTGTGTGTGTGTGTGTGAGTTGTAATAGTCTTTCTGAGCGGCTGCGGCCCTTGATGAAGACATGAGTCAGTGTGTTAGCATTAGCCGGCAGCAGTGTTTGATCCCAGTCATCACATGCTGTCTGTGTTTGTCACGTGTCTGGTAAATAACAACAAATATCCGTGACATTGTTTTTATGTTTAGTGTTTCTAATGTTCTTTTGGTCTCACAATACAGATTTCTGATTGAAAATGACTTTTTAAAGTATTCTTTTTTAGTATTAATTTGTTTGAGTGCTAGCAGTGTGTGATATGGAATATTTGTTTGAACCTGATGTTGATAATAAAGTTCACTTCCATGTTTCTGTGGAGAACTTTGAGCCTGTATAGGAGAGACTCTCACTGGCTGCCATTCAGATGTTTTACTGCATGTTTTTGCTCTTTATTTCAACATCACACTTTTTCTGGCTTTTTTTCTGTGACACAAAATTCTCCTATGAGAGCTCACTACAGACAGTAAAATGTGACCCAATTTTTATCTTGGCAGTTATTTTTCCATCATTGTTTAGTCGGGCTCTGACTGGTTCTGAGTGCGGCCACAGTTACACTCAGAATAACACGCACAATAACCAAGTAAGGCTGCATGATTTAGAAAAAATATCCAGTGGCAGTTTTTTGGATTGATATTACGATATGATTTGCGATATCAGAAGGACTGATAATTTTTACTAATTATTCCTTTTTTATTGAAAACATATTTAAAAGACATTGGTGTGATTTTTGCAGGCATCTGCACCAAACAAACACGTTTTCGTAAGTCGTAAATCTTAGTGAGTCGTGCAGCCCTGTAACACTGATCAGTAACGTGTGGCCACGTCACGTGTCAGAGTAACATCGACATGGACACAAACGAGTGTCAGGACAGTCCACAACGTTGGCTTTGACTTACGCTGGCCAGTGGCAGGTGCCTCCTGCGTGTGGGGGCGTGCCTGGAGAGGAGGGAGCGTGCTGACAGGCGGTAGTGGTTCAGCAGACAGGTGATGACCACCACCATCACCATCATCACCACCACGATCACCAGGATCTGGACGAACTCCAGCTGGGCTACAAAGACACAGACACAAAGATGGAAGTTAGTTTTCTCAAACAGAAACAGCAGTGTGATGTTTTTTTTTTGTGGCTGCTGGGGGAGTCTGGTCAAGTCTGAGAAGTTTAACCTTCATGACGTCATAGTGATGTCATCCAGGTGGCCTCTGCTGGGCTTGGAGACTGAGATAAGGCTGCTTGGCACGTGGTGTTTGCAAAACAGTTTCCAGGCAGGGAAACTCAAGTAAAGCAAGATTATATTCAGTTGCATCATGGGAAACGCAGTGTTTTGAACTTGACTCTTACGTGGGCTGAATTCAAAATATCTTCTTTATTTTATTTTTCTCCCATTTGCAAGTTCTCCAACTACATGGAAGTGCAATACTCAAGTTTTGTAACTCAGATACATTTCTGTCTCCTTGAAAGAATCAGAGTCATTGTTCAGCATCATCATCATCATCATCAACAATGTGTAAACAAAAATGACGGTTTAAATTAAAATCCATTTTAATTTTTCATGTAGATTTTACTCTGAGTTATGATCAGAATTTCAAATAATTTTCACAACAACAAAAACTCAAACGTCACAACCGAACGAGTGTTTATGAAGCTGAGCTCAGTCAGGAGGGTTATCTGTTCGCACATGTCCACCAAGTCACTGTGCGTGTCCCGCCATCATCACACCGCACTGCTCATCATCCTCTTCATCCAATCACAATCTGCCACCCTCGCTCTTTTAACCAATCAGTCATTAGCTGTCAAATTTAAAAGCGCTCTCTCTCTCTGCTGTCATCCAGCCTGGAAAGTTTTGCTAAGCCCAGCTCCACCCGTCCACTGCCTCAATCAAGAAACTGGCCGTCTTCTTTCTGAGGTTCTACCACATGAAGCGTCATCCTCCTTCACCACCACCAGTGTCTGGGCTCCGGGGAAGTTCTCTTCACACAGAAGGAAATCCAATCCATCAGGCTGCTTCCTACATGATCTTCCTGCGGCGTCTACGCGCCAAAGACTGCGTCTCTGTGCACAGTAAACTCATCTCATTTCAAACCTGTCATTCTCTTTTATTCTTCTGAGTCTGTCCTGACTGAAGTGTTTTTGTGAACCTTCATGTGGTGAACCAGAGACAAACTAGCTACAGCATATCCAGCTGTGAGTACATGGCCTGATATTGATAATCAATTAAATTTGTGACACATTCTGATTTACTTATTGTTTAACCAACAGTTCAAATCCAAAGATATCAGATTTTAAAATGATATAACGCTGAAGAACTGTAGTGAATCTTTATATAAGACAGACAATTCTTAACATTTTTGCTTCATACACATTTCAAAGTAAGAGATTACTTATCTTTTGACTAACAATAATAATAATAATAATAATAACAATAATAATAATAATAAGCAGGGGACCGGCTCC
>JAPZDX010000012.1:3147699-3158560 GCA_029783625.1 Naso annulatus | reverse complement strand
CACTGAATGTTTTTGATAAGCTGTAACAAGGCAAACTGCCTGCCGTCTCTGTTCAACAAGGCCAAACAGAGACTCACTCATGTCGCTCTCTGAGAAATTAAATGATGAAATGGAAGTTGTTGTTTTGTCACAGTAACAACCCGAGTCTAGATTAACTGACACTGATGCTCGAGGCTTCCGGTATGTAGCATAGTTAGCGAGGCGAGCGTGGTTAGCATTCTAAAGATAGCTTCCCCTCAGCACATGACCCGTCAGGTATATGAGATGAACTAATGAGTCTGCTGTAAGAGTGTGTGTGTGTGTGTGTGTGTGTGTGTGTGTGTGTGGTGCTAAGGTACTTTACTTTACTGGTCACATATACAGCGTACAGTGAAATTTGTTCTCTGTATTTAACCTGTCCCTGAGGAGCAGCGGGCAGCCACAGCACAGCGCCTGGGGACCAACTCCAGATTCTGAGCCAGTGCCTTGGTCAAGCGTACTGACTGTTTTTTGTTTATTTGTTTGTGTGTGTGTGTTATTGTAATCATACTGTATTATTTTCTGCCACTTCTTTCTTGTGTGCCACTGTGGTTGGCATGGATAGCATTATTTCTTTTTGCAAGCTTATGTGTTTGCATGTTGTGATGAAGGCATCATGTCTGTCCTCAGTCTCTCAGTGTAATGATGACATCATCATCCTGTCCTTTCCACAGCATCTCCCCTTCAAAGTCCAGCATCTTGTGTTTACGGCAGCGCAGCAGAATGCCCACCACCTTATCTGAGATCTTCACGTAGCGGTCAAAGAGTCGGCCGAAGCTGATGATGGTCCTTCCCTCTTTGTCCTTGAAGCCCATGTCTCTGATGATCCACACCATCTCCTCCATCTCCCTGAGGATGTGTTTCTGGGCTCTGTCGCCCCTCTGTGCCGTCTTGGAACCCTCTTTGGGTCGGCCGTAGCCGGAGTCGCCCTTGCGGAGACGACGGGCCATTGCGTACTCATGGTCGAACTCTTCGCTGAACGGGTTGAGCCTCTGGCCCTCGATGTGCTGCTCGGACCACTGCTGCCAGCGGTTTTTGATGTCATTTGCAGTAACGATCTTAATCTGGAGATAAATGACAGCCATCAGGTTAATTTCAGGATCATTTTTGTAGAAACGAATGAGCACGTTGGTGTGTTTTTATTACATTTGGACCATGTATCTCATGACCTCTGCTGTTTTCTGTCTTTTCGATCTCAGTAAAATAGTTGTTATTTTTCCACAGAAAGTCTGCATAGACCCTCCTCTTCTCTTTATGTGATAGTGTTGATTAATGACCCCCAGTCTTTAAATAAACTCTTCTCTACTTGGTGTAATTGATCCCCACCTCGGCCTTTGGTTTGCACGCCATAAACCACCATAGAGCCATAGAGCGCAAACATTAATGTCTGCTAAACTTGACAATCGAGTAACATATACTTAAAAACAAGCCAGGGGA
This sequence comes from Naso annulatus, assembly GCA_029783625.1. Lineage (NCBI taxonomy): Eukaryota > Metazoa > Chordata > Actinopteri > Acanthuriformes > Acanthuridae > Naso > Naso annulatus. Next base: position 3,157,105 of record JAPZDX010000012.1, on the reverse strand, counting down.
TGTGGCAGCCTTTTTTTGTGTATTATTGCATTTTTTTGTGATCTTAAATCTCATCTGTCCTTCCTCTTTCATTGTACTATCTTCCTGTCCTCTCTTCTCTCTTCATGCCCTCATCCATCAAAACCTTCTTGTGCTCCCTATTTAATCTTTTTTTCCATCTCAACCTTCCTCTGTCCCCCCCGACAGTCTCTCCCTCCTTCCACCTCTTGTAGTATTTTTCTTAGCTCACCAGGCCTTTGGATCAGTGTCACCGTATCTCTGTGGAATTTGGACTATGAACAGTGAGGACTTGTAAGGGAGGGACCTTCATCGAAACCCTGTGAACCCTTAAAGCAACAATGCTCCTCATCTTTCTTTTTTATACTTTGCCTCCATCTTTGGCTCTTAGTATCCACTGCTGTTGTGTTTCTGCAGCCCAAAACTAAAATATTCAATACTGTAGTCGAGTACAATTCAGAGGTGCCTGCTATATGTTTGTGTGTACACATTTTAGAGGAAAACATTGTAAATTTGATTCCAGGTGTCTTTCAGGTTTCAGTTGTTTTTAAGTTTTGATTCTTGCATACACGTCTCTGCTCATTTGTCTAAGTTCAGTGATTACTTAGGTCTAAGTAATAACCATGTACAATGTTAGTGGTTTTGCTTACAGTGTAAAATATAAACATCACACATTTGGCACATTTTAGCATCTTTCAGTTCATTTTATGCATATTTACTGAAAAGCCTAAACAAACTCACCAGACGTTACCTGCCATCAAACCAAGCTGTTGTTTGTTTGTTTGTGACAGACAGATCTTAAAAGCCAACAGCCTAATTGCTCAGAAATCTGTTCCACTATTAAACCAACTTCAAAGTTTTTATACAAGCACATCCTCTGATAGTAATATTTGTCAGATGGTGAAACATTAGCAGTTCTACCATCAGGCCAACATCACTGTCACTTCTTCTTCTTTGGATTAACAGTATTATTATTAACACATTTTTAAAAATATATTTGGCATTTGTTTATCCTGTATAATTATAATCCATGACCATTGCCAACTCATCCAAATGAAGGTTAACATGTTCTACATTCTTTCTCATGTTTCCGAAAGCTTCCTTATTCTTCTCTAGATGACTCCTGTCACCGCAGTGACCCCCCCACCGGCTGTTCCACCTGAAGGTCAGATCAGAGAACACGTTGGAGAGTGTGACTATTTTTAATTACATATATTCCATTGCAGCGGCTTGTGTTTTTATGAGTTGGACTCATGCTCTGGCGTGTCCAGGGGCCGCTGGCCGCCTCCTTTGCCTTTTATAGGAGAGAATTTTGTGTTGGAGTTATGAAACGGATGTGCTGTTTGGCTTTGGATTCTCCGGGTGACATCAAAGACTTTTGAATAAACTTGTTTACTCATGCTGGGTGTGAATATATGTGCTCTAATTTAGGGTATTTGTCCTCAACTGTATGTTTGATTCAGGAACACAAGAAAATTTTCCTTTGTTTGAGAAAGAAAGCAGAGAGACTCAGAACTGTCTGCTCAAAACTGTCTTATTCTTGGAGAAAAAAGGGCAATCATAAAAGTTTTGACTTTTGTAACCCTGCTCATCAGGTTTTCTATAATCCTGTCACCGATACTACTAAAATGAACGAAGGACCAATTCGCTCCCGACCTCCATTACAGTATAAAAAGTTTGGACGTCAGCCAGAGATGAAGAGTTTGGCCTTTTATGTCATCGCTGTGGTTTCAGTGTCTGTCTGTTCTTTGTTAGGACACAGTGAATCTGCAACAGATATGAGGTGCATGCTGAGAAATGCTGAATGTTTCAGTTTGAGTCGTGCTTCTGGTTACCTGGTAGACATAAGTCAGCTATAGATGCTAATCTGTTGCTAGGCAAGTAAATTTGGTTTTTCAAAGATTTTTGCTTAAAACGTTTTGTTTCCTGTTGATGGAAACTGTGTTGATAAGAACACGGAGACAAACGAAAACTGACTTTACAGTCGAAACAATTTGATAAAGAAGCCAAAAAGCTCCAGGAAGCAGAGAAGTCGGTTTATATTTTCTGTCAGACGTGACACCCTCAACAATTCGCACAGTTTTGATCCATTCATAGAAAAGCACTGATTGGTGCAGTTTTGAGTGATGTTGAATCATATTAAACCACTCTACCTTTGGCCTGCTGGTCTGTTTCTCGGGCTGGGTGTCACCCCGCTCAGGTTTGGATTCGCCGTTGTCGCTGAGCCCCGCCTCCTCTCCCAGTCCACTGTCCTCTGTGTCAACACTACTGCTCCTTGATCCCAGCTTCTTCTCCTGGAGCATCAGCTTCCTGTCCTGGATGAACCCTCCTTCTCCTCCTCCTGCGTTCTGTAGCGCCCTCATCTGGCGCCGCCTTGCTGGTGACTCGTTGCCCAGGAATCGTTTGTTGTCCTCTGGACCGGACTCTATCTTGCTTCGGATGGCGTTGACCAAGTCAATGCTGCTACACTCGCTGCGCTTTGGCTGGACAGTCTTGGTCACAGAACAGACGCGGATCTTACTGCCACTGTTGTCGCCGGCATCAGCATTGATCACACGAGGGGTGACAGTAAGTTTGACAACGTGCTTCTGCTCTCCTTTTTCTTCATCTTCAATCGATGAAGGCATCCAGCCTGTTGGGATTGCATCCTGCTTGTTGCTGTGCTCGTTGGCCCAGCCCTGCCAGCTCTTGGCCAAGTTGGCCACCATAGCGGCGCATTTTATCTTCCGCACAGCCCGTTTGAAAGCCTGCGGCTCCTTTTGTGGAACTGTGGTGGTCCCCCCGCTGCTCATGGTGACAGAATACCAGAACAGATTATGATTTAGAAATCTACTCTACTGTTGCTGGAGAACTTTACAAATGTTTTGTGGTAATTCTTATAGTTAGCTTGTGTCTGTCTAATTGAAGTCACACTGTTTTCACACTGTCTACTGTGATAAATGAGATGATAGCTGATGCTAAAAGTCTTAAAAATTCTTTGGATCTCTCAAAAACCACCTTGTTGTGTTCTCGTAAAAATTCTATTTGAGCTGAACTCTTGTCTGAAGCTTCTTTTGGTTTAAGATTCAAACATTTAAATCTCCTTTCTCGCAAAGTTAAACTTTCCAGTCGATTGTGGACAAAATTCCAGGAGCCTCAGCCTTTATATGCGGATGGATCTTCACAGAAACATCCGGAGCCTTCCAGCTCATCAGTCGGTCAGTGGGTGAGCTGCTGGTGTGAAGAGTGTGAGGACTTTAGCTTTAATCCCAGATGAAGCCCCTCTGGCTCCACACTTTAAATAGGGAAGGTCCTGAAGGAAGTGATGTCGCATGGTGTCCACGTGAGACAGGAAGGTCCAGTGTCAACGCTCTAGTCACTGACACAGGTTAGTGCACACACACACACACACACACACACACACACACACACACACACACACACACACACACAAGCTGAGGGAGTGAGGGGTGGAATTTCTCTCAGTGGGATCCAGGGAACAGGTGCCCAGTGTTTTTAGCTCAGAGGTTTCTGTCCTCACGCACAAATACACTGAAACACAAACAGGCCTTCGCTCTGAGTCAGCCTGCCATACACTGGAACAAGTGTGTGTGTGTGTGTGTGTGTGTGTGTGTGTGTGTCTGTGTTCACTGTAGGTGTGTTTTCATTAATACATAACTTTCCTTTACGCCGCAACAAGTAATGCTTTTATCACTTCAGTCGTGTGAGAATTCCTACATTGTGGGTCACGCACAAAGCATTTGGCGTGTGTGTCTGTCTGCATGTGTGGTCATGCTTATCAGGGACTATTTTTAAGTCTCTGTGTATATTTGTGAGTATGCAAGTGGGAAATCCTGGATTATGATCCACCTACTGTCAGCGTGTTAGAAAAAATTGAATTGAGTCTATTTCAGTTTTTAAGAACCATCCCAGTGTTCCTACATGTCATTGTCATTTGTCAACATTGACCATATAGATCACATAAGCCCCGCCCATTTTTCCCAAAATAGCTTTATCGATGAGATGGTGTTTGTTGACATTTTGTCCATATTCAATAAACGTTACAGGAAGTACTTGAAAATCCAAGCGTAATAACTTTGGTCTCCACGGCTCCCGGCTCCGCTCTCTCTCTCTCGTTCAACATATTTCAGACACAGAGGAGTGAACACACCGTGAGTGAGACATGCTAGGACAAACTGGGACAATAGTTTATACAAATTAATAACATAATGTAACACTTCGCCAGACGCACATGACGGGACAAATGAGCGAAAAAAAAAAAAAAGGAAAAAAAAGAGCATTTTACAAAGCTTAGAAAACTTCCCCTCACAACTGAGTCTGATATTTTTTTCATGAGTTGCAAAAGAGTTTATTGCAGTTTCTATTTACGCTGTGATGCAGCTGTCTTTTTCGTCTTTGGTTCTAAAGTCTATTTATAAATGTCAAGCATAAAATGTGTAACCAACCGCTTCTGTATGTTTATCTAAAATCATTCTGTCTGTGTGTAATGAACAAAGAAAAATAACTTTGCCACAAAGTAACAAATAGCTGGACTCTTTACCTGTTACCATGGAAACTTAGAAAGAAAATAGGGAAGTATGTCTATCCGTCCTGACGACTGAATGTTGCTGGTGAGAGTCAAACTTTTATCTCCCTACTCTTTCGGAGTTTAGTATTTGCTGTAAAATCGACGCTCTGTGAGCATAGCATCGAGTCAAAACTCACTGGGAGTTGTGGCTGTTTTTACCACATCCTAGCGTTGCCATCTCTATTCTGCTGCGAAAACTCTTACGTGGCCAGATTTGGTTTCCATTCATTCTTTTATCTTTTTGTATTGCTGCCGTTGCCCCCAGCCACATGTAAGGCTTGTTAAAGGAGCAGGAACATGTTGAGACTTTGACTTTTAGTTGAACCTTGTTGCATTATCACCCTACACATGACACACTGCACAAGTTAGGTTTACTGATTTAGCTGACATACCAAAGCCTAATCATTGATTACCAAATGCTGAATGTATGCAGTTAATGAGAACAAGGTTCCGGTAGCTCTTAAACATGTCTGTCTGTCTGTGTGCAGCCACACAGAAGCCAAACACGTCCTCTGAGTGTCTGTGGACTGAAATAACCATCCTGGGGCCAAGCGTCACCAGCTCAGGTTTCTGGCATGTGTGTGTGTGTGCTTCATGTTCCCAACCTCATGCCAGCAGTTGCCTCACGTGCACACTCCCACCACCCACTGTGCACGGCAGGTTCACACAGAAATAGAAGCGCCTGCTGCTTGAAAATCATGAGAAAGGTGCGAGCGCAGCGTGTAATGATACGAGTCTTCATATCTGACATAATCAGCAGAAAATTGCTTTTTGTACTGTATGTGAACTGTGAGTTCATCGGCTGATGACTGATGGCTTTGTTACATTTTGGTAACACTGAAGAGGAAGAAGAAGAAGAAGAAGAAGCTGGATAAGGAAGGAATCCCCTAACCCTATAAAGAATTAATGTTCATGCTATATCAACCACTTTTAGTCTTTCACAAATTTGCACAGAGTCCAGAAATTTAACTGCACAAAAGATGTCATAATTAATTAATAAGAATTTCTCTTTAACAAAAAGAAAGAAAACGTGATAAAAATTAAATTATTAGTGAAAAACTTGGATGGTCTACCCATCTATTGGAAGTTTCTGAGGAGCAACGCTCACCTGCATCGTAACTACATGTTGTACAACTCAATACTCACCACTTTATGAAGTGTCTTAATGTCTCACCCCTTTCATGATGCTTTGAGAAAGAATTTGGTCACATTTAAAACTTTTTGTTTTTTTGACCAGTTACAGTTTAGTAAAATTTCTACATTATGCAATGACAAACCAAACCAACACACACCAATCAGCAACCTTCTCATCCACTTCTCTTCTTTCCATTTGTATGTCCGGTCTGCTTGACAACTTCAGCACAATGTAGGCAAGAAAGGTTAAAAAAAAGCAAAACATTATGCATAATAAGGCTGTAATTGATAACAGACTGATATTTTTCCTCACATAAGAAGTCAAAACTGTGTTTTACATTGAAAATGGTTTCCTTTGCCACCGCTTTCCTGTAATCTCTCACAGCCAGGCCTCAGAATCAGGATAATAAGCTACAGGAAAACTAACAAGCCAGGGCCCTCATTCATCAACAGCGTGTAGAAAAGGTTCTAAATTCTGTCTTATAAATGTGTGCGTGCCGGTCGTACGCGCACCAGTAAGTAATCAGTACTGATAAATCCCACCTGTTCTTAACCACCATGCTCATGCATGTTCAGGTAGTTTGCATTCAGAAATGCCCCCAATTAACCATATATGGTAACAAAACATCCCTTTTAAAAACAAGGTGGAAATTGCTTGTTTCATCACCGGAATAATGGAAAAGAGAAGAGCGAAGAAAAGAAACTTTTCAGCAACCGAAACTGAGGTGCTTGTTGTGGAAGTGGAATCGAATCAAAAGCTGGTTTTAGTTCCCTCGGTTCAGGTGTAACTAACAAAAAGAAAAATGCTGCATGGGAGAATGTAACAAGTGCTGTCAATGCAGTAGGATCAGAGGAGAGATCTGTGTCAGAAATCAAAAAGAAAAGGTTTGATATCAAGCTGAGTGCCAAAAAACATCTCGCTGCACACAAGCGAGACATTTCTGCAAGCGGAGGAGGACAGGTACAGCAGAACTAATACCTTCAGACACTTGCATGGCCAGCATCATCAGTGATACAGCTCTCTGTGGCAACATTGAACATGGAGACACTGACACTATAGCCACAGAGCAAGCTTGACCATCCAACATCCATATTGACGGTAAAAAAAACAAACCAACTTTTTTTGTTAGATGTATAACAGAATAATTTTAAATGAGACTGACCATGAAATGATTGAATCTTTATTTTCATGTAACAGAAAATTATTGCAAATGAGAGAATAACCGAGAAATTATTTTTAGATTACACCCAATTTGACATTAATGTGAAACTATAAACTGAATTTGCTTCTTTTTAGCTTAGAAACTTTCTAGTCTCCTGTCTGTCCCGTGGTCACTCCGGAGGAGCAGGGGCCGTCCCCTTCGGTGCGTCGGGTCCTGACTGACGCGGTTCTGCGAAATCAAGAGGACACAGCAAAAGCAATACATGAAATAAAGGACCAGCTGCCAAACATTAACAACGCATTAATGGAGATAAATGAATCTCTAAAACCAATCGCTGCCTGTGCTATCGAAATGATTAATAAACCTTAGGCTGTTAACTAATGTGGTGATTTCAGTTATTTTGTTAACATGCTGCAAAATAAAATGCTTTTGTTTTTATAAGCTCGGCTAATGGGCAGACTTACCTAAAATCTCTGTATGATCCGAGCTCTTGTCTGAATGGCTGCAGCATAAGGAGGTGGCAGAGACTCTGTCAGGCACTGGGGCGTCTGGTCTTGAGGGGTCCTGCAGCGGGACACCTTGTCTGATGGCCAAGTTGTGAAGTACGCAGCAAGCCATGATGATCTGGCAGACCTTTTCAGGCCAATATTGCAGTGTCCCCCCTGTGCAACACAGGCACAGCCAGCGACCTTTCAGCAGGTCTACTGCATGCTCAGTGGCACTGGTGTGCGCATGGGCTCGGCTGTAATTACGCTCCTGCTGGGTCATCTGGTTGGTTATGGGAGCCATGAGCCATGGCTTCAGTGGATAAACCTGATCACCTACATATCAGATGTGTTTTAATAACTGCACTTACCCCAGGAATAACATTTTTAACATTTTGCAACTCTCACCAAAAAGCTATCCATCTTCAACAGATCCCCCCTGGAGACGCGCACCCACAAAGCTGTTCTGCACAATGACGGAGTCATGCGTTCCTCCAGGCTACTGGGCAACTGCGTTTAATAGGGCCAGATTTGCATCACAGATTATCTGCACACTGATTGAATGAGACTGGTTTCTGTTGACATAATTAAATTCATTTTGTGATGGTGTTTTTAATTGCTACGTGGGTGCAGTCTATCGCTCCTAGTATATTTGGAAATCCAGCAATGGCATGAAATCCTTGTTTGATCCTGACTTGTTGTGGATTCGTCCAAGGGAACTGGATGTTGTTCGGGGCCAGAGAAATTAAAACATCCAACACCGATGGCACATTGCTGCTCACTGAGGGTTGGGAAATGCCCGCTCTATCACCAATCTCACACTGGAACATGCCGGTGGCCAAAACACCACAGTGGACAGGACTTGGGTGTGCACAGGAATGGCTTTTGTGCGTTTCGTGTCTCGCTCCAACAAAGGTTGTAAGTCACTGCAAAAATCTATCAGTATCTGTTTTGGGAAGCAGTACCTACTCAGAAGCCATTCTGTGCTCTCATCCAACAGGTCAGCACACTCTCTAAAAACGAGCTGTCCGCGGAGCGCATGGTTCACTAAATCTTCTCATAAGGCAAGAGATGAACCATGTTGCACTTTCAAATACCTGTCACAGATGTCTTTTACAGATTTTTCCACATCAGTTTTCGACTAGAAAAAATTACTAATTCAGTAATTATTAATCAAAGGAAATACAAAACACGTGTATGTTGAGATTGCATGCTTTCTATTTACATTTTCCTTGTTCTACAACTAGATTTTGCGCGTAAGCATGGTCAGAGCTGTGCTTATATTTACACACACACCTAAGTGTAAGAACAAGTTGATAAATTCCACACTTTGAGTGCAAATGTTCTTACGCACTCATTACGCACACGTCTGTGTGTTTGACGGTTGATAAATGAAGGCCCAAGACTTTTATTGCAGAGCAAACGTTCACAGTATCAGTTTTTCTTTGGAGTTTTCATGATTTGAACTTTCAGAGACTGACTGATCTGATGTAATTGGGTTCACTCAGCATTAATGACAAGGATTTGTGAGCTGGACTCAAACATGTAGAAGCATGTGAAATCACTCTGCAATCTCTGTCTGCAGACATCATAATGTCACAGTTTTTTATTTCAAACTGCTAAAATCTGCACCAATTAGAACTCTGGCAGCAAAACAAACAAAAACAAAAAAACAGTCAGGAAGGAATTTCATCAGATGCTGCAACATCATTGTTGCTAACTTCAGTTGCTTCAGTGCAGATCAGTTGGCGGCTGCAGGTGGCACAGCAACAACAACAACAACAACAAACAACAACAACAAACTACAACTTTACAATACACTTGTTTTGAAGTCATTGACTGCAGCAAATATTGAGGACATCTAAACTCACCACATTTTAGGCCCAAATAATAAAATGAACAAAAAAGCAAAAAAAAAATGCTCAGTTTCAATGCTAAATAATATTAATGTTTTATTATGAAAAGGATGTGGAAAATTTTAATGCTTGTTAAAAGCTGACGACAGACTGGGATTGCTAGCTTTAAAAGCTGGACAAATAAATGAAAATATTTTAATGTTT
>JAPZDX010000012.1:2813118-2824871 GCA_029783625.1 Naso annulatus | reverse complement strand
GCAATAGAAATATCAGCATGTCTGGTGCAGGTGACAGAGTGAAACTCCAGTTAACAGAACACATCTTCATCTCAACAGACATTTGCTGTAATCAGGTTATGCTTGCAGGTCTCAAGCACTACGGACAGAGGAAATCCAAAAAATCATGCAATCATATTTCTTCGACACCATGTCTTCTCTTTTTGGTGCGTCTCTGCTCAAAGAACAACGTGTGTGTGTGTGATCAGACAGCTTCACCAAACCCGCCCATGGCTCTTTTTCAACTACAGATTCTGTTATCCAGAATTACTTCTTTATTCCACCTCAGTACGTTTACACTGTGCCTGCAGATATCAAGTGTTCAACAAGGTGTGACCTGCTACACAACTTTTTCATTCTTAATCCAACTCGCTTAAGTACTATTATTTTATAATTTCCTTTACAGCCACACTGGAAGTCGAGGTGAAACACCTGCTGTCACACGGAGCGGCCAGAAGCAATAATTATTTAAATATGGGTATAACGGCGCACACAGAGGCCTGGAAGGCATACGCGGTGCTGCACTTGGTTGTTCAGACTAAAAGTTCCAGAGATAATTGTGCGAAGAATAAAAAGGGAGATTGAGAGAGACATTCACACCCTCACCTCTACACATCTGGCCAGTTGTTATGAGATGTGCACAAATGTCTATTTGTTCATTTTCTGAGCATCATCTTGCTTGTAACACACTGAATCTTGTCCACAACAGGATTCTGCCCACTAAAAATCACACTGTGGCATCTGGGAACTTGGGTGGGACTTTGGGATTCAATCGTTCCTTCTAGCTCATAAGCACCTTCCCTATGCTTCTGCTCTGCTGCCTTTGATATCTCTCTCTCCCCCTGTTCATTTCTCTGTTTTTATTTCTCAGTATTTGATGTTTTCTTGTCTATATCAAGGGAGAAAAAAAGCTGATGTAATTCTGTGTTTTGAACATTAAAATGCAGCGGTAACATTCTGCTTGTGGATCGATAAAAGGGCATTTTAAAATTCAATTATCTTTTTTTTCCCCCTTTTCCCTCTCGCACTCGCTCCCTCACAACTTTCCTTCGCCTCTCTATCTCAAGCTCATTCCTTTTTCCCATCTCACTCTGGCACTTTGCTCACCCCCACCTTTACCCCACCACCACCACCACTACACACACACTCACACACACACACACACTCAATTCTCTTATCCTCTGTGATTTGCTGAGCTCTGGCTTATGTTGTGGGACTTGCAGCAGGATTTGGGAGGGTAATGGAGAGGGTACAGCAGAAGAGTGGCACGGATAAGTAGCAATATATACTGAAGGTCCTCACTCTTATTCACTGGACATGTGTTTACAACTATGGAAAAAATCCATAACATTGTCCTAAAGGGCCATATCAGTGTTTCTGCATGTCATTGTCCTTTGTGAACATCTGCCGCATAGGTTGCATAAACCCCACCCATTTTTCCAAAATAGCTTTATCTATGAGCTATCGTGTTTGTTTGCATTTTATCCATTTTCAATAAACATTAAAGAAAGTAACCGAAAATGTGTGATGTCAGTTAAAAAGAACTTCTCTGTCAAAATCCTTCTTCACACTGATTTTTGAGCTAGGAAGGCAGGAACTATTTTTCCAGGCGTAATAACTTTCATCTTCATGGCTCCCAGCTCCTTTCTCTCTCTCTCTCTATCTCTCTCTCTCTCTCTCTCTCTCTCTCTCGCTAAGTGATTTTTGACCAAATGAAAACAGACGTTCTCTTCAGAGGGGTTAATTACCTATACCTATCAACTCTCATGTGTCCTATAGTGTTTCTATACCCTGTTTCGATAAGAACGGTAGTGAATAGGGTTAAAAAATGCAGTCTGAGAACTGCTGAAGCATACACATGGTCCAATTTTAATTACATTTGTAAAGGATAGGGGCAATCTTTGCTAAAGAGAAATCAGAAATGGACTGGTATGGTCCAAATCTTTTCATGGACTTTTCTCAGTCTGACTTTTGTGTTCTTTAACCAACCCTTTCTCACCCGCACCATCAATCAGCAGCCATCACCTATTACTTAACAACAGAATGCATTAAAATATGCTGAGCATCTGCGATTCAGCAACCAGAGAATTTGCTGTCACAAGGATATGATGGAACAGTGAGTGGGCATATCAGGGTACAACAGAGCCGGGGAGAGGGTACAGCAGATTAGAGAGGATCCTTTTTAAGCGTACAATGGAAAAGGTTTATCAGATAATTATGGGGTGTTGAAGCAGGACATGAAAGAACAGTGTCAGATCAAAGCGCGGTCCGATGGAACAGGGACATCTCACAGAGGGCACTGCAGAAAAGCAGTGTTGATGTTGTAGGATATAAAACAGAAAGGGTACATTGGGATGTAGCAGGGCAGCTGTTGGCGGGGTAGCAGCAATTTAAATTTCGGATGCGGTTGGGACGAATGCACAGCAGCGCATATGAAGCTCTGGCTCAAGACAAATGATTGCCTCTGCTGGCGGATAATGACAGCAGGGATGCAGACAAACTGAATAGCATGCAGATATATGGGGTGTCAGAGAGCCCAAGATTGAATGTGTGTGTTTGTGTGAAAGAGAGGGAGGTGAGGAAAAAAGAACATTGGGTGTATGATGTTTGAATGCAGCAGAAATAGAAACAAAGATAAAGAAAGGAAGGGCTATGAGTTAAAGCAAATGAGAGAGAGTGAAAGAGGGCTCTAGATGTAAAACAACAATGAAAAAAAGTTTTATTCATAGAGGCACCTCGCAGTTGTGCCATGCAACCACAAAAACCCAAAGCCCTGGAATTTAACCTGGTCTGAACCTTTGTCACACAGTATGTCACCCCTTCTTTTCTGGCACTCTTCACTAAAAATTAAGTTATAAAGTAATAAAGTTTTTCAAAGGGAAAGTGCAAAATTATATTTTTAGATAACCTGTACTGAAGAATTTTTTTTACTCCTCCCAGTGTTCCTCCACAATAAACGGGTGATTTTCAAAAATGCGTGCTCCCTTTTCCCGGTAGCCTCTGGAGGTACACTCTTTTAAACACCAACTTTTTAAAAACTCTCTCATGTGGTATAATCCAAGTCCTCTGTATTGTGTTGTGTGCTCAATCATACTTGCCGACCTTGACACTTCAAAAACACGGGAGGATTTTTTGACGCAGGGAGATCAGGGCGCTCTTTGCTTCAGCATTCTTAAAAATATAACATAATAAAAACAAACTACAAAACACATTAATCTGCCTCTCTGGTATGAATGTACAGAATCTCTGGGATGAACAAGTATACACCATATGCATTTATTACACTCAGTACTATGGAAGCATATAAAGTCCCCTATACGATTACCCTTATCCTTGCAGAGTCTGTAACGTTACACACCACTGACAATAAAATGCACTGTCACATGCACAAAGACTGATTTCAGTCTCCCGATGGTGATTCACATCACTGTGACTGTGGAAAAGACGACCGCTTTTAAATCGAGTTTTCCTCAAGTGGGCTGAAAAGCAGTAACGCTCCTTCGGGTTCGTGTGACGTACCTGGTGCATCTGTATAGTTATCTGGGTGGAAACGGTATACCTTAAGAGTCGAAAAGCTTGTACACGCTGTACCGTTACCATATAAAAAACAAGTTCAGTGGAATAATAATAAATCAGGAAAAAATGAGAGGTATGGAACTTCGGCAGGACACCAGGAGACGGCAGTGAAAAACGGGAGTCTCCCAGGAAAATCAGGAGGGTTGGCAGGCATGCACTAAATACCAAAACACTTTATTTCGGCTGGAAATAAAGGTACAAAATCCAACACATCCACTCCAATGTTTTGTGTTGCAGGTTATGGTTATTCTAATCATTGATGTACTGCTGCTCAAATAAATGTGGTTCCACCTTAAACCTGCAGAAACTGCTTTCTCTCTCTCTGCACAAGCCATTTTTGTTTGCCTACAAGTTTGGGATAGCTTTTTAGTATTTGTTAAGAAAAGAACGTAAGGATAAGCGAACGAAAACAGCTGCACTTTTTGCAGCTTTTGATGGAACCACATTTATTCAACTCAGTGTACACCGACATTTAGAATTACCCTAACCTGCGACACAGAGCACCGGAGCAGATGTGCTGGATTTAGTGGCTTTCTAGCTGAAATAAAAAAAGTTTTGGAAGCATATGACATGATAAAGAAGACGGATTATACTACATGAAGCTGTTGAGAGTTCTGGATGGATGTTTTTAGACAGTTTTGTTGCATTAAAGAGTGTATCTCCTTAGGCTGGCAGCAGAAGTAAGCATTTTGAAAGTACCCGTTTACTGTGAAAGGAAAAAGATATATTCTTCATTTAAAATAATCTAAGCGTGAAAAATTGATATACAAAAAATAAATTTGCGGTGAACTGAGAGTAATGTGAAAGGCAAAAGCACAAAATGAGAAGAAAGTGGGAAGAAAACAGCTCAGACAAAAGCAAAAGAGGAGATGAAGTAAGATTGATAAATCGATGACCTTGATGACACAGGAAATGACTTTTACAGGCTTTTGTCTGCACTATCAAAGGTCTGAAATGTCTGTAAAACAAGTTAAGAGAGAATGATAAAACCAAACCCCTCGATAGGGAGAATTTCGTCATGGAACAATGCTTTACACCACTTTAAAAAACCTGCCTTCTGGGTCACGCGCTGACAAGAATTTCATTTTGAGGCTCATAAATCTCTTGTCGGCGGGGACAGGCCTAATCTTGGTTTGGTGAAGGAAACCACATACCTCTGCAAAAAGTACACTTTCTTCTTGGGAATAAAGAAAAGAAAACTTGTCAACAGCAATATGTTTGTGAGATTCGACAACATGACTCAAACGGGTTCCAGGGCCAGACGATTATGAAACAAATCAACAAAGTGCAGTTGCTCTTTCTACAAGACGCTCTAAAGTATGCAGCCAAGTAAAACAGACGAGTGCTTCAGAAAGCAATCAGCCCAAGAAAAGCACAGCAGACTTTAATCAACCGCGTGGTAGAGAGACAGACAGCAGGTCAGTTGCTCTGTTACATCACTGAGCGTGTGTGTGTGGTCTGCAAGGTGGAAAACAATCTGCTTCTGTCTTGTTTCTGACTGATGATTACGAGCACTTTCACAGAAGCAGGTAAGCAACGCTCAGTCTGTTTGTACAGTCTGTTATTCACTACATTAGGATGCAGACATGCTTAAGATTAGATGATTGACTCATCTTTATGTAATTGTCCCTAATGACGCTAGAGGAGCGAGACGTGATGGTGTTTGATGATGCCTCTGTCTTGGTTAGATAAATTGTAATGCAACCAGTAATATATTTTTTTGTTGCTGAAGCTCAGACTGAACTACAACAATGGATGACAAAAAAAGACTGACCGACTGTCTTGTTCAAGACCTCTTAATTAGAGTTGTTCCGATACCAATACCAGAATCGGAAAATGCCTTTGATGCCATCGAAAATGCTGGTATCAGTATCGGCAAATACTCCAGTCCGGCACAGATCCAATATTACGTCATTTATGATTAGCTAAATAGTACCCAGCTACTTCCCAGTTAGCTTAGTTAGTTAGTGCAATGTAAAGAATTGGATTTTCCTAGAGTTTACATTTTAAGTTGCTGTCGCACTATCGTTTTGTAGTGTTCTATTAAAATTTTTTCTGTTTAAGTAAATTGTGATTATACCTCAAGTTATTTTTTTAGGCTGGTCCCCTAAATGTAGGTATCGGAATCGGTATCAAAAAAATGTATCAGAACATCTCTACTCTTAATTAAGCCCCACAGTTCAGATTTGTTCAGAGAAGGTATCTAGGTGTTCATTGGTGGCTGTTCCTTTGGGTTAGAGAATTAGCTGCTCAGTCAGAGTTATGTCAGTAATTATGAATAGGAGAATGATTTTTTTCACTTGTGAAAAACAGCAACAGAAAAAATTCAACAAAAGTTGATGTCTTTGCTCTCAACTCTTCACATACTGATGTTTGTTCAGTACACCCTTCGCATTAAATTTTAAACCACTACAGTTTTTGTGTCTGTTTGCAACACACAAAGTTTTGTGGTTACAAGGGTTGTTTTTTTAGACACCTGTTTAACAGTTTAGACACCTTATGTAACAGTGACAGTTGCTTTAAGCATCAAAGCCTCTTGGTCAGGTTCGGGAAAAAAGATTGCTGACTTTCACTGTGACTCAAACTCTGGTGTCTTGGCTCAGGGTCCTGCATGTGACCCTCCTCTCTACCTCGGCCATGGCCCTCTGGGGACTTTTTTTTCTCCTGCATCTGCATTTTGTCTGATGTAGCCCTTGCTATAATTGTGGATTACTGCTGCAGATGGGATTACACTGTAGTTACTTTAAAGCCAGTGAGTAACGAACAAACACTAAAGGGAAACCCTCTGCTTAAGGTAAGACAAAATGAAAATTGCAGTTTTGACCCTTTTGGATCATATCCCTGGTTGAAGGAGAAAAAACAGTCTTCAGCCAACCACATCATATATATATATATAGACATAGATATAGACAGAGAGACAGACAGTTTTAGAGAGAGACAGACTGAGTCTGAGTAATGAAGTAACGTTTGCAGTAATATTCCCAGTACAGTAAGTAGTTAGCTACCTCGTTAGCTTTTGCTAACAACACGTTTTGTGCGTTTGGGTGTTGGCCAGTCAAATTCCTCCCGAAGTTGTCCCGCCTTTGCATCCTGTTTGAAGCCCTTTCACTGCTACTACAGGCAACTAGACACTAAAGAAATACCGCTTCAGGGCATCCAAAAGAAAGTGAGGTCAAAGAGTCCTTACTGAACCTCTGTATGTGATTAGCTAGGACTGAGAATAGATTGACCTTTACTAGTTGTTGTAAAAAAATGACACAAAAATGAAAACCTTCAAATCGATACGCTGATGTTTACTACATCCACATATAAAGGCTGAATATGACTTAAGGCTTTGGAACATATTTATCACGCAGATGGCCTCGTGCTTTTTAAAAATCTATTTCCAAGGGAAATAGTACACCTGCGGGTTAGAGTTAAATTACATATCCCATGAAGACTGAAAATGACATCCGCAGGTCGAATGCGTTACCAAATACTGATTAGTTTGGGAAAACAACATGCACACTCCTCCAAAAAAAGCTGGGCTGATGTCAGCTTTAGTCAATTAAGTGAAACAAGGCGACAGATAATTCTGATCGTCGAAGACACACAAACATCTTTCACTTTAAATTCTGTCAGAAAGCAACAACAGGTTATTTTATGATCAATGAAATGAGAAAGAAAATCACTAAAACTTCATTCAGTAAATTCAAGTGACATATGTTAATGCAGGTACATGGACACATGTGTGAGTAGTAGAGTTTATAGACTGCATCAAGGCTCTGACCTTGTGCTTCCTACATGCATTCACCGAGCTCAGCGCGGCAGAGATCAGGGAGGGTTGACAATAACTTCCCAAGGCAACCGACAGGTGGATGCTGGGTGGAGAGAGAGCTTTATGAAAATCAGCAGGGGTTGGGTGGGGGTGCAGAATGCGAGAACGAAAGAAGGGTAGAGGGTTATGAGGGTGTGTACACAAGAATTGGAAGGAGGTGCAGTTCAAATGTGGACCCGTTCCGGAAACTCTGCTAGATAGCTTCAATATATGATTTTTGTTGCCTGAGAAAGGAGCCTGGATTTGAACCCTGGTTTCTGGTTTCACAGTCCTGCTTTAAATGTCCGCTATTTCCAGCGACTGTGTGGTGCATTAAGGAAGTGCTTTATTCACTTAAAGAAACGTTGACTCAGAAAATAACATGGACGGTGATTTTGCCACCACAATGTAATTATGACTGCAAATTGGCTGTAAATAATGTATGACAGCTTGCAACCTAATGCAAACAGTCAATGAAATATACAGTTTGTTGCAAAGAGAGTGGAGCTTGTCGTGTGAGCACACAGCTGTGTGGGTGAAATGACTGAAATGACTTTGTAATGAAACTAATCATACTGTGCATAATGCCTTGACCAGCACCAAATGATATATCCATATGTTAACTTGTGGTGGTCACAGTGCCACCATAATTGTAATAATCATTATTTCTTAGGAATAAATGTATGGTAAATCTATGACTGAATCACACTTTGAAAGAAAACAGGGCCTAAACTGAATATTATAAGAATTTTTTGAACAGACGTGGCTCGTAAAGTACAAAAAGTATTTTGGAAACAACATAACACATTCAGGCAGGAAAATAAAGGAGATTAAAGAGAAAGGGAAAAAAGGGAAAAGAGTCAGGAGATTAGGGGGGGAGGGAAAGAAAAAAAAACAAACAAACCTAAGCAATGGAAGAAAAAAAGGGAAGAAATGGGAAAATAGAAAATGATCAAAATGACTGGGATTAAAAGAGAAGTAATCAAAATGGAGAAGTAGAAAAAGTGTGGAAGGGCAGAAAAGCCGCCACAGGACAGCTGCAAAAATGTGGGAAGAAGACAGGAGACAGGAAGAAGACAGGAAACGCAGCGAGCAGTTAAGATGCAAGAGGGAATGATGCATGATTAGATAAGAAAAGAGAGATGAGGAGGTGGAGAGGCGATACAAGAGAGAAAAGAAGGAATCAAAGGAGAAAAAGAAATAAGAAAAGCCTGAGATGAGATGGTAAAGAGGAAGAGAAGATGAGAGGAGGGTAGAGAAGAGCGTTTGTTGTTTTTGCTGTGCATGAGTCATCGTCAGATCCTATTATGACTGAAGCAGCGTTACCGCTCTCGCCCACTGCTAACCTACGGCTACATGCCTTCAACACGCACACACACATACAAATAGACACACCGGGTGCCACTGCTATTTTTGTGAGGACTTTTTTTTTTTTTTTTTTTTTTTGCGTTTTCTCATCAGAAAATGCCAAGGTAACAGCTTTTCTTCCAGGGTCCACAAAAACACATTAACAAGATTACAATTTACAGATACACTGACTACAAATAAGATTAGGAGACATAATACATTGCATTGTGTAACACTTGACACTAAAATATTCCCCGTCACTTGCATTTGCTTTCTAACCCTTGAACCTCACAATTCCATCAATACCTAAACCTACACTGTGACATTGTGTTATTGTAGCAAGCAAATGTCCTGTGAAATTAACAACATTGCAATGGTGAAAGTGGTATTTTTGTAGCTGTGGCACAGCTTACAATAGAAATAATTACAGTGTCCATATGTGTATGAGCATTTTTGACCACTAGGAGTCAATCAAAGTCAGACATTTTCATACAGCATACCATCATACTATCATACATCTAAAAGCTGTAATTATATTGTTAATTTAACTTGTTTACAGAGTAACTTTGAAAGCCTGATCATTCTCCTTCCTTTGGACATGAACCTGTAATCTCCATATACCTACTGCATGACAATGGAGTGATATTAGACTGTTCTTATCAACAAAGCAAAATTTTTAAACACTAAGTGGCACACACTACAAGACTGTCAACGTCATCGGACCGCCTTTTGTTTTGGGAAATAATCAGCTGCCGTTCTCGTCACTTTGTATACTGCATGGTTTGGACTCAGACAGGTCTAGATATTTAGCATGCTAGATATCTGTTATCAGATTCTCAGATCACATCTCTGAACAGTTCACACACTGCGATCACAACTCACGGGAACAAGCACCGATTTGTCTCTGATCTGAGGCTTTTGTTGGCGATGTCCAAAAACTGTGGGGAAATCAAGGATAAATTAAAGCTGCAAGCTGCAAGGGCTGCAGTCGGGCTCACAGCATGTAGTAACAATGAGCGTTGTCTCATGACAATTACATGAAAATTATGTTATATTATGATAACTGTAATCCAAGGCTAACTTCCTGCTCCCAGTAGGGGGCACAATGGGTGTGAGTTATTGTAGGCATGTAAATCTCCTGAGAGTAGCATTCTAAGCGTACATTTAAAATTTCAGACAGACTGGATAAAGTAAACTTAAGATACAACAACTTCCTGTCCATGACAAATATGGCTGTCATCATGGTGATGGCTTTTGTCAAAACCTCACATGGTTAATTAATCAGTATTACTAAGGAGTCAACATTATTCGGATCAAAATAAAGATGAATCAGTTAAACCTTTGAGAAGTTGCATGTCATAGTATAAATCATGTCATTTCCTGTGACCAGCAGGTAGTACTATGACCATGAGTGAATATTGGCATATAGCTGTGTTCAGGCTCGCACCCTTGTGAAATATTTCAAGTTTAGTGCACATAGAACAATGTACACTGAAGTTACACACAATTTGTTGTTCACAGCAAAACTCTCAAAGTGGCTGCAATGCCACAACCACATCGAGAATCGAAAACCAAAGCTTTTGATAACCTTTAATGTCAAAAATCTCAAGAGTGTCAAGACCACGTTTTGAGTCATACAGATAAAATCTGTCAAAGGAGCTTGTTAAAGAACGACACATGACAAATTTTGGTCATTTCCTGTCGCAAAAGAAGGTGGCACTGTGATTATGACTGAATATATCGGAATGGGCTGGACTCTTATCATGCATATAAAGTTTGATACACATGGGACAATGTACACTGAAGTTATACTGTATTAGCATTCCATTTTTCATGGCAAAACACTCAAAATGGCAGCCCTGTCACGCTCACACCGTGACTCCAAAATAAAAGCTTTTGATAACTTTTGATCCTAAAGGGGTTAAGAGTACACACAGCAATTTTCATGGGAATCTGACAAATTCCCTGGGAAGGGTTTGTAAAAATACACAACATGTAAATCGCCAAAAATAGCTGTTCAGTTCAAAATGGCTGACTTCCTGTAAGTATAGCTATGGTCTCAAGAGACTTTTTTGTATATCTAGGTATGATACATATGTCTACCGAGTGTCATATATGTACGTAAAAATGGGCCCTGGGGCTGCAGCTTCGGGGGCGCTAGCTAGTTATTTTGCACTGCCCATTTGTAAAGCCAATGAAATACGTAAATTTTCGTCCCATCTGACCAGTGTGCAAGGTTTCACGAAATTTTGAGCCCGTTAAAGCCCCAAAAAAGCCAATTTATTTTTAAAAATTATAATTTCTTGCATTACAATAGGGTCCTCGCACCACATGCTTGGGCCCTAACTATTGTAGCCTGAACCAAGCATCAAACTCCAGCTATGATAAACATTAACTGAACTAAGTGACACAAAGTGTGTCAAGACAGCCAAAGTGTTGACATTCTCCCGACGTCACTGACGTCCGGACATTGAGACCCAAACAACTGTTGCTGTGTTTGAATACTTTGGAGCTGTACAACAAACTTTATAATGTTAACTTGCACCGCATAATTGTGTTATGAACATAGACACGATGTTGTTAAGTCTTTCAATGTTTCTGGGACTTCCTCAACTGATGGAGGGCAGAAATGAGGATTATATGACACTACTAGCTAATCTAACGTCTTAACTGTAGCTGTGCGACGCATTAACAGACCTCCAGTTTATTGTATGAACACAGGCACAATGGAGTAAAACTCTCCAACATTTCTGGAACTTTCACAAATGATTCAGTGTGAAAGGATGATTAAACTGGCTGTAATTAATGTTAGAAAACCCCCCTTCCTTCCGACGCTAATAGCTAAGCTTAAGACTGTGCTGCGCAGCTTAAGCTCTATACTGAATAGAGCACACTGTCCGGTTGTCATTCATTGTTGCTTATAGCCCAATCAAAATCATAATATTTAAGTTATGTTGTCTTGCTGCTTGTTGTTAATGCAATACGAGTTATGTACATCATCAGACCATTGGGTGTC
>JAPZDX010000012.1:2795042-2809999 GCA_029783625.1 Naso annulatus | reverse complement strand
CGTGGTTGCTTGATTAAGAGGATCGGCCGGGATTTGATGGTAATTATCGTTCTTAATTCTGCTTCACATCCACACAGGTCGACTGTTACACACAGATCCCAAGTGTATACGGTTGTTTGTAATAAAGGCGGCCCATATGGGTGAATCCTGAGCTCCATCAGAATTGTTCTATTTCAAAATCTAATATAAGCTCACAACCCACTTGATTCCCCTTTCTGAGTGTTGACTTCAACCATGATATCACTCAGTATCAATTCAATATCATTCAAAGCTCATGAACTTTGAAGAGAGACATTGAGAAATTGTGCCTACTTGATACACACGTCTCAATGGTGTTTAATACCACCGCTGTAACTGCCTGTGGCAATTAGCGCCGGCCTTTGTGAATTAGATGGTAATTGCAGATGATACTTGCAACAAGGCATATTTGCACAGGAAGGGGGGGATTTTGCACCAGTTTTTTAAATATTTCCTAATTTACATGCATGCAAATGGGACAGACACACTTAAGAGTGACAGTGCAGTGTGTGTGCATTTTACCCTTTGCATGTGCTTTGTGGATTGCATGCTATTTTTTTCTCTCATTTGCACAGGTTTAGCAACACAAAAGCAGTGCAATACTTTTGTGGATCCAGTCCATAGTGTTTCCTTGTTCACACACAGAAACTCACAGCACAATGCAACACAATCATGGGAGTCACTTTCTGTTCTATCAACATTTGTATTATTTATCCATCCATCTGTCTATCTACATAAGTTTTATGTTTGGTGCTGCCTGAGGAGGACCTTGTTGCATGTTTTTTCGAAGAGTGGCTGTTTGAGCAGCCAACGATTGTTATCAGAGGCTGCATCGGCTTGGCACAGAAGTTGGAGGTGTGGGGAGGCCGCCAGCTTCAACCAAAAGAGGAGAAAGTTGCCTTAAACCCAAACTTGTCTTATTTACATATTAGGCCTTGTTAGCTGCTGGAGTTTGTTCAGGAATCACCTGTCTTGGGTCCAGAATTGGAGTTAAGGAACCCTGCAGTTTCATTATCAGCACATCTGGAGTGCTGCCATGCTAAAGCTAGCTGTTGATGGTCAGTAAATACCAAAAAGTAGACTGGCTGATCGATTATTACATCTCATTTTAAATTTCTGCGCATGTTAAATTAGTGGGCTTGGAGACTTTAGGCTCTTGGAGAGCTACTGAGCAGAGGATATAAGTAATTTCTTCTGCTAACATGTTATGAGTAAGTAAGTTGTATTTCAGTGGTGCTAGATTAAGAGTTAAAAAACACAAGAATGAAAAACATAACTGACTGATGATGCTGCCAATACCAGAGGCTGGAGCTGTACTAGGAAATTAAAAGGTGGGATGTGGTAAAATTTTCACTGAGACTAAATCTGAACAACAACAGTCAAGTTCATCAAGACTTTCTGATTTTGCTTTCTTACAAATAGGCCTTTCAAATCTACTGAAAATGCAACACAAAACTCGTAAGGAGCAATTTTGCTGCACTCTCCCCTTCTTTTTTTTTTTGCTCCAGCTTGCATTTTTTTTTGTTTGTTTGTTTATTGTCACTCTCTCTTTTAAGACCAGTTTGCACCAAAGATTCACAATGAGACAAAACGGTTGAAGCAAATGTTGCGCCGGTGTAAACTGGTCCGTCTCAGCTCGACACAGGCCGCCAGATGGTGTCACCTGCAGACATTATTGTTGCCAGAGGCCAATTTCAGAACGCAAGGCACGCCACTTGTTTCAACAGCCAAGCGGCTCGTAGCAACATCACCTGTCACCAAGAAGGGCAGCGTTAAGCAGCCAGCAGGGAGCACACGCTCTCTGCAATTAGTGTGATTAGCCGAAAAGTTCCCGTCACCGTCTGAACACAGAGTCAAGGAGAGGAGCAGAAGTGTCAGTCAGACCACCTGAATTACAAAATGCTGAAAGGCTATGATGGAATTTTAGCACGATGACACCAAAGACAAACTGCCTACCCCAACTTTAATGCAAAAGCCCAATTCACCTAACAGCTGGAAGGTCAATATCCACAGCTCTGTCCTTCTTCCTGTCTACTTTTGTATATTTTCTTTGGAGGCTTATGTTTTGCCTTTGTTTCCTTTTATCAAACACGACAAGGTTGATGTAATTCTTTTCCAACAGCTGGTTTTATTTATCCAAAGAAGAGAAGGTTTACAGCTGGTTTACATTACAGTATTCATTGCCACTCAGTATCACAATCTGTACACTCCAAAACTTTGAGTAATGACACACTCTTCTGCCACTGAGCAGCTCCACTGGAGCATTTGCAGGTTCAGTGCCCAAAAGCAGCAGCAGAGTAATAAAGGAGAGGATGTACTCACCTTCTTCACACAGCTTTTTACCGAGCGCATTCAATGAAGTGTCCCCTATTAAAAATGAAGTACTGATACAATTAGGGGCCTCAAACAGCCGTTCATGGGTCCAAAAGGCAGTTATCATTGGACAGCAGGGTCACTGTGCATCCAGCATACTAATTCAAAAGCTGCATCTCTCTAACAAACACGCACACACAACACACCATGAGCAAACATAATTCTAACACCATCTATCTCTCGACGCATCTAACACCTTCTGCTCTCCCTTTTTTACTGCCTCACACACAACACACATCAAAAGCAAACATCATTTTTGCTTGCCCCGACTCTCTCTATCACACACACACTCAACGTAAGCAAACACCTTTTCCTCTTAGTCGCACACGTTAATACAGCCTGACACACATGAACTCACGCGCTTCCTCTCACACACATACAGAGTAAACATGAAGACATCTTTCAATCAGATGATAAACATCCTCACAGGGTTATGGGGAACACAGTCTGCTAGCGCTACACAAAGATAGAACACATCACTTTTTATATTGATAATACACAAAACAACAGGCAGACAATAACAGAGAACACAATGGGACACATATACACTGAAACAGCAGATGCATCACTCCATCAATTCACTACAGCATAATGGTGAGACTAACTACAACAAAAGGCAGGGGTTGTGACAGAGATGTAGATCTGTCGTACAACTGTAACTGAATAAGTGTCTGCTTGCGTGTCAGTAAACTTTGAAGAGAAAGAATAAGGAGATTACAGTAAACTATAGTAGGATGAGGCAGAGACAGGGTTCCCATTTATAAACTGCAGGGGGTAACTTTGGAGAAAAGAGCAAGAATTCAAAAGGGATTTTAAACACAAACATCACAACCCAAATCATCTTGTTCCCTTTCGGGTCCCTCCGACTCTCTGTTCCTACACCCTTTCCCTATAAATAAGAATCTTGTGAATTCACGTGAGTTTGCCATACCTGCAGTAAATATGAACACTGGCGTTGTTTTGGTAGTAAAAGCAGTTGCTGCCATCAAAGGAATTGGAAGTGGAGTCGTCGATCTGGACACTGCTGGAGTTTCATTTCGTTCCGTTGTTTCAAATATTTCCGTGAACAATAATGAAACTGGGGAAGTAACAAGTCCCTTAACCAATGAGAGCGGAGAGGCCATAGAGTGACCCTTGTTGTTTAAAGCTAACTGGAGCAGGAGAATTATCAGGTGCAGAGACGGGGTAGGGGTTGCAGGGACCACTTCTACTGCTGATAGATATAAGGATATTATTATATTTTTACAAAGTAAAACAAAGATAAGACACTAACCCTAACTTTAATTGACCAAGATGGTGGTCACAACCCAGTCCTTGTCTACAGGAACAGTCTGGGAGGTTGCAAAGGTTCTCCAGAAAAGCTTAGACAGGGAAGGTCTGCTGATTGCTCTCTCTAGAGGATCTCGTTAAAGGTGTCCCCATCATAGGCGAGAGGTGCTTACCTTAGAGGAGGCTGCCTCGTGGCTAGACTTGTTCCGATACCAATACGAGTATTGATAATGGCTCCAGTACTGCTGAAAATGCTGGTATCAGCATCGGCGAGTACACCAGTCTGTGTACTGATCCAATACCATGTGATTTATTAGCCACTAAATGGGACCCAGGTCCTTCCCAGTTAGCTTAGTTAGCTCTGACTGACGTTATACACCTAAAATCAATCCTTCTTTGCCATTTTAAAACAATACACTGGAAGTTGCACTGCACTGCCACTGTCAACTACTATTTTTGAGAGGGGCAAAGAAGAATGGAGAGAGTCAACAGAGCCACTGTAGCAAATGTCTACAATTGGCAATATTTTGCACCAGCAAGTCCCACCCACCGGTGATGTGTAAGGAATTAGATTTTCCTAGATTTCAGTATTTAAGTTGCTGTTGCACCACTCTTTTAAAGCGTTTTATTTAAACTCTTTTATTTTACTAAATTATGATTACGGCTTAAGTTTTAAAGGAATTATTTTACGCGCTGTATCGGATCAGTACTCAGTATTGCCCACTACGCAAGTTCGGTAATTGGAATCAGTATTTGGAAGGAAAAAATGGTATCAAAACATCTTTACTCATCCCCCACATTAGGTTGCAGTGTCACAGTGTAGCATGTACCCTTCTGAAGTATTTTCGGAAGATTATAGCAACTTCTCTACCCAAGAAAGGAGACCACGGTTCGAGTCCAAGTGAAAGCAAAGGTCAACAATCTTTTGCTAAAC
Source organism: Naso annulatus (assembly GCA_029783625.1). Lineage (NCBI taxonomy): Eukaryota > Metazoa > Chordata > Actinopteri > Acanthuriformes > Acanthuridae > Naso > Naso annulatus. Next base: position 2,805,405 of record JAPZDX010000012.1, on the reverse strand, counting down.
CTAACCAGGTAGCTGAGGTTCCTAAATCTCACCAAACCACACTTCAAAGGTTAACCACATGTTAGAAAGGCTTTAAGGTAGGAAGGCTTTTCAGGTTGCACACAAATGACAAAGGAGTACCTCGTGCATTAAAAAGTGACACCAAAGGAAACCTGACCAGACTTCTGCATGTGACTAGCTGGTAGTGAGAATGTGTTGTTTAGGGTTTTGGTGATTCGGTCAATAAGGAGAATTGTGGAAGTGATTAATCACCTTGTATAGAGTTGCAGGGTAAAAGTGTTGAAGCAACACAGTGTGCGTCAAGTGGTCAGTGACTTGGGACCAGAAATGATTAATAGTTGAACAGTTGCAGGTGACACGGAGGTAAATGTCTACTGAGTTCTCTGAGCTGTGTGTGCACGTGTCTGATTCCTTAAGCCCATTTTAAATAGCCCTTCTACTCCCCATGTCCGATGTTAAAGCTTACTCTGACTAGTCTTGGTGGTAACTTTGGGAAATATCAATGTTCTCAAAATGTGAATATTGCAGAAACTGTTCAGTCCTAATGCAAAACTTCTAGATCAGGTACTGGAAGGCAGTGAACATGTTATTATTAGATACATGCTCCAGGTGTTAGATTTCATTTTCTTTTCACAAGGGAGAAATTTAGTGTTTTTATGGTCACAAAGAACGCTGGATTGTGCCAAATCTGCATGCAAAGGAAGGATGTTAGGTGAAGATCTTAAAGGAGTTATAAACTACACGACCAAGGGTATGTCCAAATCAGAAAATTAAATCCTGTAATTGGTATATGTCTCATTCCAAAACAAGTTATGTGCTTGTACTAAAGCCTTATCGTCTCAGGCTTTGCACCAGATTTTGGACCCTGGCTGCAGGGATTTGCTCCCATTCAGCCACAACAGCATTACTGACGCTGGTCACTGATATTGGAGATAAGGCCCTGGCTCACATTCTGCTTTCTAGCTCATCTGAAAGATGCTGGATGGAGATGAGGATGAAGGTCAATGCACACCACCTCCCAAACTAAGCTCAGAAAAAAAAAAAAAAACATGGGCCAGGCGTTGTACATGGCAGCAATGTCATGTTCTCATAAAATTGTAGCATTGAATTTCTGTGTATACTGTACACATAATCGACAACTGTTGTTTTCAGGAGGTCAGTTAGTTTTCACTCAGATTGAGTCGATGCTACACACCGAAGTTGTTTCCAGTTGCAGCGACACTTATCACAAAAACCTTCCACTCAAGGTTTTAAAACTAAAAAGAAAATGGAAAGAAAACACTAATGAGTCGTCCTCCTTGAGTCTCTCAGGACAGTCTCTCCTTACTGAGCTGCAGTGGAAGGACTGCAACACAAAGAGGGACTTTTCATACAATCGCACTTGTACTTACTTTATTTGCCTAAGAAAAATAAAGTCTTCACAATGCAGCTCAGATAAACTTTGGAATGTATTTCTGCAAAAATAACGCCCTTTGATTTTGTCGCCATATTTAATATTACTTTGGAACATTTACATCATTGATCATTTCATCTAATGTACATATATCTGTGTGTTTACAGGTTTTTTTTCTCATAAAACAAAAAAATGCTATTAGAATGTTGTTGAATGAATGAATGAATACAGTTTAACTTCAACTCTCTCTTGACACATGACCTCAGCCACAGAAATAGTCAAGATTAAGGTATTTAGCCTATAGAGAACTCTCTCTCTCTCTCCCTCTCATCCACACCACTGTCAACACCGTTCTGTCTCTGTTTCACATGCGACAGTCGCTGCACACATTCACATATGCGTACTATCACGCACGCACGTGCACACTGTAGCTGACCAACATCATCACTGTCTGCCTCCTCCTGCGTTCATGCTGCAGGATCAACACGCAGTCAGTCTCTCTCTCTCACTCGTTCTCTCCTCCTCTCCCAGTCACACAAACACGCGCGCACACGCACCCTGACCTGCCAGCATCAGTAGCCTCGCGCAATCTCTGCTGAAACGGCGGAACAAACCCGTGGTGACACGTGTGCGCACAGCGCGCGGCTCCAACAGACCATGCGAGTCCACGCACACACACACACAGACTACACGCACATTCTTACACGCGCACGCACACACACAATTACCAAAGCTGTAGGTGCTTCTCAATTAGCCCACAAAACACATGCGCAAGAACAGCGCGCGCACACACGCGCACTTCCAGTGATCCAGAAAAACTCGGAACACATGAAGCAGAAACTGCAAAGAGTCAAAGTGTCTCCACAAACAAACCGCTCACATTTCAGCACAAATTCAAACAGCGAGAAACCCACATCTGCGTAAAAAAAGCAGCACGCGCTGGCACACACTCACGTGCTGGCGCAAACACAAGCGTGCAATTTGTTTTGCCTTCCTACCTTCCTCGTGCATCCGCTGCAGACAGAAAGTGAGGTTCCTCCGCCAGCCCGGCATGGTCATGGAGGAGAGGAGAAGGTGGAGAAGATGTCCAGATGATCAGGAGGATGAGGGTGATGATGATGAGTTAATGATGAAGAGGAGTGGGGATGATAAGTAGTAGATCCTGTCCGGTGGAGGTGATGACACGCAGGCGACAGCAGACGCGGCAAATATTATGATTTCCCCTAATTCTTCTTCTTCTTCCTCTTCTTCTTCTTCTTCTGTCCTTCTGCTCCTCTTCTCCTTCTTTTCCCTCCGCTGTGTTTCTCCACCGGTGTGTTTTTCGGCAAACAGCGTCTGTTCTCTCCGGTAACGACCCCGCTGATGGTCCGTGTGGCAGTCGGTCCCGCTGCGGCACCAATGCTCTCTCTCTCTCTCTCTCTCTCTCTCTCTCTCTCTTTCTCTCTCTCTCTCTCTGTTACCCTATCACACTTAGCTTGCAGAGTCCAGTCACCTCTCTCTCTTTTTCTCTCTGCTTGTCTCTTACTATTTTGTCCTGCACTCACTGTATCCAATCATCCTCCCCCCTCTGAGTTCATTTTCAGTTCAGATGTTTTTTTTTTTTTTTTTATGTTTTTATAAAGACAAAGGAAATTCACATAAAAACATTTTGATTTTTTATAAATATCAGTCAAAAAAACAAAAAGAAAATTCACTCATCATTCAAAAAACAGTGCTGTCACTGCCCTGTTGTTTGCTTGATTAAAATTTTACTTTTAGATATCAGTGCCAAACTATTGATAGAATCCAAAAAACTTTTTGGGGGGGAGGGTGTTACATTAACAAACCCCAAAAAGCATGACATCAGTGTTAGGGAGGCAAGGCATGTAATAAACAGATTGCAAAAAATCTGTCGTAAAAATGTTGTATAAGGCTGTTGGTTGTTGCAAAGGGCCTGTGAAGTCTGGTAATGTTTTCTTCCATTCATTTCACTTGTTTGGGAGATTAATGCAGCACTTTTACATGCAAAACTCAAGCAGTGTTTTGTGGACTAAAAATCTCCATCCGACCTTCCATCTGCGTGAGGGTGAGTAGATAATGACTAAATGTTCATTTTTGGTGAGTTCTCCCTCTAAGGCACAAGGCTCCAAAATTGGAGACAGGTGTTGGTAAGTGTGAGGTTCTTTGGGTTTGTTTTGAACTTTGTTTACCTAGTTTATTTTTTTATTTATTAGTTTTTAGGGAGTATAAAGCTGCTGTGTGCATAAAGTTAAGCAAAATGGCCAAATAGGCCCATTTGCGGTAGGGTCATATTTTGACATAACTGCTGTAAGACCTGAAATGTCTCAACAATTACTGGATGGATTGCCATGAAATTTGGGACAGATAGTCATGAACAGAGGCTTTTTCCTAATGACATGGTGATAACCTGACAGGTCAAGGTGAAATATTTGAAATAAATGAGACATAAGGTGCATTCATACATACAGACATACTGGGGAATGTCTCATGACGGCTCATTCCCATTTCTTAGTTACTGTTCACCTCCCATCCTTCTGCCCCACTTACGTCAACAGTACAGAGTAAAACCATCCCAGAACACACAGGAGCCAACTCCTGGCTGACATAGCATATCTCTACAGCCTGACATGCCATCACATTAATAAAAAACACTGCACCTCCCGTGAGACCTCATTAAGGCCCTCCTCTGTGCTGATAAGACAGAACAGAGTTCTTGCTTTGTACGATGGACTAACCCACTACCTCAGAAAAAAGCTGTCCCGTGAATAAAGGTCCATTGTCTGATTCCCGCTTTGCTCCCACTCACTATGGTACTGTTCATCCTTCAAACACCAACCCTGCCACAACAAGCCCCATGCCAAATGTTCTGGTCGACTGGGCCTGGGAATTTGGCAGCCTCACACACTCAAAAAAAGAAAAGAAAAGAAAAGAGGTAAAGTTTTGCAACCATTTTTCACAGATATATCAGGCACCTAATGGACCCCCATGAGCACAGATCTGAAGCATCTGATTATCCATTCAAGTAGTTTCCGATTCCACTGAATCATACTTTATCTGATTGTAAACAACTTTTTCTCTCAAGTTTGAAAGGATTGTGGAAAATTGTGAAGCACTAATTGTAAAAAGAATTACATTCAAAAGTTTTAATAAAAAATGGAAACAAATCCACAATTTTATGACAGCACACTGTGTTGAGTGTGTCAGGTCTCATGAGGCAGCAGTATACCCTCTTAATTTTTAGAATATTTATCAATGGAAAGTCAGTAAGTGATTACATCGATTTGCTTTACAAGAGACAACCACTGGTTAGGTGGGGCATTTGTGTGGAATGGAAGCGGGATATGGGCGAGAAACCACAAGCATTTGCACACTTTTTTTCCAGCACTGACAGAAAAAAATGCCATGCGTAAATCCATAATCTCAGTGTAGAAATCTGTGTATACCTTTTACACATGTGCTCTCAGATTTGTAATATGTTTAGCAACCTGCGCCCATGGCTTGACAATCCATGCACACAGATTCACAACTGCTAGACAGTGGGCACGTATGGTGAATCTGAGGACACAGACTGCTAAGCTATGCACACAGATTTTTTTCCTGTGTGTGACTTATTCTACAGATATAAACATTGAAACCAAGGTAAAAGATGTAATATTGCAGGCATTATGTCCATATGACTATCAACAGACCATTTTCACCGTCCATTTTAATGCACATCACACAGAAAAAATGTTTTAAAAAATGTGAAAGTTAAATGAGTTACGCTTTTCACACAATCCTTAAGTATCGCAGCCATTCAAATCACAAAGTGTAACTTTGAAATATGGGTGCCATGTCATCGTTCAGACACCCCATTATTCTGGCCATGCTGTGGGAAAAGTCCAGAGTATTACATCCTATCCCTGTAATTTTTTCCTAATGTTAACCATGGGGGAAAAGGACATTACAAAAATCTCTAATGGTTTAATAACAATTAAGCAAAAGGAACGGGAACATAAAATATGATAGTCTACAGAGAGCCAGATCATAGCCTAAATGAATGAAATTAAAAGGGACGGCTGCGGGTGAAAGAGACCAGTGAGTGTATTGTCGGACCAATGGGGCGTCAAAGCAATGAGTTTTGTGTTTCTTCATAGCAGGACATTGGACCAGTGGGCACTTGTCGGACAGCTGAGTGTATACATATACGATGTCTGTAGAACCAGACAAAATAGTCAGTCTCTCATGTGTTGTCACATACTGGAAATACCTAGTTGGGTTTAGGCAATTCTCAGTGTTTTGTTGAAAGTACATTATCAATATAAGCGAGCAGAGAAGAGTACAAAGCAGCAGCACTGTTTGCACTTCAGATCCCATTGGTGAAAGAGAGTTTTTTGGGTGTCGTCCCCGGACAATAACCAGCTCCATTCACATGTGGGCTTGATTGTGTATCACCCAAACATGGGTCTGGGGTCCAGGCAGGGTAAGGTAGGGTGCTGCCAAAATATTAAGACATTTTGCCACTTCACATACGGCTCATCCAAGGTATCCAGGGTAGCAATGCATAGGCAAAAATGGGGCAACAGAGTCAGCTCTCTCTTTGACCATATTTGCACACACCTTGAATGATGAACAATAACAACATGGGAATTTGACATAACACTACTGCCTGTGAGGCTGTCTGGGTTTTCAGCACTGGTGAGCAAGTCACTAACTAGGTAAGAGGAAAAACTGGTCAATATGGAAAATTATACAAGGTCCTGTTGTGAGTCAAATCAAAGTCTGGTTCTGTGTCAACAGTCACAGTGGAGAGATTAAAATCAGGAGGCGGTACATTAGAATCACTTAAAGAACGAAATCACAAACAGTGGCAGGTCCCTGCATGCCACTTTTTCTGTTCAGAAAGGAATTTATTTCGAAGAGAGAAGCGATTGTTCCAATATTAGTAAATCAGTAAATTTTTTCATATTTGTATCTTTTTCCATTTAGGTGCAGTGAACATGATAGCCAGTGTGCCTATACAGTGTCAGAACAGGCTGCAGTGAAATTGTATATCTCAGTCAAGTAAATGTGCAATGACATCCTGCTCCACAGACAAGCAGTAATTAGATCTCTGTGCTACCAACCCCACTTTGATGCTTTTAACTTCCTCTTCACTGATCCGACTGGATTAAAAGTCACTGTGCTCAAAGCTTTGAGCACACTTCATTATGCAAATTAAGGAGTAATACTCTATTTTATTTGTTACAATTATTACAAGAATTAAGGTTGTAATCCACCACTCTTTGTTAATATTATCTATATCAACAGTTTGTTCTTTACTATTATTATTAAGAGGAGTTATTGTGTGTTACTAGCAGTATTACCTGTAATATTTTTGTTATGCTTAATTCCATCTTTAAAATTAAACCTTAAACTTTAAACGAATTTGTCGTGGTTTGGCATTTATGTTAGTTTGTGGTGTAACAAACACCTCCAGTTATGTAAGGAAAAGAGAGGGGGATCATTTGCTGTCTCGATGTGTTTGTGTGCGTGTATATGTGTGTGTGTGTGTGTGTCTGTCTGTCTGTCTCACTTTCTCTGTGTCTGTGTGTGTGTTTCAGAGAAAGTACGATAGTGTAAGAGTGGAAAGCCCCTGAACTGGACCCAAGCTGTGTGGCTGAAACATAATTTGATGTAAGCAGACATCTAAGAGACTAAAGATGACTACAAAAACAAACAAACAAATAAAAATTACACAACACGCACACACACCTAAAATGCTCCTCTGAAAGGAAAGTTGCTGCATCCTGTTTGAGGTTTGTATTTCAACATTCAAGATTATTAAGTAAATCCATATTTTGCAAAGGTGCAATTATTCAACATGTTTGTAACAGAAATATGAAGACTTTCATCACAATTAGGTTTTGCTGTTCAGGAGGTTCCAACACATAACTAGTCATGGGGAAGAAAGAAATATATTTTAAAAAAGAATGAAAGAAAATCATCAAAAAAATCGTGATGTAAAAATCCTAATGGATGGATCTAGTTTGAAAACAGCTCCCAAAGATTTCATTTTTGTAATTAGACAAAAGAGAGTGAGACCATGTTAAAATTGTATTTAAAATTAGATCAGGGTTTCAGTGTGGAAACCAACTTGTCTATTGAATTTTTCTTCATTTGCTGTAAACAGTGACAGTCAGTGCCATTCCATGCAACAAGGGGAGAGAAAACATGCTGTGCAGCACACAGCGGGTGTTCAAGTCGATGTTCTTTGAGCTCAAGCTGGGTCTATGCAAACCACACAGCTATTATTGAACAAACAGCTAATGTCTTCAGCAAAAACTGTAAAAGAGATTCACATCCCTATGGCCAGTACTCCAAAGCCATTCCAGGCCAACTCGCTAAGTACTATGCAACCACCAAATCTGCCACAAAGTGGAAATGCAAGTCATGTTTAGGTCAGAGAACTACATTAACTGATCCATCAACTGATTCAGATGTAACTAGGAAAGGCATCCAACTGACTGGGACCCATTGAACACAAAAAAAGCCAATCACGCAGCAAAACTGATGGCAAAAAGGCATATCGTACTTGTTATCTCAATTTGCATACAGACTGCCATCTTATTAAATAGTGAAGCTCAGATTTCTATGACTCTGACTAGAAAAGCAATTTGCAGATACTAAATTCCAGTCACTCCAAGAATCACACCAACGAATGGGACAGATGTACCTTTTGAGTAGTAGGCTGAGATACTGGTGGGAATCAAAAATATAAGACACCGTCAAGTCGACATTTTTGTACCAAAGAGTGAATCAGAACTGTGTGCTTCATTGTCATTTGTTAGGGATGAGTGTAGAGAGTCTTATAAGGAGGAAAACGTCAGTCCAAGTGATGCTATTACTTATTAAAGCCTTGAGAACATACAGTTTACAACTGTCACAGTAAGTATTGGTAATCCAGCCCAAGAAAGTCTATAAATGACACTACTGGGTAAGAGAAGAGAGGTCTCAGTTCAAAATGGTCAAAAATGTAGAGTCTCATGTCAGGTCACAGGGAAGGGAATGCTATTTGAACCCACCTTATAGCTAGATTACACCGGGTGCGTGTGTACTGCGTTCCAACTTCGCCGCAAGCATGCAAGTATATCCCGACCATTGTAGTCAATGTTAGTGATCCCACCAGCTGCGCCACAGCACATCTCAGAAGCGTCCAGAAGCAGGTCCTCAGTCAGCTCCACGAAGAATTGCATCAGGTCTATTTTTGAGAGATGCCGCATAAAGTTGGACAGAGCATATCAAGTCATACAGGAAGTTCGACAAAGGAACAACACATAATCAGGTCAATTGTCAATGTAAAACACCCTTTGCAGATCATGTTTTGCTTGACTACATCAATGTCGCAACCTGTGGTACCGCATCAGAGGTCAGGAGCAGGTCTGAGCAAAATTTTGACCAATCCGACAAAAGGTTTATGCTGCACTGGGTAAATCATACTGTACTGTAATTTAATCCACTTAATTAATACTTGTGCTTTTTTAGACATATGGTTTGAATGTTTATAAGTGAACAACTGCCACAAATCAAGTAAGAATGGTAAGCTGCAGCAAAAAGTAGAAACAATAAACAAACTTAAAACAGACAAAAAAAAGTCACAATTTAACCACATTGCCTTTTCAGCCATGGCGGAAGCACTAAAGTCATAGTAAACAAAGGCACAATGCTCTGTTTCTGAAATGCTCCCGGTGGAACATAGAGTCGCGTGGAGGACGGAACAAAACCGTGGCGCACACACAACGGTCTGGATACAGCCTGGTGTGATCAAGGCATGAGGGGCAAGAACTGTTTCCTGCATTAGTTGATGTGCCTCTAAATGCTGTGATATTTCAGTACACAACTCTGTCAAGCCTGACATCCTCCTGTCTCCAAGAACAATCTTAGGCTGTTAGAAGAAATCACTGGTAGCAGGTCAGCAAAACTAGGATCACCTTTCCAGCGCTAAGCAAAGTCAACCACTGGCACATACTTGAGCACTGCAAAATATTAGCCCAACCAGTAACACCAGCAAAAAAACAATCAATACAGCATAGTCTCATTCGTACAAGAAAAGGGAACCTCTTGTCAATTTAGAGGGTCTTGATCAGCATCAACAGGAGGTGGTATTTCAGAGACTTCATAAGGAAGCTCATGTGGTTGACAGAGAAAAGTGAGACAGCTGAAGATCAGTGTTGTGGACAACATCCCTGTTCAGCTGTAATATAACTTCATACCTAAGCCCTTACACACGGAGGTGAAAGAGTATTAGCAGAATCTTCTGGACTGAGGTCCAATCCACAGATCTGTGTCTTCATATTCCTCCTGACTAGTTCATGTCCAAGAAAAGGAACCAAGTCTGTGGCTGTGTGTAGACTTCAGAGGAATGAACTGAAAGACTGTCCCCATTTACTTTCCACTGCCACAAATCCAGGTCTTGCTTGACAGTTTGGGGGGCAAGATATGATTCTCCATACTGGCATACTGGGTCAAGGCAGGGTGAACCACCAAGGGATTGAGAAAGACGACAGCCTTACTCCATGGGAGCTGTGTGAAAAGATACTGATTTCATTTTGGTTGACTTATGTACCTGCTGCTTTCCAAAGGTATGTTGAAGACATACTGGAAGGTATTCAAGAAAAATGCTGTGCTCCAGAGGTAGACGATATGCTGTGTTGCTGTCATGTCATCAGTGCCATTTGAGGATTAAACCATCTCAGAAAGGTCCTCATCTGCATGAGAGAAAATGGCAGCAAACTGTGAATTACCAATTGCAATTTGTTTAAATGAGGCAGCAGTGTTAACACTGAAATATATAGCCCACACAGAGGGAGATATCAAGTCCCTGCTGGGGTTTCTTGGACACTACTGCTCCTCCATTCATGTCATGTCTGTCAAGTTTCTGTTTGTTTTTACACATTTCATGTCATGTCTTGTGCTTCCTGTTTTATTTTGTAATCACTAACCCTTTGTCTC
>JAPZDX010000012.1:2649718-2663278 GCA_029783625.1 Naso annulatus | reverse complement strand
GTAAAAAAAGGGGGGGGGGGGGTATAGGGAGGTTACAACCCATCCAATAATCAAAACCAACCAGTATAGCCCCCCAAATATCATATCATAATGGTGAATGATGAATGTAAACAAAGAACTGTTATAAAACACAGTAAAGTGGTTGGTTTTTCTCGATTTAATGTAATTAGCAAGCAAAGAAAATATTCTTTCAAACCTCCCCACCACCCCCTCGTGAGATTTGGTTGCTCCCAACTCATCCTCTGGATTTATCTCACACAGCAGATGTAAAACTGTGCAATAGCGGGCGTACAACATGAAGAGAGGAGGAGTGACAGAACGATCAAAACAATTTTATTTTTTTTAGTTAGTCAACTACAATAAAAAACACAAACAACAACAAACACTTCCTGACAGGAGGTATGATACTTCCATGCTTCGTCATAAGTCAAATAATAGAATGAATCTTCTGCTGTGTCAATATGACAAAGCAGAACTACAAGCCAGGCTAAATTCTGGCCATCATATACTTTTACTGGAGCTACTAGGTAGATATTTGTATTATCTTGTTATACTAGGTATAACTCCTTTTTATTTTCCAGTTTATCTTGTATTTCTTCAGATCCGAGGTAGGTCATGCAGAGTGACTAGAGGGGCACGAGGGACAGGCGACCAGGCAATGAGGTCAAAGAGTTTAAAGGCTGTTGCAAGAAAACTCTGTTGAGCACCTTTAAAGAAATGTAAGTTATGAGTTGTCCACAGAAGTGTCTGACTTTTTATTCTGGACCACGTGGTTTCCCCACAGAAAGAAAGATTGGAGACTGCTTTTTATAGGGATCTAAAATGGCGAAAAGGAGCGGTGGGTGTGACAGCTGTCCCCACATCTCTCTACATGGGTGGAGATCTTAATTCCCCCAATGTTAAACTCAAAGTTACGCCCTTGCACACACAGTCACACACACACACGTTTGTACAGCTCTCTGTGTGGGGCCTCGACATTAACTTCCATTCGTTTGTACAGCCTAACCCTAACCCTAACCTTAACCAAATCTCAATTCATACCTTGCCCCTTAACTTAAGTCTTCACCCTAAAATTTAATGTTAAAGTTTTGGAGTACAAGATTTTGTCCCCAAGTGAAAATTCAGGTTTCGGACCCAATAAACACACACACACACACACACACACACACACATAAATCTCTTTTTACCATAAGACACAGACCATGTTAAGGATGCATGGTGGAGCTCTCTGCTGCTGTGTGCCAAGATTTAAATTAAGTTCTGCGCTCGGTTCTGTGCAGATATTCGTCCAGTTGACATTATTCAAATGTTCTTTCCTTAGAGAGACACAGGACAAGAAGTATCTGCAATATTTTAATATAATTGTAATTTGATTAATGACTGAAATTTTGTTATTCTAGACATTTTGTAAGAGTAAAAGTAAAAAGAGAATATAAAATTAATAATAACTGCTTTGATGAAAAAAAAAAAAGCATTGTGAATTTGGCTCATTTTGTGATTTTCACCTTGTAGTTCTGCTTAAGTGGCCAACTGAGAAACTGTTTTTTATTCATTACTCTGTTGACATTCAACTTCAAATATCAAGGTTCTGGTGTGATCTGAAGGGGACATCCTCCACTGCTCAGCTGTCTTTAGCTCTGATGATCACACACAAGCAGAGAAGGTGCTTTTTTCAGGTTTCACAATTTGTATTATCATTAGGAGGCAGATTAAAAGGAGAACTTCAGTGTTTTTCAACTTTGTGTGTGTGTGTGTGTGCGTGTGTGTGTGTTTGTGTGTGCATGAGAGAGAGAGAGAGAGAGAGAGAGAGAGAGAGAGACTGATGGGGACAACTATTTTATAAGTTGGTCCAGCACTGATACGAAATGTGCACCGTCAAAGTTTGTCCAGGTGCTTGTTTTGGTCACTGACCAGCTCTCAGTAATTGTTTCTGACAACAGTTTCAGTGGTTGTTCAACTCATCTCTCTCTGCACTCAACCGCTCTTTAAATTTTAGGGGCTCCTCACCCACATACTTGGGCTCAGATAAATACAAGCAAGATCAAAGGTCTCATCCACACTCTGGAAGTCAGATAAATATTCAGCCATGACATTGAAATAGATTAGACAAAACTACTAACTGTGCTCCAAAACGACCAGCTCTGCTCTGATCCATTCGCAGTCATGGCTTCTCCATTATCTTCCATCTTGTCTTACATGCAAGATCCTGCGAGAACTGGACTTAGGAACGAGATTTGGATACACACAACCCAGAACAAGTGAAGAGTAACTGTGTGCTCACACCAAAAGCTTCATGACTGTCAAGGACAGCCAACAGTCAATCATTTTCAACGTTCGCTAGCAGTGAAGGCCATCAGGTCGCTGGCAGCAACCTGAACAACTACAGGCGTTGATTTTCCAACAAACAAAGATTTATGCAAATGAGCAGCAGTAACACCGAAGCAACAACCTCCTGCAAATTGGGATGTGACTGTCTTCACACAGCAAAAAAAGTTCCCAGCAAACAAATTCTTTCTAATCCACAGTTGTAGAGAAACTAATAATTGCAGTCTCTGGTTTCCTGGAGCTGTATGTTCCACCTGCTGTGACACGGACCCCTGGAAGAAGGTGTCAGAAGTAGTTGGGTCATCTAGTAAGAGATTATGCCTGCTACGCGATGTAAATTCATACAAACAAATGTAAACCATGGGTCAGTTAAGCTAGGTGAATCAAAAAGGTGAGATGTTGCTTTTTACAGTGAATACCGTAAGTAAAATAAATCAGTAATGATGATCACAGCCGAACGTGATGTCTGCAATGCTGCTTAAACTTCTCACCCCCTGCCAGGGACTGCCAGAGAGACTGGCAGTGCCGGGCAGCGCGATGCCAGTGACCAGAGCGCCCACAGGTGTATTTAAAGCTTTTGGTGTGAGCGCATGGTAAGATAAATGCTTTGCATGTTGTTTTCGGTAGACCTACACTATGGATCAGAGCTGCTCAATGCGCAAAACAAGCATTTTTAGTGGACGAACTTTGATGTTGCCCATTTGCTCCCAAGAATCCTGTTCTAGCTCGTTTAGCAAGCTGCATCGTCTCTCTCAATATTGGACCAACTTCCAACATAGTTGTCCCCACCAGTCACACAAAATTGAAATTGTATTGAAAGTTCTCTTTGAACTCCAAAATCAGCCAAAAACTTTAATAGGCTGACATACATGTCTGACAGCAAACATTTGCTATATATACACTTTCAGCAGACACAAACAATACTTTTTTTTTTTTGCTGTCATGTTGTCTTACAGCTTGTAGTTTGGTGATAAAGCAGTGGATACTTCTGTATCTCTTGCCAGACAGCAGCAGGATCAACAGGCAGTTTTTAATATCCTTTGGACTCTGCGAAGATCGACCGTTGAATGAAGTCTGGCCAGTGGTGGTGATGTCGTCTGCCCCAGAGTTCCTCCCAGTTGAGTTCTGTTGCTGGAGCAGATTGCAGTCATGGTGTATACTTTACACACAGCAGATACCCATTAAAGTGTGTGACCTTTAAAAACAAAAGGCTGCACCAGTGATTATTCAGTGGTGCAAATGCAAAAGGTGCAAATACAAACAGAAGCAAATGTTTTGTGTTTTTGTATTTGCACTTAATATAGAGCCATTTGTTGCAATTTAGATCAGTTTGTTTTTCTGTTTCAGTGCAATTACAAAGTCCTTGTAACATCCACTGTTTTGTTCTGAGCAAATAAAACACAAAAAAAGGTTCAGGCTTATAATTGGACCTCAGCAGGAGTGTACAGGTGTGAGGGACGGGCATTTCAAGCTGAAACACTAATCCCAGTTAATGACAGATAACTGTTTCATAGGAATCAGTAGTAAGTGTCGTCCATAAACCTGTGGTCAGAGACTGTTTTTTAACTGTCTGCCATTGCATTATTATCATTTAGTTTCTTCAGTTGGCTATTGTTTTTTTTTTGTTTTTTTCCTTGATAGGACAGTAAAGCACATTTTAGGCTTTTATCTTTGTGATGAGGACCATTCTTTGTTTTGCAAATCTATCACCACACTTACTTTGTCTTGTGTTGATCAGTGGGCGGGTCCCCTCCTCCTGCTGGGTGCTTTGCTCTACTGTATAAAGTTGTTGTTGACTTGCGGTTCAGGCCGGCTCATAGACTGCATAAAGGATGGGTCAGTCAAAACGCGATTTGCCACGTCCACACAATCTTTAGAAATGGTAACCCCCCCCAAATAAACTTTTTTTGAGCTAGGTTTTCTGATAAAATTTGAACATTTAGAGACTCAACTTTGATATAACATGTGCATTCTTACTATTTCAAGGTGTGTCTCCAGAGGCTTTAACAAAAATATACAGTAGTAGCAGAAGAAAAATATGTAAATCAGTAATCAGTAGTGTAGGCATGTATAGAGCTGAGCGACAAAACAAAAGAAAACAGTTCGAGGAGAGGCCACTTGGCCCAAATGATGAAGATGACGACCTGCCCCGGCAAGGATCTCGAAAACAGGCACAGAGCTGGCAGCAAAGTACCACAGGAGCCCCAAGTAAACTACAGGGCTAGTCACACTAATGACCTGGCAGAGTTTGTACTGACTTCACCTCAGTTTCATTCATTTTTTTGATGTGGTTCCACACGAAACATTTGGACGGCTGTAGTCTAATAACCCAGAAACAGCTGTTTGTTGTTTCCTGAAGCAGCTGAATGAGCTGTTTTCTGGTTTAAAGCTGTTGTTCAACTTCGTGTTCTAGTGTCGTAACATGAGATGACACCACTAAACATTCAGCGATTGTCTCGTCTTCAAAAACGACCTTTTTCAACGAATTGTCAAAGCACTTGAAATACCCCTTCACCTCGCCAGCTCTCATGACTGCACCATTTGTCATAGTAATATTGTGTAACATTGTAAATGATTGTAAATATCCTATCATAAGGCTTTATGTGCAAAAAACCAAACTGCTCCTTTAAGCAAAATGTCAATAAAATCCTTCAACAGAATAGAAGTGAACGTGTGTGTGTGTGTGTGTGTGTGTGTGTGTGTGTGAGTGAATGTATAAAGCCTCATTAATGCATGCACTACATTCCTACCGATGCATATCATTTTCCAGGATGAACATTAATGTAGGAACTCTTCAACTGCACGTAATTATCCCACTGCCCAAGGCCATTCTTCATTTTGATTTCACTGTTCCACTTTATGATCACTGTGTGCTTCGACCTGTGAAACACTGAGCGGCAGGTTAGAAAGTTTACATTAGATAGAAAATCTGTACTTAAGGTAAATACATGTCGAGTACAAAACTTGACAGCATACAAACCTTTTTGGGAGGGGTTGATTTAACGTGTTGTCATGCAAAACATATTGGCGTGTCTTGTGGCTAATGTGGTCAGTCAGATGTTCTGCTGTACCCATACTTTTGGCCTCATAGTTTAGATACCAAATAATGATAGTATTTTGTTGATGCCTTGTATTTTAACAAAGTGAAAAATCATTTTTCATTTCAACCCTCCCAAAGATTTGCCCTGCCTTCACTCCAGTCATAATAGGAGGTTTTACCCAAAGGTACAGCAGCAGATTAGAACAAAGTTTTAAGCCTCGAGACAATTGAGCCGTACTGTGCACAGAAGTGGAGTGGCCTCATATGAGAGCAGCGTTGGTAATGTTTTGTACACTAACGGTGAGTCTCCAGTGAGTGTACTGGGCTCACTGCAGCGCACAGAGTTTGGTTATGTGTTTACTCTGAAAATCTCATCTCCTCTGAATCAATACTCCATTTACCAGAAGCTCACAAGACTCGAGCAGCTGAGTAAGGAGCGCAGTGCTCCTCCGTCCAGCCGCTCTCCCTCTTCTGGCTCCCTCTCGTGCTTTGTGTTTCCTTTCATTCAGCCTGATTCCTCCTCCTCTCCTCCGCTGTTCCCTCCATCCAGCTATCGCCTCTTTTCTATGTTAGCCTTTTTGATTTTCTCTCTTTGCAGTTTCTCCTCTTTCTCCATTATTTCTTATAATACCCCCCCCGTGTCTCTTCTTTCCTTTTTACTTTATTTCCATCTGTCCTCTCTCTCTTATCCTGTCATTTTTTAAGACTCTAATCATCTTTATCCTAATTTTCTCCCACTACATCTTTCTCTGCTTTCCCCTTCAATCTTACTTCCACATCATCGGTCCTCAAATCCCATCAACTTTCGTCCTTTCTTATTTCTGAAGTCCTTCTAATTTTCTTCCTCTCATTAATTCCTCTCTTCCTTCACTGCGTACCTTCTCACAATTTTCTGTCTCAGTTTCGGCTTTACGTTCCTTTTCCCTCTCCTTTCTTCCTCTGCGTCGTTCCATGCCTTTTCTTTTTTTTTTACTTATATACATCTACTCTTTATCTCTCCTTTCATTGTCTTGCTCCTGTTCTACTCCTGACATTCGACTTCTTCTCCTCTCCCAATCTTGGTCTCCTCTCCTCTTAACTTCTCATTTTTACCTCTTACTCACCTTATGTTTCCTCTGACTTTCCCTCACAAATCTCTTTGTATCTCTTCCCTTCTCTCCCTTTACTTTATCCTCCTCTTCTCTCTTTGTCCCTTCCCTTTGATGTTTTCTCTTTATTGTGCCTCTATTATCCTCTCTCATCCTTGCATCCTCTCCTCTCATAAAACCAATTTCCCCACAGGTCGTGTGGGGTCTATTTGTGTGTGTGTGTGTGTGTTTATGCGAGTCAAACAGCAGCTGTATTAAACACTTAGCCTTTTTCCTCTCCTGAGCCGAGACAATTTATCCATTGCTCAGGGCGAGAGGAGAGAAATGGCTAAATCACATTGTGCCATTAATTTAATTAGCTTGTAATTGACATTTTAAATGCTTCACATTTAAATTAGCTGGCCCGGCGTCGCAATGGAAGTCACGGCAACTGAGAAATTGATTAAATCTCAGCAAAGCAGCAGAGAAAAAAAAAAGAAAAAGGAAAAAAGAAGCTTGACAGGAAACGAGAGCACAGAATCACACAAGCATCATACGAGGGCTGTGGGGAAGAAAGGGCTGGAGAGAGGGTGAAGGAAATCAGGAAAAGTTAATGATGGAGAGCAGGATGAAGGAGAAGAGTGTTTAAAGGAGAAAAAAGATCAAGACAGAGATATGAGGAGGCAGCATAAAGAAAGAGAAACCAGTAGAGCAAAGTCAGAGTGTCAGGTGGAAAGAAACCGTTATCTTCTCCTCACCAGATGTTGCAGAGGGAAGAGGTCATCTGTGCGCTGGCTTCTTCATCCCAATCAAATCCCCCAATCACGACAGGCTCAGCCAGTGGAGGAAGTGTTGACTTGACTTGAGACAAAATGTTTCTTGTTGGATGTTTACTCTGCAGCTCCCATGATCAATAATAAATTATTTCTTACTAAGATATAGCCTACACTTAGAACAAGAAGGAAATTTTCCTCACAGAAACATGTTTGAACAAGAATTATGTCCTATTTCTTTGTAGCTTTTAACGTTTTTTATTTCATGAAACTCAAAAATACCTGCCGTCACTGTAGCTAATATTTTTGACTTGAGTGGGAGTTTCTTCTTCCCACAATTAGGTACTGATAAGCTTTGTCATCTCCTTGGCAAAAAACAAATTTGTTTTTAAACTCATGAAAGGAGTTTGTCCTTCATGGACTCCCCACTGTGATCTCTGCAGGATTGGCGCTCCCTGGGTTAGGGTTACTTGGTGGCTTCTTCACTGGCTACAACTAGTTTATACGACAATGCTGGGAAAGACACTTCTCTACCTCTTAATCTCCTGCACTTTTCTTATAATAATTAAGCTCTAATGTCTAGTGACCTCATCATGCTCACCATCCCAAAAGCTCGCACTGTCTTTGGCTGTAACTTCTCCTGTTTTACTGCAGCAGATTATTGATACACCACAGAACACACTCAAAATCACAGCCCTTAGACCACTTAACACTGTCAAGCAGAAACTGCAAAAGATCATAGGTAATTGTTGTACTCCCCCCATTTTTCACTTTTTTAGCCGTTCTTATGTCTAGTATTGTCCTGCGTTACTATGTGTATTCACTTGTGCTGGTGGAGCCCTAAAGGCATCATTGTGAATGACAAACTGTTCTCAATTGATTTTAAGTAAAGGTCAAATAAAGTGAGTAAATAAATGGAGCAAATAGCAGAGTGTGGAGGTCGGGTTGCAATAGGTTGGTAGGTTCTGAAAGCAAGTAAATTTTTAAAATATGGACACTGAAAATCAAACTATCAAATTAAAAGCGTCAGATGGTTAAAGATGTTAAAGATGTTAATCTTTATTTTTCATAAAAATGCAAAACATAAACTTACGATAAAGAGGGATAAAATTAAAACGGATTCAAACTTATGTCTGAACCTGCATCCAATGCACTCAGCCCAGGGGAAAAAGCCATTGATTTAAGCCGCTGACTTAAATGATATGATTAGCGTGTGTCTTGTCAGATTCCGATGAATGTGTGTGTGTGTGTGTGTGAGAGAGAGAGAGAGAGAGAGAGAGATTTTGACTTAATATGATTAGTATGGTTCTTGCCAGTGTCTGTGATGTGTTTGTGAGACAGAACAAATGATAGGGAAGAGTGTGACTGATTGACAGCGTTACAATTTAGAAAGAACAAGAGTTGTGAATTAATGTGGTTTGTCTCCTCTGAGCATCCGCGAGCAGGAGAGGAGAAGGAGGGAGAGAGTAGCAGAGTGTGTGTGAGAGTGTGTATCTGCACTGCATGTTTGACTGTTGGAGTGTGCGTGTAGAAGAGAATGACTGTCGATGTCAGCACTTTTCATCTAATTTCAAAGAACTCTTCACAAACCCTCGCACACATGCACACACAGATACAGACAGGTATGCGGCTGGCGCCTGATCTCTCTTCCATGATTTTTTAATAATCTCTCAGTTGCAGTTTTTCAAAGAAAAGTCTGTCACTCAACGACTGTTTGATGTGTCCTCCGTCATCAGCAGACGGTGGACAGAGAGACAGAGACACATCCAGAGCTATGTGACAAAATCTGCAGGTTTGTCCAAAGTGCCAAATCAGGGTTTTGAAGACCTTTGTTTTAAAAACTGTTCCCACTCATTGAGGTTTAAAGGATATATTAGTAATATTTACATATAGTTGAATAATTTAAAAAAAAAAAAAAAAACTCATCCACAAAGTGTTTAGAAATATGCAGAATGAAAGTATTATGATCATGAAATAAATATTTCAAATATCTTATCAGGTCTTATATGTTTCGTCGCTCTCTGTCTAAAATGGCCAAAGGCTTGTGAGCCAATAGAGTAACGACGTTACCACGTCAAATCTCTGTACCGTCAGGGATCAAGATTCCCCGTGGTGATGGTTTGAAGTTGTCTATGGGACCTTTAAGATTATGCAAAAATAATATACTATGTGGAACAGTTTATTACAATATAAATCAACAGCCTTTTTACATGTTAAGTTAGCTGTATGTGAGATGTTCAAACAAACATGTAGAACATTCAAAGTGATGTTTTGATGTCAGTTCACCTAACTGTGTGTGAACAGCGCAGGCTGATGTCAAGCCAACATTGACTTTTGACGTCAAACCCAATTTTTATTTCCAACAGATATTCACCATTTATCCATCGCTTGAGGTTGACATCAACCTGATTTTCATTTTCAACCAAAATGCGATGTCTTTCAAACGATGGAGTCCAACATCTTTCTGACGTCACACCGATGTCCAGTGCCCGCCTAGGATGTTCAAACAGACATGTAGAACATTCAAAGAAATTTTTTGATGTTAAATGTCTTGGTGTTTGTTTTGGCTTGTTAAATGTGTCAAAATTAAAACAGGAGAGCTTATGCTCTCATGTTGCAAATTGTAGCTTGCACAATACAAATGTGGTGTCATGGGCCCTTGCCCATGTGCTTGATGTAGACCATGCATGGGCGTAGGTCTGCATATGGATCGTAGGGCCAAGTCCCGGCAGCCAATATTTCGGGAGGACCAAGTTGTTCCTACCAATATTTGTGAGTGGTCAAATGATAAATGAAGTCATATTAGATCACTCTGACATGCTCTACCAGAGGCTATTGTTGCATTTTTGCTGAAAGGGAGAGGGTTATGTGCAAATAAAAATAACAACTGAGGAGGTGGTGAGACCTGATCTATGTTGACAAAATGTTTTCCACTTGTAATGGGATGCATGATGCCACTAATAAATGAAGAGACACAAGGACTTTTATCACCACCCAGAGCATAAGTAAGAGGTAATAAAAGGTGGCAAAACTTCATGGCAAGTACGGTTGGATGTAGTTCTCATATGATGTCCTCATCCAGGCTGTTTATAGAGGAATTAATGATAAACAGTGTGACATGTTGAGTTGGGATGTGAGTTGCATTCAAGTGTCAGTGTACGGGAAGGCTCATGTATGGTCTGATTTATGTTTCTGCATTGAATCCTCTCCATGTAGGCACGTGTCCTACGCCAGAGCCCACACCCACCTTCCCAGAAAAGAGACTGCACTTGCATTTTCACAATTAAGCCTTCCTCTGCCTCAGTGGGTTCAGTGGTCATACAGATCTGATGTCTTTTCTCCCTTCTGCTTTGCAATTCCTGATGTAAAAGTATTTCGTATTCCGTGTTAATCAAATTCAACTAACACATATTTCGCTCAGCTGCACTCACCACTGTTTATGATATCAAGACACACATCCAGGAAGTCAACGCAGTTACACTGGCATAGCCAGACTAATTCTCAAATAAGAGTTAGTCAACTTCTATAATTACCATAATTATATATGTATAATTACTATAATAATATGTACACCACTCAATCCACCATTCATTTCCAAGGGAACGGATGCAACGGATGCAGTCAAAACTGCCTCTGGATGCAATTGGACAAATGAACAACCATACAACCAATCAGAGCTGTTTACCCCATTTTCCCCCTCGCACTCCAGGCGAGCCACCGCCGTGTTTATTTTGAGTGGAATTTCAGGCAAGCCGAAACCCCTCATTATGGGAAACTATGCTATATTAACTAAACGGAATATTCAGACAAGACGGGTAACAACCTTGGAGACCCAACAAGTACTGTTTTTTTGTGATTACTACATGTATGGAAGAATAGGAGCCTTTATTAAAAGTCTTTCTACCGATCGGTGCAGTGTCCACATGGGACTTAGCAGCCTCGGTAAAACACAGCATGCTAAAAAACACCGGACAAAAGCACTAAAACTAACTGCAGAGCAATGCAGACATGTAGATGCACAAGTATAAATGCTCTCAACAGTGTAGGACACTTGCGTAGCTTACGGTGTAGGCTCTGTGTGCAGCCATAGCAGAAGCATAAATCTGGTTCATGATATCAGGTCAGGTTTTGATGCCAGTGTGCCTACCAATACTGAGACCAAACCCACGCCCTTGGTAGATTGTGTGAACAGTTGATCTGCAGCCTATTTCAATAGAGATTATAGCCATGGTTAGTTAAAAAGTTGCTTTTCCTGATGAATAATAAAATTCAGTGCACAGACAGTCTGTCTATCAGTAAAAGTAAAACACCTAAACATGCAGATGACAAAGCATTAAGACAGAGTGGTGGGAAAATGAACACAGATTTTAGCTTTGTATCACGATCTGTTTTCTGGTGGTGATACCCAGGTCCTATAAAAGCAATAAACTGGAGCATCTCAAATACAGATGAAATAAGGAAGGTATATTCAAATAAGTGTATGTATGTCTTTTTGCAGATTTTGTGCCGCCATGCAGAAAGGTCCATTTAAAACACTCACTTGGGTTTCAGTGAAAATCTGGCACCAGCAGACGGTGAAAGAAATGAAGAGCTGTGAAAAAAAAAAAAAAAAAATCATCAAAATATTTGAGAGTCCTCTTTGCATATTATTTTGGAATTACCTACTTAAGATGAGGATCTTATCCACCGTCACCTTGTGGTTCAGTGCACACGCTTGACTGTTTGAACACTAAATAAAAATAGGGTCAGTTCTTAGTAATGTGTCATTGTATGGTAGTTTTGAATAGTGTTACATCGTTCCATAATAGTCCTTAAAATGAGAGTTTAGAAGCAAGTGTAGAGGCCAGATGAGAGCAGGAGGATATGTATGTGTGTCTTTCAGCTTCCTTATCTTTCTGTCTTCCTGTCTTACTCCAAAAAAGTCATTTTATTTCTTTACCCCACTTCTTTCTCCACCTCTCGCTCTCTTTTCTCCATCCCTTCTTGCTGTATTCATTCCCTTCACTTCAGTGAAGATCAAAAAGGCCACTGACCCTCATCACCGAATGCATTACAAACACCGGACATGTGTATTTGTGTGTGTGTGTGTGTGAGAGAGAGAGAGATTGATACCAGCAGCTTGTTTCTGCAGAATGAGTTTTCCCTCTATATGGATGAAAACCTGCTGACCTTCCACGATGAAGGTTTAGTTTTTCGCCTCTTTCATAAACTGTATTCATCCCTAAAAGGATTTTATGGTTCATGTAACGGTGATGAAAGAAATCTTGGCTCAAGGCTTTTGTTGCATTTCTGACATCCAATTAGAATTGGTTTGATAATGATGTATTATTAAACTCTGGCCTCAGAAAGCACTTGTTTCTGTGTGGCTGATGTGTCCATTTGTATAACTCAGACCTCGAGCATTGTTCAGGTTGGGGATTACATTGTATGCCAAGTACATTAAACTCCAGGGAACCATAGCAACAGTACTTATCCTTTATGCTACATTATCAGAGACCTGTTCACCATGTGTTAAACTGTCCACAAAGAAACATTTTGCGGAGAAAATGTCCTCTGGTTTTCCCTCTGATGTTCTACGACTGCTCTGCCTCAACTGTGTGATTCGCAGAGGTTCCTAAAAGCAACATGTAGGCCGCCTGCAGACAGAAGCTGCGGCTGCAGCACTGGGTGGTTGTTGGGGACAGTTACGCTAAATAAAAGGCTGCAGACAGGCAGAGCAGTCGTAAGATGCCAGAAGAAAAAAAACAGGACATATTTTCTTCATAAAATATGACCAGGTCTCACTAAAATTGCTGTTTTGTTCAACTTAGTGACGTGCATTGTTAAGTTTCATTTGCGAAACTGTGAGTCGTGGTCAAAGTTACATATTGTTGCTTTAAGGTGATAAATGAGGAACTGTTAACTGTTAATGAAGCAGTCTAAATTTATTGCTGATGCCTCGCATCTTACCTACATCAGCAAATGAGACCATCAGCAAAGAAACTGGAAATTACTGTCCTTTCTTTTACAATGTCTTTGCCCAATCCACTCAGTCCGAGCATGATTTATCCGCTGTTCTCTATTTACTATCTATGGTTCGAAGAAGGGGGATTTTTTTTTTAACTACAAATGTGTTAAATTACTGTTCTCGTCTGCACGAGATGGACACACTGTATTTCTAACTAAGATTCTAATGGAGTTTTATGTCAGGTTGGTGGAAAATGAATTACATCCAAAGTGCAACTCAAAGAGCAGAATGTGCTGCTATCATCTGATATTGGTAATGGATGTGTCTGTATGTAATTTGCCCAAAAGGACAGATGATTTATCTTGTGTATCAAGTCGACAGAAGCTGGTGCTGACTGAAGGGTTCCTC
>JAPZDX010000012.1:2411618-2423150 GCA_029783625.1 Naso annulatus | reverse complement strand
ATCTCTGCAGATCTGCTGGTGTATTTACTGTCAGTAATTTAGTTCAGTGCTTTACTGAAGGTAACTTGTTAGGTGTCACAGTTGTAAACAGGTTCACAGGATCCAACCTGTGATCTATTAATCAATGGGAAATCTGTCTGACCACCAGGACACATCGCATCGTTACAGGAAAGACCAGATTCACCAACAAGGGGTTAACATGTAAGTCCCTGTATTGATCTGCAGACATTTAGACTGGTTATTACTGCTTTATACCCATATGTCACTCATACACACACAGGGCACACGTACACACACACACACACACACACACACACACACAGGTTCAGATTCAAAATCGCATGCACTTCAGGCTCCAACTTGCCCACGCACACCCACACATGGCAAAAACAACCGCCTGCACACACACAGCTTTGTTGCAGCCATATGTTGGGTTTGTGTACTGCGAGTGACTGCACACTAACAAGCTTGTTCAAACCAATGTTTCTGTCTGACTAATTGTAATTAGAGAAGCCAGATTAGCTGGAATCCAGCGCTGAAAATTAAAATTTTACTTCCTGTGTGTGAGATCAACAGAAAGTGGAACGAACAGACACCTGAAAAACGAGTTTTGTCATAGAAGTAAAAACTTATTCATTACGTCTGATAAATGTTTGAAGAATAACTTAGCTGAAGAATTGGTGACAGTTGAGAGAAATCTGTTGTTGTCGAGAAACGATGTTCAGGCAGGATTTCACCACTGAAGTTTTCAAATGCAGTTTGTAATGATTTTAAACTCAGTAAACTTTAAATCAAACTTGGGAGATAAATAACCTCATTTTTCTGTTGTTTTAGTTGTTGTATAAAAACTTAGTGTGTGGGTAATGCGTTACTTGAGTTCATTCCCGACTGGTAAAATAACATCACTACAAAGAGTCTCATTATTTTAAATTAAACTTTGTCTCATGAACACTGTGTTCTTGAGACAAATGAGAATGTTTTGCTTCTCAAATGACTGATGGGACACTGACATCTAATTATTGTCTTAATTTAAATTGAGGCTAAATCTACAGAACATTTTGCATAATTTCCACTGTTTTGGTCTCTTTATAATGTCCACACTTAATTCAATAATACTTTAAAGCTCTTATTAACCCTTCTCGCTCATAAGTAGCTATGATTTGCTTTTTAGAAAGCCAAAATATTGATTCCTCCCCAAATAATTAATTAATCTAAAAAGCTTTAAAAGGATACTTAACTCTAGCATTGATCCCATGTGGGGCATGAGGGTATCTGAGAGCATTACAAGATTGATCAAACAAGCTCCTTACTGATAATGTAAGATCAGCCCAATAAGACAAGATTAGACAACAGCATCGCGGATAAGCCATCTTATGGGCCATCTGAGACAGGAGGCAAGAGTGTGCGTGTATGTGTATATTCATTTTTGTGTGTGTGTGTGTGCGTGTGTGTGTGTGCGCTGGCAGGAGTTAAAAAGCTTTAGACTCAAGGTTGAGAAGTCCGAGATATCATCCTTGTGTATGTGTGTGCGCTGCATTAACAGATGTAGGTTATGTGTATGGGAGTTTGGGTGCAGACTTTAGGCTCCCTGGGGTGCTTTAAGGTTTAAATGGTCTGTATTTCTACTTAAAATACTAAAGCCTATAATGTAATCTACCATTCCTGGATAAGTCTGCGACAGACTGACATTTGGCAGTCAGGAAAGCTGCCGGGGGGAGGTGATATAACCGACATATGACCCAATCCTCAGGTCAGCGCAGTGGGATATATGCTTTCATGAAACTCTCATCCTGTCTCCAGGAAAAAAAAAGGACTTTATTCAATCTTACTATGGCTGATGGGCGGATTGCCTCTGATTAATATACTGTGTGTGTTTGATTTAACTGGAGAAAACAATCATAAATGTCCTTGTGGCGCACTGAGAATGGAAACGGAAGCCACTCTGACAAGCAGTTCTTAAGATATCAATTGTCTTTTAACAGCTGATGGAAAAAAATCAACGTTTCTGCCTTCTTTATGTACCAGGCAGCATTTTCTTAAAATGTGATAACAATGAGTTCATCTGATGTTATGTCCCATCATGTGAATAGGGAAACAGGCAGAGTTTGAATACAAAGTGTGATTGTCTGTTTTCAAAGGTCAAACGTTTAAACTTTACTGATATGGTTTAACAATGAGCTGGTATATGTTGGTTGGTGGCAATCCCAAAAAAATAAATAAATAAAAAAATTGCATAAATCTAACTTACAAATCTACCTTGTGATATTTTGAGGCTCTGTCCGGTGTTTACCTTGTCTTTAACCTAATGCATGCTTCAAAAAGCCGAACCAGCTCAACCCTCAACAATGGGTTGGAAAATGGACATACAATCAAGTTGTTTAACAATAAGAGAGAAAAAAAGGAGTTTTTTATTACAATAATTTGACTCTACAAGCATTGCTGACAGTGTATTAAAGAAAACTCAAGAGGGAGACAAAAACTGAGAGGGACCTTGCTTTCAAAGTCGAATTCCTCCAGAGAACAAATGTGAACTAACCTGTAATTATGCATGCTTAAACAGATTGAGTGGTGTACGAATAATGAACGCATGCACTGTAATTCCTCAGATAGAGAGACATAATCACTCATCACTGATCCACAGAGATTGAATGAAATAACCAATTTTCCTCAAAAATAGCAATAAATCAAAGCCCCTCTCACTGCAATGACTCTCATTTCTGAAAAAGACTCAAAACATGTTAGCTAAATCAGATTTGTGCTTGGAGGTCGGGGGAGGGACCGGCCAGAAGCAAGAAAATAGCAGCCAAGCAAATCCCCTTCGCCAACCATCACGACCACTGCCACCCACTTAATCCACTGGCCTCTCAGTTTGCGTAAGATGGAAGCTAATCTTTCAGATAATCTGGCTTGTGCTCTGTCGGGACCCCTCTAAACAGGTTGCCAATTTTTGTTTTGGAAAACAGGTTAATTCATCAACATGGAAATGAACAAGACACACAGAAAGTAGAGAATCCGGCAGTCCTAAAAAACATCAATAGAATTAAGTTTAGAGCTTTAATAACCTGTGAGCTGCATTTAACAGCGTTAATGGCACTGCTGCACAATTATGCCAACAGTTTGTTTTGCGATTATTCTCCCAACAATTCTAATGCTGTTACAACTGTATCACCTAAGATGGAAGGAAGGCAGAGACAGAAGTGGGTTGAGGATGAGTAAAGTAGGATGGAGAGAGGGAGATGCTGAGAGATGGATGGATTGGGAGCGAGAGAGCAGGAGAAATTATTTGAATTATAACTTTGTTTACATCGTTCGGTCGGTCGATCATGGTGTCTCCCAGGCTGCCCTTGGCCGTGACAAATGTCACACATGCCACATCACCAGTCTGATTGATTCTCTCTTCTTCCTCCCCCTTCCTCTCTCTCTCTCTCTCCATCCACATGTCTTCTACAGTCTTCTTTTCTCCATCAATTTAAACTTCCTCTTTGCATCCTCCACAGCTCTTTTAACCCATTTGCACATTAAAGACCTCTAATGACACGATGAAGAAGAGACTGAGGCAGGAGTAAAAGCAAACTGACAGAAAGAAAGTTCAAGTATGTCCAAAACTAACAAGATGGATGGATGGATGGATGAGTGGGTGGATGGATGGATGGATGGGTGGATGGATGGATGGATGGATGGATGGATGGGCAGAGGGACAGATGGATGGATGACTGATACAGGTAACTACCAGGACTTATCAGTGGATGAATAAATGCACAAATGATGGGATGTAAGGGAAAGAGCAGTCAGTTATATATATGCATGGAAGAAGAACAATCATGCATCCAGAGGGACATTAACCCAGCACTGGGCAAGACTTCCACTCTCATTAATCAGCATGGGTCAAGGGTTGGCATGTTAGCTATCACACACTGTGAAAGGGCAGCTTCGATGGCACAGCTGGCGCAAAATGTGACAAGGCCAAACAGCGAGCCGTGTTGCAGCCAGACGTGGTCTCCCTCTCCCTGTGGTGGATCAGAGGACACAAGCGGCCCTTGATATGCCCATTAAAAGGACAACAGAGGCTACAGCTGGCCAATAGCTTGCTGTCATACCACTACAAAACATGCTGAACCAAAAATAGCACTTGACTGTCTTTTATACCAGACTGTTGTGCATGTACAGTGTCACTAAAGCAAAGCAGAAACCTACTATGTGATTTGCTCAAGCTCAACCATTGCATTGGCTGCAAGTATCAGTAAGGTAAATTCTCCCCTTTAAGTACCACCAAGCCTTCTAAAGGCATTCAAACCCCTACATGTACAATTTTTACATTTATTTATTGAGTTTATTGAGATTATTGAATTAGGACAGTGCACATTAATCAACATATCAGCAGTAAGCATCCATATAAATATGCCTCAATTAGCACAATTGCTAAATTTCATCCATAGTCCTGAGGCAGGTATCATAAAAAAACAGTTACATAGACGTCTCATAAGACAGTCCACAGGACATCACACATTCCAGCACATTTCAGATGAATCTAATACTGACGTCTTTGCGTAAATTAAGACAGTTCAGGTAGAAACCGCAAATATATTGAAAACATGTAGAACAGTAAGTAAGTTTAAACAAATCTTTAAAAAATTATACTGAAGAGATACAACTTGGATAAACAAAGAAGTGGAATTATGTAATCTGGGACAAGACTGGTGTGTCTTGTTTGACTGATGTTGTTTTTGTTTATTATTTTAATGCCAATGGCCTCTTTTTCTCTTGATTTGTTTTGAGTGTTTTGGTTTATGAAAGTTTTAATTGAAGTATTAAAAAGGGGTTAGACTAGAAAAGTTTTGCCCTTCATCTTATACCCTTTTCGAACGCTGACTACTTGTTGTGTTGTTTGCAGAAAGTTTACTAAATGTAGTCTTGTGTTTAGTTTTGCTGCTTATCTATTTTATTTTATTTATTTAAAAGGTTTATTGTATTTATATCTGTCCTTACAGTGACTGTAGTGCAACTTTCAGGCCCCTGTTTGATCAGTCTTCTTCTATTTTAAATTACATTTATTTTTAATCTAACATTTACTTTTATTTATATTTTACATTGTCTTGTGTTGCTTTTATATTTTATATTGTGTTTTACTTTTATGCTCAGTGTAAAACATTTTGAATTCTAATTTTATGTTGCTGAAATGTGCTACACAAGTAAACCTGTCTTGCCTAGAGAGCAATTGACACGCTGTGGACTCCCCTGAATGTACTGAACAAATGCCTCTTGCTTTACGATAACTGCCGTACAAACTGTAAAATGTCTTTTGGAGCACAGAGGATGAAAACGGAGCTGAACCCACATCATGTCTAAAATAAGATGATACCCATATTTTGATGTATAATAACCAAATCTAGGTCTTTAAGCACTTGGATTGACTTTTCCTTGACTTTTCTACAACTCTGCTCTGAACTCTCTGTGATCACCTACACAATTCCGAGCTAACAAGCGTATGTGCTGGATAGAGCCAATTCCCTTCTGATGTTACCTGAGGTAGAGATAAAGTTGTTTTGCCTGCCTTTGAAAGTACTTAAGGGCCTATTGGATGTTTTGGCAGGTAGATATCTAGTTCAGGCAAGAGCCTAGTGAAGCATTGTGTTTTGGGATACCTTCCTGAATCTGATGAATGAGCAGCAGAAATGGAGCCATTAATCCAAAGACTTTAGGGAGCCGTTCCAGGGAGGAGAGAGGAGGGCAGAGAAAGGAAGAGTAGAAATCAATCTTGCTGCCTCTCCACGCTCACTAACCTCCTCTATGTTGCTCTTCTGCTCCTTTTGTTTTTGTCTTACTCTTTTCCCATCTTTTTGATTAAAAATGTGTTTCTGTGATGTCAATAATCGTTTATTTCCCTTTCTTTTTTTGAGACTTTTGGTCTCATTTTTGTTTTCTGTCATTATGGCTTTTCTGTCTGCGTCTTTGACGTTTTCTCTCATTAGTTCCATGTTATCCATCCTTGCCCTCTCCCATCTGCCTCTTCTGCTCTTTCTCTCTTATCGCTCTCCCTCAATCACTCACCTTCCTCTCATTTACTGTCCCAGTTTTGTACCATCTTTGCCTGTACACTGTAATTCACAAATTTTGCATGAATTCTTATCAGTTACCGCTGTTCTTGGACATATTAAGGTTAATATTTGGTTTGTTGTGTAGCTGTGACAAAGGAATAAGAAAAAGCCTTCAAGGGATTTGACTTTTGTATTAGGCCGGTATTCTTAATCAGCAGATACCCTGTGTTATTATTGTTATTAAGTGATGTATTGAAATCTGTATCAGTATAGGAAGAGAAAAAGATGGATCTGATTGTTAGTTACGGCACTAAAACAATGTAAGATTCAGGGAAATTCTGTGGCTACACGTTATTAAAAAAAGGAAATGAGGCCCGACTCCCCTTACACTTTTGACATTGCTATAATTTGTCTAACATTGTATCCTATGGTAGGAGTAAACACTAATAAATTTGGGAGTTGCAACTTGTTGATTTTAATGTAATTCCAAGAATAGCGGGTGAGGCCAGGCAGCACTGCTGAAGGTTTTGCCCCCTGGATCACATGTAGGAATGTGAAGGGTTCACATCCTCGTTGCAGCTTCAGTTAGTCCTCATTGGTCTTCTTACAGCTCCTCCTTTTGTCTACAACCCCAAGGCAAAGAACGGGAGTTTATAGGGAGAGGAAATGGAGGCCATTGAAGGTTAAAGGGAAATATGAGAACATTTAGATTTTAAAGGGCTTAACTTTGTTCACTTTCATAACACACAATTGTACTTTTGAAGGCTGCATGCTGCACATGAACACATAAAGGCAGGTGTGTTTCAATACGACTTCACTGGCCTCAGACACATAACCCAACAATTCGTCCTCTCCTTTGCAATTGTGCCATTACACTCGAGCTTTCTATCTCACAATGGCCTCTCATGCATCTGCTGCTTTATACTGCTTTCTAGCTGTCTGTGATTTGGATTCTATTTATTTTCTGCATTAAATAAAACCCTGAAAGTAAAAGGAGAGTCAGTGTCAGAGAGAAAACATGGAGAGCCTCCCTCTGGGAGAAATAGGGCAGGGACAGCTTTCATGTTCCAGGCTGAGTGTGTGTTTGTATACAAGTAGTGTGCGTAAGGAAATTACATATTACCAAAGCTACGCTTGCCAAAGGCAGGAAATACAATTAATAGCAGAAATCCTAAAAGCTCCAACCACTACAACACACACACACACACATCCCTGAGGCTCATATGGCTGCAACATTAGCTGTGTGATCGCTGATATGTTGCAGAGGTTGCACTTTTAATCTGCATCCTCACACTAAGAAATAAGATCCTAACTTACCTGACGCACACACACACACACACATACACACACACACACAGGCACAGAGGAAAGCTCTCCTGAGACGACGACCCTCCAAGGCAAACAAGCTGGATCAGAGGAAAACCCTCATGAAGGCTTTTGCCCCTCTGGGTGTGTGTGTGTAGGTGTATGTGTGTGTTTGTTGTTTGTGTCAGAGTGCATGCTGGTGTTTTTGTTAGGGGGTTTTATTGCCTTGTCCAAATTAAAGGAGCTATAAGCACTTTCTTGGAGTTAACTTGTATAAGTCCACCTGTAAAAAGCAAATACATACACACACACACACACACATGCACACAGATTCCCTCTTCACCAAAGCACTTACGGACATTTGAAGATTCAGCTCATTAATAAAAAATAAAAATGTACATTCGTAATATTTCATCAGCTGTCAGCTTTAAGAATGTAATTAAATTGGCCCATACCCACACACACACACACACACACACACACCAAAACCTCAACACTGCTTTGTTCTTGCCAGATCAGACGAGTTTGCCATCATCTGTACATGTAAGAACAGATGCACTGTTAAACACACACAAATGAAACACCTAAACTAAACACATCACTCACTAACACACACACACAGACAAACAGGAGCAGCAGCAGATGAGGCGACACCCCGCAGCTTCGTTACTTGGATAAATTGGATTAAATTGACTAGTAGCAAATGACTTTTAGTGGATTTTAATTGTGTCTCTCTGTATGGAACCAATGACTGAGAGTTAAACCATAGCTCACAGTGTTTGACTTAAAGGCAGAATTCCTTTCAGTCAGTTTTGAGAGAGAGACAAGTTATTTTGTGGGGACAAATATTTTAGAGCAGTTCCATGTTTAGACACTTAACTGTCATTTAAATAAATTGTGTATCATTATTCTCTAGATTTTCCCAAGTTACACTTTGATTTCCTGAAATTCTTTGTGTTTGTAGGCAAAACACTTTATTGTCTAGCAGAAAAAGGTTAAAGAATAGCTTTAAATACGACCAAGTGAGAAGTACTGATACTGCACATGAATGCTTCCACAAAAAGAACCAATCTTTGATAAATGGCAGAATAAATGTTGTCCTTCCAACCCTCATACCATTTAGAGGCGGCACAGTGGATCAGTGGTTAGCATTCACACGTAATGGCAAAAATGTCCTAGGTTCGATTTCCGGCTAAGGCAGGCCTTTCTGTGTGGAGTTTGTATGTTCTCCTCATGTTCATGTGGATTTCATCTGGGTGCTTTGGTTTCTCCCACCATCAAAAACATGTATGTTAGGTCTATCGCCAGTCAGCACCCTCGACCGAAATACTGGCTAAGATTTGGAGTTAGTCCCCAGGAGAGACTAAATAGAGAGACAAAATCCCACTTTATGCTTTACATTCGACCAGTAAAGTACCTTTACCTAAGAGGAAACCTTATCTTTAACTTCTCTGAAGAAGGATAGGTGAGGTATGCATTATTGATCTGTACTGGGGTCAATAAAGCGTCACATCATACTAAAGGTGTAGAATGATCGAAGTCTTGCGACATCTCGCATGTTTAGCAA
The DNA here is from genome assembly GCA_029783625.1 of Naso annulatus. Classification (NCBI taxonomy): domain Eukaryota; kingdom Metazoa; phylum Chordata; class Actinopteri; order Acanthuriformes; family Acanthuridae; genus Naso; species Naso annulatus. Next base: position 2,414,243 of record JAPZDX010000012.1, on the reverse strand, counting down.
GTAGTCCTTCAGAATACTGGGTACACGGTGAATGTATAAGCAGCAGGAAGAAAAATGCTTCCAGCCAAAATCACGCAGTAATGTAATTCAGAACGGAGCAGAAAGGAAATCTATTTCAAATCCAGCTTTATTAATACCAACGCTGCCTGCAGCCAGGGACGGGACAATTGAGTTGTAGCAATTTGCAGAATAAGGGGGCAAAAAAGGAAGGGAGAGAGGGATGCTGCAGAGTGGGTAGAGAAGGAGGGGTGCTGAGGACGAGACATTTCTGTCATTTGCAAGAACCAAAAGAGAGACAGAAGATGAAGCGAGAGAGAAAAAGGAGAAAAATCAACACAGACAAAAAGGGACATGTAAAGCCATGAAAGAAGAGAGTGGAAAGAGTGACATGGGGTGAAAAACAAAGCCCACAAAAGAAAGTTTGAGGAAAGAAAAGATAAAAGACAGAAAGTGACAGTGGAAAAGAGATAAAGACAGAGGAGATGAGAGGGAGATTTAAAGCAGCGATATAATGAGTCAATTGACGATGAGGCCTGGGGTTAAGCACCTGAAGCCAGCCAGTAATTGGCTGAGAAAGACAGAGTGACAGACGGAGAGATATAGGCCACAACCTGGCAGGAGAGAGAGAGAGAGAGAGACAGAGAGACAGAGGGAGGGAGGTGCTGAACATATTCATCTTCAGATAAAAAAAATGTCATTGTGGCCAGGAAAGCGGAGGACGGCAAATGCTCCAGGGCGAAGAATAAAAGCATGAGTACAGCTGCCTGTTACAATAATGTCACTCAGCCAATTATGTCTGTAACATTCAGATTAAATTAAAAAAAGAAAATGCCTTTTCTCTAAAACTCCTCAAGAGGTTTTCATCCTGCAGTGAGATGATACCTCCAGTGGTTCTCGTACTATGAATTATCTCTGACAGCGGATCTTTTTTTAAAACCCTTTTCCTTGATCACTAAAGCTCATCCCTCACGGGGCATTTCAGGGCTTTGAGAGGACAGACGTCCTGCCGACATGTTCGCGAGTTTATGAAACTTTCTCTACTGTTCATTTTTACAGAAACCCAAACAATCAGTGCATTCCCTGTCCAACTTTTGTTTCTAATGTTCCATACGGCAGTTTCATCATTCACTGTGATGGTATAATAGAATCAGCTAAAAAAATAACAGATTAATGAATGAAACATTGAACACAAGCGCTGATATAAACCAGAAGCCAGGACGCTGGCCATTGTAGGAGAAAAATCAAGAACATGATTATCATACCAACAATGAAATATAAAAAATAGCTTCACCTTTGTCACTAAACTGGTCCTTAAGTCAAACTGTACTGTAAACAGGGCTCGACATTAATGCTTGTCCGCTTGTCTGGGACAAGTGGACTTTTTGTCAGGACAAGTGGAGGAGAAATTTACTTGTGTAATCAGACAAGTGGGGAGAGAGGAGGAAAAAAATATAAAAATGTAACGTTACTCACATTACAAAAGATGTGAGCTCCCCTTCGGGGGGAGGACATTATTTTACATATTTTACAATGTCAGCTTCCAGCTCCTCCATTGCTAGTGTTTAGTAATTTCCTCTTTAGTTTACTTTGGTAACTGCTGGAGATTCTCTCAGCAGAAGCTAACATGTACGGCAACTCTCTCACAACTCTCAGTGTCCTTGTGTAATTCCTCTTAAGCTGCCCGCAGCAGCTCCGTGTCAGAGGTTTGTATAACTCTAACGTTACATCTCGGTGAACATTCTGTCATTTTTCATTCGGGTAACGTTAATGTACTTCACTGGCTGGTAAACTAGCTGCAGCTATCAGCTGATGACAATCTGCTGCCCTGAGTTTCAGTATCAAATGTGGCGACTGAACTGTCACAGTAAATTATACAGAAAATATCCGAGCATCACATTTAGTAACTTAACTGCACGAACAAACGATAACAAACACAAAGCACTGCGTGTATCTTTCTAAACCATCAATTATGTTTCACTCTGCTTTTTGTTTTTGTTTATAAATATAAATAAATAATTTTAATTGGCAAATCAATTTGAATTTGGAGTGCCATCCTTGTGCTCTTCATGTACTTGCTATTGTAAGTATGTATTACCCAGTTTTTATTTTATTACCAGGAGTGGAATGTGTTTATTTTTGTACAGCCACTGAAATAACATTAATGAATTGAATCATCTGTATATATTCACACACTGTTGAATAATGACTCAAACTATTATACATTGACAAAAACTATTTTTTTATCCAGACAAGTGATTACTGTACCCAGACAAGTGAAGGAAGATTTTACTTGTCCGATGAGACAAGTGGCTCAAAAAGTTAATGTCAAGCCCTGCATGCAGTTACTGGGACATAGAGAAGGAAGAGACAAATAGAGGAGCTCAGTCCCTTGGCTGTCTAAAGGCCCTTTCACACCGGGGACGTGACGAATAAACGAGACGAATTCACGAATTCACAGACCGTTGAATTCGTGAATTCGTCTCAGACCGTTCACACTGGCGGCGATGCGAATGTGCGACAGAAGCAACAATTATAAACCAAAGTTTCGCTTTGCGACGGGTGGTTCTTCGCCTCCACGTTGTCGTGTCTCAAATCCGAGCACAGCTGCTCGTTAATTATCCCTCC
>JAPZDX010000012.1:2391224-2402068 GCA_029783625.1 Naso annulatus | reverse complement strand
GTATCATGGTTGTAAAGTATGGCCCAGGGACTGCAGGTGAAATTTAGCAATCTTGCTAACTCTAAGACAGTCAATAACTATTGATTATCTATAGTCCTTGTTACATAAACAAATAAAATGAAATAAATTGTTTAGGGTTAGATTTTTTTTTTTTTTTTTTTTTTTGAGTCACCTTCTCCGCCTGTTGTTATACTCACTCTATTTTTCCCTCAGTAAAATTAAATTTAAATATGATGCCAAAGGTTTTGGCATGAGTAGAGGCAAATTAAGTTCTTCATTGAGCTGGTGATGAGCTTTGTCATATTGAAACAGCAGTGAGCTTCTAAAGTTTTGTGTTAAAGTTGAAAGCAAACTATGGTCTAAATGATCTGTGTCCGATATAGCATCAATATTTTTCTTTATTAGAATTACGGAGGCTGGCACCATAACACTTAGAAGCGGTTCAGGGTTGTACAGTTTCTTTTTCTTTGTTTAGTTCCTCTGCTCTTTCTGTCCTTCTTTCTGTTTCCACCAACACTTTTCGATCAGTCCAAGAACAGCTAAGCTTGCACACACACACACACATACAAAGGGTTATCCGGAGTGGAATTCATTGCTCAGTGTGAGTGTGGGCGTGCATGTGGTGCGCAGGACGGAGGATGGGGGGAAAGATGAGGGAAGGGGAGCCTCACATACAACACACAAACACACACAGTTGCAAGAACTCAGTAAATCTACGGTAATCAACATGCACTGGCTCCCGACTCACATACACAAACAGCAAACACTCCCCTATGAAGATATCTTGTTTGTTATTACTTTGCCTTTTGATGGGATGTGGAAGTTGAGAAAGCAATCAGCCTTGTGCCTCTGAATCAATCACACACACACACAAAATCACACAAACATTCAGCCCATCACTTTGCCTCATCTAGGAGTTGTGAGTGTGTTTGTGTGTGTAACTTGGATTGTTGTTGGTTTACTAGGATCAGCAAGAAGATGAGGTTTTTGTGTGTTTTTGTACGTATGAGTGTGTACCACTGCCAAGCAGTAATGACACTCTCACTGAGGATCTGACAGTGTGAATTCCTGCCCACCACCTCTTCCTGTGTGTTTGTGTGTGTTTATGTGAGGTTTTGTGTGTGTTGACAAACCCCTGTGTGTGCAAATTTATTAGTTCAGAGACTGAAGCAGCGGGCGTTTGAGTGAGGAAAGATAGGGAGAGAGAGTAAGCAGGCGAATCATTCCTCTTTATTACTTCGATTTGTTTCTTACAGTTTATGGTAATATGCAGCAAAACGCTTTAGCTATATAGTTAAATTGTTGAAAGTCTTTCAGATAAATCACACTGCGAAAGAGTAAACTAGGTTGAGAGAAAACTCAGGACTCATAAAATTTAGCTCTCTCATTGTGAAACTTAAAAACTTTTAAACTTTGACCTTTAAATTTATATGAGATAAGACTCGTACATAACGCACGGCGTTAAGTTTGATAGATGGCTCGACCGACTGACTCGTGTTTAGTTTGAGTCTTTCCTCTGTGTGTTGTTTGAGATTCTTGCAGCATCTCCAGCTGTGGAGCCAAAAAAAGAGAGCCTGCAGTCTATTTTTCCTCTCTCTTGTTATTTTTTATTTTTTTGCCTTCTTCTTTGGCTCTGTTCACCGTCCCACCTGCTCCCCCGCTGGGACTCCCCAGCGTGACCCCAGCCACGGCTTGAACAGACTGCTGAGATAGATTAAGGTTCAAAGATGGCTGTCTGCATCATGTAGCCCCGCCTGGTATGTGGGAACCTCAAAATTAAAGCAGCTTGAAATTTCCAATAATACTTTAACCCATTACCCGAGCTGATAGACTTAGGATTTCTCTCTTTCTTTCTTTTTCATTAAAGCAGAGGCCTGAGGGAGACGCTATAATGGGAGATGAAAGAGAAAGAGAGAGAGGAGGGAGAGAGGGATACTAATACCTGCAGCTGTCTAGTGGTACCATCAATAGAGACAGAAGAGAAGAGACATTTCTCAGTCAGTTTGGAGGATTGTTGGCAGTGTTTTTTGTTTCTGCATTCCCCAAAATAAAGGCATCTGTGTGTGTCTTCAGACTGTTGTGAACCTTAGATTGGAGGCTTGACTGAAGCGAAGAAAGCTGATTGCATGTGTGTGTGGGTGTGTGTTTGCGTGTGACCAAACACTAAGTGTGATTTAACGCCGATGGCCAGGTCACTGTCAGATGATCCCTGATCTAATACTTGTAATACATCACTTCCTGTCACAGAGCAGACGATGTGCTGTGCATCAAATCTGCTGACAGGGTGTGTGCATTTGTGGAGGGTCACTGGAGTGTGTTTATGAGTCATGAGTCACACCTTGGTTGTTTTGAGTATGCTTGTGCGTCTGTCAGTATGTTTACATGATGTCAGAAAATGTTGATTTTCTTGTGTTAGTTAGACTAAAACTGGACTTTTAAAATACATGTAAACATGTCAAGTTTCTCAAAGTCGGATTGATTTAGGGTGTACTCACAGTTGGCCCAGTTGCCCTGTACCGTGCCAAAGCAAGACTGTCCCCACTCCCCTCTTCCCCCACTGGCCTGCACTCAAGTTGCTCCAGTCTAACTGTGCCTGAGCATGCTTGAGCTTCCTGATCTTTAGAGTTCGACCCATATTTTTACCCGCATTTTTTTCATCATGTAATAAAATTTTAATTTGTTCTCTGGAATCCACGATCTAAAGGACAGTGACCGGTTTTTCCATCAGTCCTTTATCCGGACCTTGTATGCTGTTGTCTGTCTGAATTTAAAGTGAATCCTCCACAGACAGTCACAGCGATGTCGGCACTCTGTGCCTGTGCTCGTGCATGTGCATCCATACCGTGCTGAAGCCCACCTCTTCCAACCGTGCCAGAGCTGACAAAGCGCGCCGTGCTTGGGCATGGAACAAAGCGCTCACATTAGTCAAACAAACTGGACTTTGGGGGTCAAACATGCTCAGGCATGGTACGGACTGCCCAGTGTGAGTGTCCCGTTAGTCTTGCATAAGCTTCAGCTGGCCTCTGTATTTTGTGCATGATCCACAGCTCCTACTTTGGTCTTTGACCCAAAAGTCAAACAGCATAAGTTTACAGATGAAAAGCCAGGAAGGAAATGAAAAGATATATTAAAAATAATCAAGTGCAGAGTACGTATGAAATGTACAGCACTGTAAAACTGTCCATGTTTTTATCATTCGAAATGGAACCTGCTTACTGCTTGCTAACTTGTTTGCAGCTTGTTTCGATGTAACGTGATAGAGCAGTGAAGGAATGATGGATCTTTGTAGCCAGCCGGACAGTTAGCATCACACTGGTTTCCTCAGCGAAAAGCTCATGGGATTTTCAATTGGGATTTTGGATTATCACCGAAAATCAGCTCTATGATGATGAAAACAGGTTTATTATAATTAGAGGTTTTGTTCAGCACAATAATCTTCACAGATAAACACCAGGTTTGTGCTTTCTGAAGCGTAAAATGAATCACCAGAGGCAAAAAGCTATTGCTAGGCTATAAACAAACTACATGGCGGTCACATGAATTAAATTGTTAAAACCCAAAGCACTCAGGTTCTGACTTGATTTAGCATGCTTACTTTTCTACAAAAATGACTCATGTTACAGGGACTTGCATTTTGTCCTGGAAAAGGGTGGACAAGTCGCCACAGTGCGAAGGTGTAGATTTTCTTTATATACATTTACACATTCTAATACCTTGAGGAAATTCTCCAACTTAATTAAGCCCTAATGAAACACTGTACCAAGGTGATGCTGTTGTTTTTTCTCTCATCCAGCACAACGAACAGACTGTTTGACTCATCTCACCCTCTCCCCATCTACCTCACTCTCATCGATCTAAACAGCTCTTCTGTCCATTTGTGTCTTGCTCTTTTTCGCCCCCTCATTCTTTGTTTCTCACCACACACACTCCTCAAACGTCTCTCACTCGCAGGCGCCATCAAGTAGGCCCTCATTAAGCACCAATTGCAAAGCTCACAATCACCACGGCAACTCGTTACCACCTTGACCTGCTGCTACAGAAACAAATGATCAAGCCTCAGCTTCTCTCATTATTGTTTGGATTATTGTTTGATTGTGTTTTCTTCCTCACTCTGAGCCTCTGCAGCAGTTATTTGTGGTGTCACGTTAACGAGAGTGTTGTGTCGATGTTGCAATTAATTTGTTTTTCAGAAAGGTCACGTCGTCTCGGGAGCACGAGTGGGTTTGGCGCTCAAAGATTGACCATTACGACCGCTTTCATTTCTTTCCTCGCTTCTATTGAAATGCTGTCGGTCCATGTCTCTATTAGTTCTCTTCGTCGTTGCTGCTGTTGCTGAAATAAACAGGATAAAAGGATTTTAAGCACTGTTTGCTTATCAAATTCAAAGCATTGTGAATGTACCTTTCACAGTTTGTCTTTATCTTCTCTACGCAAATTTTCCCACCGTTTTACTAAACATTCAATCAATTTTTAACAATAATTTCCACAAGGTTACACACATCACATCAAGGATAAATGCAGGTAGTGAAATGAAAGCAACACTAAAGGTCCTCTTCTCTCCTTGAACTTCTTCACTGAGTAAAAACAGAAACTATTTTTGTGGAGCGAGAGCAGCTCAAATTGCGGAGGGAAAAAAGACGAGAATGAAAAAAAAGCTAGGAATGGCTGTGTGTGGTGTGTAAACATTCTGAGTAGGTGCACGTCAGTTACTGAACGAGATCAAACATGACGGTTGACTTGTCGGAGCAGAACTGGTGACTCTGAGACTTAGCTGACTGTTGCACAGCATCGCAGCTCTGTTATAACTATCTCAGCAGTCATCTGTGGTGTAGTTCCAGTGCTTTACATTGACCTGAAAACCCTGTGATCTGCACAGTTTTAGCTTGTGAATAACTAAAAAATAAATAAAACGCAGAAAGCCTGATGGTGATCTCTCACCTACTCCCACATTATCACAGGTTTTGCATATGGCGGCTGTAAAGCATATTTGTCACACCTGATTGTGTGATAACCCATTGAAGCCATTTATCATTTTAACTATGTTGCCGGCTTTACATTATTCCACGTGTCACATTGTCTGTGTTCATAATGTAATTACATCAGTTGCATGTAGTTTGTTACCTTTTATTTAGAAACTGTATCATGTGATCAGCAGCTATATGCTAGACCTGCATATGTTGCAATACTGGAGCAGATATGATGCACAGATGCACATAAACACACACCTTTAATCTTCCCTCCTCTGAGGACATAAAAGCTTCTTATATTCCAGCATGACCGATCACAGATGTTGTAAAGTGTCAAAGACGGTCGACTTGACCCTTTGATCACACAGCGAGGCCTCGACTCTGTCAGAAGATCTTTAATATCTAGTGGAGTGGACCCTCGCCTCTGTCATAACATCTATGCTGCTCGAGCTTGAAAGCAGATTGTTTCTTTCGCGTTCAATTCACTCCAGCTGAAAGACAGTCAGAGAGGCCATGACCCTGCTGGAGACATTGCAAAGACCATTCGCCAAAGAGGTTTCAGGCCGCTGGGCTGTCTTTAGCTCACATCCTCACAGAGGAGGCTGCAAAATGACCAAAACAACAGCTGCTGATGTGCACTTAACGCAGGTCACTTTACTGCTTTTGTGTGACTGTGATCTGATTCTGATGACGGTTAAAAGCACTCGCAATGAAGCCAATAACTTTTAATATTGGCAGCAGCTTCTGGACATGAACACGTTTCAGGACTCGGCTCTCTTCAGCATTTCACAAAAAAAAAGCCGATGTGACCCGTTTTTCAAACAATCACTGCCGGGTGACAAATAACTAAACAATCAAAAAAAGAGAGATCAAAACAGAGCACAGCTGATTTTCAAAATATCAACACAACCCACATTAACAAATAAGAAAAATAATAAAAATGAACTTCAAGAAAAAACAACCCTGCACTATATGTAGTGCACTGGTACAACTTTATGGACTTTACAACATGTAGAAAAAAATTTAAGAGATTCACCTTGAAGATAATCTCATTTCAACTTATTTTCCTTCTTGTTCGTCAAATATTTGCTCATGTAGAGAAACTTTAAAGTCCACCTGAAAAGGCATTTTGTGATTATCTAACTTTCATATTGCGACATCTTACTGGTATAAACAGGATGCAATAGGGATAAAACATTAGGAGTAATTTTACTGGACCATTAAAAAAAGTGGGACACGTCACAAAAACCGTGGAGGATTACTGTGACAGAGGCTAACGTTAGCCTAACTTTAGCCTGTAATCAGAGGTGTCAACTTTCACACATCAGTCAAATCCAAAACATGAAAAAATAAATTAGGGACTCTTAAACAGCATTAGAGGGCAGTGTCAAGCTGTCAGCATCATCATTTAGACTTCCTTTAGAATCTTTCAGAATAAAAGCTCTGAAGGTGGCTCTGTCGGATACCTGTCCTCCTGGCACAGCTTTTATTTTGAAAGTAAATTGCTAAGCTGCACAACATTGGAAGACTTTACATTTGAATTCCATTACCAATTCATGACAGGTGGTAAGTATAATATTATTTGATATTGCTCTGGGCAAGGTCATGTGGAGCAGGAAATGTAATTTCACTATGATAAAAAGTTTAAGGTTTTTTTTGTTTGTTTGTTTGTTTAATATTTTATTTTGTCCCCCTCATATAGTTAAATAAGTGAACAATATGCCCAGGGATGTGATCTTTAAGTATAAATAAATAAATAAAATGCATTTCAGGTGGACTTCAAAGTAAAAACTGTCAGATAAATGATCAACACAAGAGGAATCAGTTGATTATACAGTTACTTACAAGGACATTTTCAACAAGACTGCTCGACAAGGGACCAAAGGAAAATGTGACCTGCGGTTATCTGTCTTTCAGAGAAGCATATTACAAACATTCATTCCCAAGACAACATTAAATAAAAGACTATCACTAAATACTTAGTGCTTGATACTGATTATGGGATAAGACTGCATATTCTGCGATCAACACTTTTTTTTAAAGATGTATTTTTCTTGAGATTAGAATCATTCAAAAGAAACTTTGTCACATTGTGTTTGTCCAATTATTTTTCAAATAGAAATACAAGAGTATCTAAATTTTGAATCTTGAGACCTTCGTTTCTCGGTTAGATCTGCAGTTTTGGCAGTGCAGTGTGTGAGATGGCAGAAAGATGCGGTGAAGTGAGGAAAACTTTAGGAAGAAGACAGCGAGTCTTCATCGCTTAAGCCAATATTTTATGATTACAGCCTTTTTCCGGGGTTCAGTTAGAAAAGCAAATATTTTACACTTCAGTGTCAGGGCTGAACAGGTCTCCTGTTCAGAAGTGTCTGCTGAAAACAGCTGCATTTTAAGTGTGTCCTTGGCTGAGTTCAAGGCATTTTTAGACAAATGTGTCCATTTTAGAAGGTCCTCTAGAAAATTTCGATTTTCCACCATAGTCACAGACACTCCTGCACACAAACACAGAGTCAAACATTCACACTGAGTGAGGTGATGAAAATTGCCCCACTTTACTTCACTTGTCCAATTCAGTGTGTGGTGCTGTTGACTTCCTGTGACAGAAAATGCAGTTTTCAACCTTAATGCACTCTGTTCACCTCCGCGGCTTCTATAGGAAAAAGTGAAGAGAGTTGGCAGAAACTGCTGTCACATTTCCCTCTCAGCCAGCATATCCAGTCACTCAACCAAGAAAAACTGGACCACATGTGTCCATCCTCACGTATCCGTTCTCTTCTATTCTTTAAGTCTTCCTTTCTTTCCAATAATTTCTTTCAATCCTCACCTTTATCTTAATATCCTTTAACCTTATCCTCCCTTTGCCTCCTTCTATCCTTACAGTCCTTCACATCTCTCCTCCAGTTATCTTCTACTCTTTGCATTTGTTACATTTTCGTGTGTTCTTTTCTTGAATCATACTTTTTCTGACCTGTTGTCCTTGATCTCTCTATCATTTTCCATCCAACACATTTTTCTCTTCTCTACTCTGAACAAACTCTGTTCCTCTTAACTTCTTACCTCCCTTTTACCATCCATCTCTGTCTCCTCCCCGCCCTCCATCCACTCGTTCCTCCTCCTCTCCTGCCTTCCTCCTACTTCTCTTCTGATACATAATCACCTGCTTTTTCATTTCGATTCCATCCGACCCTTCTCTTGCTCTCTACATCCCTCCCTTCCTCCATCCAACTATCCTCTTCTCCTCTTTGACCTCCCTCATTCCGCAACCTCCCCTTTTCTTTTCTTTTTTTTCTTTTCTTGCCTCACTTGTTTCATCCTGCTGTGCTTCGATATAGAGGAACAAGCTTGTTGCTCTGGAAACAATGCAAATCGGCCCCAAAAGGCCAATTACCAAAGAGCACCAATTAAAGCCAGACCTGTTCCATTTAATGGGTTTCATCCTGTCTGACTTTTGGATACTGCACAGTGCACACACACAGGAGACACACACACACACACATTCATGGAACATCCACTCTGCTATCCCTCTTGACTTTACAGCAGTTGTGTGTCTATGTGAGTGTGTGTATGTGTGTGCACCTGCACATGCGAGAGCCAAGTGCTTCCAACAAATGTGCCTCATCACCAAAGTTGGACGTTTGGTTTTGTTGTTGTGTGTATCTGAATGTTATGTCTGCCACTGATATCATGTCCTAGTATGTGTGTGTGTGTGTGTGTGTGGATGCTGCTGACTTCTAAGTGGCAGACTACTGCCAAAGTGATTGGCTCTGTTCACTGCAACCAACGACAAGTATGACCACATCTCATTTCACAGAGTGTGAGACAGCGGGCGAGCGAGCATCATTTACAAGGGAGAGAGAGCGAGCCGGTGTATTCGTCCGTCACTTGTGGTAATTGTGAGGGTCAATTAAAGATACAAACAATGATTCTCTTCCTCTCATCTCTAAGACCTTGTTATTTCTCCTTCGAGGGATCTACAGGGGAATCATTACCAAACTTTTTGTGTGTGTGTGTGTGTGTGTGTGTGTGTGTCTGTGTGTTCATTGTGGCCTTCTCATCTGGTCCCTTCGAATTATTCCTGTACGAGTGTGTATTTGCGGTTTTGTGCGTCTGCTTTGTTGTAACAAGGCTCTTAGTGATGTTTCTGGTTTGGAGGAAGATAAGGGGCATTTAGACTCTGAGTGTGTGCATATGAGTGTGTGTGTGTGTGTGTGTGTGTGTGGTGACAGGCACAAGCTAGCTACCTAGCAGCTGTATACTACCTCCTACCCGGACTTAATGAAGGAGAAATTGGATCCTGACGGCTCCGCAACAAAGGACAGCCCTGCAGCATAGGATGTGTTTGTGTGCGTGTGTGTGTGCGAGCGACTTATTTGCTGGCAAAATGGGAAACATTTTCTCCTAATAAAGAGCTTCTATTTCTTTTGTGCTCGCCTGGCTTCCTCCTCAAACTAGGCATCCTTGGCCATGTGCGTGCTAGTGTGTGTGCGTCATGGTCCTCTCTGATTGCTGCACAAGTGTGTGTGTGTATGTGTGAGCCTGTATCAGTATAACAATTTCTACGTATGTGTGTGTGTGTGTGTGTGTTGCAGCCCTATGTTCCACAGTAGCTTATTACTGAGAATTCATGTTGTTTTGTTCCAAGAGGTTTCAGGAAAAACACAGAGCAGGGGCAGAGAAAGCAAAGACACGCATGTAGACACCAGCCAACAGAAGAACCCCAAAGGATTATGGGAAGCCACACTACCTGCAGCAGTGTGGCCATATCATTCCTTTGTGGAATATGAGTTTGGCATTTCTCGTTAATCTATTTCCTCATCCATGATAAAGTTGTGAGTTTTTAGTTCCCCTGACATCCATCGACACACATCTCTTTCACACACGCTCAGTCACGCATACACACACTCTCACCCCTGGTGTTACTCACTGTGCCTGCTCGCACCTCACACAAGTGTTGATTACAACCGCTACACTGCTGAGAGAGAGAAAAGTGTGTATGCATGTTAATGTCTGTGTGCCGTCTCACCAGCATGTAGACCTACAAGTGGGTTTATTTCCACACACACAGCGCAACTTTGGACTAAATAAAGTTTGCAGTTTGTTTTTATGTCCATGTGTTCATGCATGTGCACATCTGTGTCTTTGTGCTAACGTAATGCAACTCGTGCTTCATGTTTTCAAGTCTGTCGCTGGTTTTTAAGCAGTTCTCACTCCTTCTCGCAGACAGACAAACTTCACACCCCTCCATTCCCCTCTGCTCCACCATGACAAACGTGTAAAACGCATCCTCAGAATAGAGGTCTGTTACTAGGAAGATTTTACTGTTGTTGTGGTATCTAGGTAGATTTCTCAGGATTTGTGTTTCTATTGGTGGTAATATGATGACTAAAGGAGTGAACAGAAGGCCTCGCAGGGCGTTGCCTTGGCAGTTTGTAGACAAATGCCACTTAATACCTTCAAATTCCGGTAAATCTGATAAAATAAGATACATTTATGATAAGATTGTCCCTCTCAGTTTGGGATTCCTCTATTTCTGATCTTTCTGTAAGTTGAAGGACCATATCAGTCTACTTTTCTAATTTTCGCCTTTAGCAAAGATTGCCCCTATCTTCTGTGTTGTTGAGATTCAACCACGTGTGTGCCTATATTTTAGTAAATCTCAGACTACATTTTTAAACCCCTATTCACTGCCATTCAAGTTGAAATAGGGTATAGAAACTATAGGACTATACCTATACCTTGGTGTAGGTAATTCACCCTTCTAAAGAGAACGTCTGCATGTATTTGATCAAAAATCGCTGACAGAGAGAGAGAGGGAGAGGGGAGCCTGCTGAGACAAAATTGATTACGCCTAGAAAAATAGTTCCTCACAAGTGCTGC
>JAPZDX010000012.1:2379342-2391124 GCA_029783625.1 Naso annulatus | reverse complement strand
AGAGAGAGAGAGGGAGAGGGGAGCCTGCTGAGACAAAATTGATTACGCCTAGAAAAATAGTTCCTCACAAGTGCTGCCTTCCTAGCTCGAAAATTTGGGTAGAGTAAGATTTTAACAAAGACGTTATTTTCAATGTGGTCACACGTTTTCAGGTGATTTCTGTAACGTTTACTGAATATGGACAAAACGTACACAGACATGATATCTCATAGATAAAGCTATTTTAGGAAAAATGGATGGGGTACATGTAACCTATGTGGCCGATGTTGACAGGACAATGACATGTAGTAACACTGGTATGGTCCTTTAATGTAATGTTTTTGGGATACAAAACCAGAGTCCCTCATATTTTTCCACCAGCGTCTGTTTTAGCTTTGGTCAAAGATTTTTATTGTCCTCATAGAGGGTTTCTTTCTCGTGTTTTTTTGTTTTTTGTTTTTTTTTTAAATAAAGATAAGAAATAAAAGTGGAATTTTTGCTCTTTATTGTCAGATAAACGCTTATCTCCTAAAATTGAACTGAAGTTCTTCTTATTCATCTTAGAGACAGAGGCTGTGTCAAAGCCTTGTGGAAGCTTCAGTAGTTTTCAACCCAAACTTTAATAAAATCCTTTTTTATACACATTTTTTATTATACAATAAAGTAACGCTGCAGATATTAATTAATCTTTCCCCTATTGTAATCCAAGTCAGTCACTGTCATCACATGAAAGCTGTGATTTGAAAAAAACCCAAATTATTTCTGCTGCAGGTGGAACAGGATAATAAACAGCCTTCAGAAAACATGCACACTCATAAGAGGCCATTATTTGGAGGCTGGGTGCCGAGCTCAAGGACATCTTTGCAGTAGATATTGAAGGACCTGAGAGTGTTTGTCATCAGTCTGCTGCTTTGCTGTCTTCTGTGTTTACACTGATTCAAGGGTGATCATGTATTCACAGCCTGATCTGCGTCCCATTGATTGATCTGATGTGAGTCTCCAGATTGAGACACACATCAGATGAAAACAAATAGATATTCAAGCATGAAAAGCATTCACACTCATATTCTAGCACTGAGTTCAGAGCAAACGCATCTACACACACACACACACACACTCATATATGCTTTTTGAGTGTAAAAGGTCTGCAGACTCGTCTCTTTGGCAAATATATCGACCAGCCTGATTCATAATGTTAGATTCATTAGACTGTGTCTCCTACGCCTCCTTAAAATATTGTATTTCTTCTGATGGCTATGTCGTTTTTAACCTTGATCTTTCAGCTAATGCTTGGATATTTTTCTTTTCAATCTTAAACTAATTAAGTTGGCTGAATATATAATTCTACATCTATTCAGCCTCTCATATTATGTAAGAGATGTCTTCCTTTCTAACGCATATGACCAGCTGCTTGTGATGATCTGAACATCAACAACTCACAGCCAACATTTTCGTCATGATTAAACTTTTTCTCTTTCTTTTACTTTGGTCCTGTAGCTTCATTGGAAAAGATTGGGCTTACATGCCTCGCTCAAAGGCAACTTAATGAGTTACTTATTGACAAAAAAAATGTTTCACCTTTAACCTTGTGCTAAGGCATTGGCTAAAGACTGAAGCTTGAATAATAAACCCTCCTGAAACAGAGAGAAAATGCTGGCCATGATGGGAATGTTTAGCATTTATAATTAATGAATACAAATTTACTAAATGTTTAATAAAATATCTTTATGTGTGAGATATATGTTATATTGTTTTATAAATAATTTATCACATGCGTGCTGATCACTTAAGTCAGGTGTTATATGTGAATTTATACAATGAATTAAATACATTATTAAGGACCTGAATGAAATTACTCATCCGAAATGGAAGAGTGACAAACAAGGAGCCAGATGGAGCAGACTGTCCAGAGAGTCTAAACCCAACAAAGGAAGTCTTTTCTGTTTTAAATAGAAGATCTGGCAACTTATGAACAAGACACAGCTGTGCCTTCATAATGTCTCTTTAAGATTTATTTATATGTGCCTCAGGAGGTAATGAGTCTGTTTGTGGAATGTGTGCTTCTCAATAAGTTTGTAAGGTCTTGAGTGAAAGTGTAACAGAGAAAGTGAGTAAGTGATGAAAAGTGTGCGAGGACGTATGAAGAAGTCAGCTAAAGTGTGTTCTTAAGTTTGTGAATGTGTGTGCGTGTATGTGAGTGTGTGTGCATACAGTAACAGATGTGCACACATGTGCATATGGCCCCAAACAAAAGATGGATCGTTTCACAGGATGAATAAGTGCAGTTTAGATGTTAAAGGTGTGGCAGTAACACTGACTAACAGTCTAGCGGGATTTAATTTAGGAGTGTAATTTTTAAAGGCTGTTCTAAAGTGTAAGAGTCTGACATAGTATAAGTGTTTTAGTATGTGGCTTTTTATGGTCTGTGTGCTGTTAGAAATCACGAGTGATTACACTTGAGAGATGATTCCCAAATTGTACGAACGCCCTTAAAGGACCAAACCAGTCTATTTCTAACTTCTCATCATAAGCAGAGATGCCTCTGTCTTTGCCTCCATTCACTGCCATTCATGTTGTACCAGGGTATAGAAACACTATAGGGCACGTGAAGGTTGGCGGGTATAAGTCATTCACTCTTCTAAGGGGAATGTCTGCGTTTATTTGGTCAAAAATCGCTGAGTGAGAGAGAGAAGGGAGCTGGGAGTAGTGGAGACAAAAGTTATTCCACCTGAAAAAAATGTTTTAAAAATCCTTACAATTGCTGCCTTGCTAGCTTGAATATTAGCATGAATAAGGGTTTTGACACATATGTTCTTTTTAACTAACGTCACTCATTTTCAGCATACAACATATCTCATAGATAAAGCTATTTTGGAGTAAATGTGTGATGTTTATGTAACAGATGCGACAAATGTTTACAAAGGACGATGGCATGTTGTAACACTGGTATGGTCCATTAAAAAGTTGATTGATGAGGACATTCATTCTAACGTGATTGAGAATCTCTTAATTTTTGGTCACAGGGCCGCTTTTTGAGAATACGAAACGATCAAGCTTAACTGCGACGATTTAAGACAAGTAAAGACTGTGAGTGTTTTCTCCCAAAGTGCCATCTTGGATTTTACTTTAACTTTGTCTGAGGATTTTAAAAATTAAAGAGATCAAATTGAATTGAGCATAGCTACCTCAACCAAAGGGCCACCTTTCAGTAAATGATGAGGCTACAAACTGGCATATCCACCTTGAACCAACATGCTTCAGTCAGTAAAAGGAAAAACTCTAAGAAGCAGGATTTCAGCTACAGTCACAATGGGACTACGCTGAAAACGGTGACAAGACATCAAAGTGAATTCAAAGAGAGATTCACAAGAAAAATATAAGACACTCTGTGGGTGGTTGTCAGTCTCAGCATGCGAATGAGAGAATGTTGAATTGCAGAGAAATAAAAAACATGTAATGACCTCAAAAGAGAGGAAGGAGAAAGTGAAAAAGACTGAGGGCATGACAAGCATCCAGAGCCTGAGCAATGACGAATATTATGACAACTCAAAGAGACAAGGGGGACAACCAGTTTTGCTTACAGTAGCATAATAAAAAAAAAGAAAAAAATTTAAGATGTTTTAGAAAAGAGGCAAAAAGAACACAGAGAACAAAAGCTGTGAGTACAAGAGCAGCCAGTTTGATCTGCCTTGAGTAAAGTTTTTATCCTCCATTCAAGCCCTCTTTTCTCAAAAGTGTGATTACATGAGGGTTGACTCGTGTGCTCCCTGGGTTTTAGTTCCCCTGTTTTGATGGTTCCAGGGGGAAAGAAGTGCACAAGAGGGTAAAATGTGTATTTTTTGAAGAAAAAAGATGTGGCAGAAAATTATTAGATGGAAAATGTGGGGATTAATGTGTCTTTTTATGGTCTGTGATTACAAAGAATCAGAAACCTCTAAGGGTTTTTATTAAGCTGCTTATTTCAAAAAAAAAAAAACAAAAAACCCTTAAATGTCTTATCATCAACATAAAAGCAAATTAGCCATAAAGTTCCAGAAGATAACAACATATCCGTGCCAGTAGATCATATCATTGTTATAGTGAGTGAGCGTACTGTGAAGAAGGTCGTGTGCAGCGAGAGGGTAACATGCTGCACAAGTTCTGATTGACGCTAACTAGGTAACTAATTTAATTAATTAATTTTTTTTGTTTGTTTTTTTTTAAGGTGCAACTCTTTTTCTAGGAATAATTGAGAAAAAAGCTATAGCTAAGGAAAGGGAAAAAAAAATAAAAACAGTATATGGACACAGCCCCTTGACTGCTAAACTGGGAGCTTTTACCAGCAGAACCAGCCACTTTGTACCACCATGTGAATGGTGAAATTGCTCTTAGCACAGTGGAAACAAGCCCCTCGACAGGTGAAAGCCTCCTTTATGCAGATGAAAAGATGCTTTTTCTGGTTCAAGATGTTCACGTCATAGATTTTTTGTCTGAGAGCATCAAGGCGGTGTGAATGGACCCTAATAGCTCAGACAGAAACAGAGGAACAGGTTAAATTATGATCTAACAAGATTATCGAGCAAAATTACTTTTTCACTTTTTTTTTCTCGGTTGAAAAGTCAGTTAACCTTCAGTCTGAAAAAAAAAAAAGAAGAAAATATTCACGTTCATTTTAGTAAGGTACCTTTAGAGATAAACTACATCAAATTTGTTGTAATTTTCCTGGTTTTGTGCACCATTTCTATCAGTTATAATTCAACAACAGTTAACCATCAAAAACCAAATTGATTCTGCTTGACAGTTTCTTTTATTACCAGCAGGAATCTCATTAACTCATCACAGTACGACATGATCCACTTACACGAACTACTTTAGTTAAATTAAGTCTGAATACTAACTCATCGACCAACTTTTATCTAATAACTATCGGCTTTTCCATGCAAAAATGTTTGCAGCAGTAATTGGAGCCTTCAGAAATGTTCTTATTTTTTCTTCAAAATTAGGGCTGTCGATCAATAAAAATACATAAATGGCAATGAATTTCATGATTGCCCATAGTTAATCGCGCATGTTTTTTTCTGTTCTAAATGTACCTTAAAGAATTTTTTGCAAGTTTTTAATACTCTTATCAAGATGGGATTGGACAAATATGGTCAAGAACGCAAATGCATGTTTATTATTATTGCAACAGTCCAAAACATTGACAAATATGGTCCAGAATATTCACCCATTTAGCTTTTGCTGTTGCAAGTTTGTTGCTTGTGGAGCTGTCCAGGTGTCTCTGTTGCAAACTATCCAGCATGGTCTGCCGGGGGAGGAGGGCTCTCTGCATCAGCTGTGTGCTGTACTCTGGTGGTAACTCAGTTCAACAGAAAATGGGAATAACTTTGGTCTTGTTGAAAGAACCATCTGATAGGGCTTTGAAGCTGAACCTGCCATTCAAAAGACCCTTTTCTTTTTAAATTTCTGCTCAAGGAGGTTTGTTTTTGCTTGCCATTCACGTTACTGCTGCATTGCTTCCTGATTTTCCAAACAACAGGGCGCGCCGAAGGTCATAGTCA
The DNA here is from genome assembly GCA_029783625.1 of Naso annulatus. Taxonomy (NCBI): domain Eukaryota; kingdom Metazoa; phylum Chordata; class Actinopteri; order Acanthuriformes; family Acanthuridae; genus Naso; species Naso annulatus. Next base: position 2,385,605 of record JAPZDX010000012.1, on the reverse strand, counting down.
CAAAGTGTGCGTGTGTTAATCACTCGTCCAAAAAAAAATTGTGTGGTTCAAAGGAAATTGTGTTCACTCGTCGTTGTCACATTAACTTTGACAGCCCTATTGAAAATATGTTGAAATAAACTTTGGACTTGTAAAGAAATATGTTGCTTATTCATTGATGCCATCGTAAAGATGTGCCTACTGTGTTATTGCCACATCCTTTGAAATGGGTCTGCTGAAAACAAAAAGCAAAACGTGATCATAACTCAGAGAGGGAATGCAAAATTGCATCAGGGATTTGTGAGATAAAATATGATAATAAAAATGAAAACACTCAAAATAGGGATCCAAAATTTACTGCTGCGCAAGTTTGGTCTAACAGCACCTTTGAGTTGTGGGCAATGTGGCCAGTGAACAAAACACAACTCGTCGCCTTTTTCCACCTGGCAACCATGCTAGTATTAGAGGCCTAAATTCACCCAGCTGAAACAGAAAATAAGGGTTGGTGTTTACCCCCTCTCATCACAATCCAGATGTGGTTCATTCCTCTGTATGAATATAGCACTGATGGCAGTCAGTGGCATCAGAGGTGGTTTGCCAAGAGACACATGAGAGGAAAGCCTCAAAATATCAACGCCGAGAGCAGAAATGCAGATACGACAAAAGGCAAGCTGAAACGTTTTCCTGGGGAGGTTGGAACAGATAATTCCCTGCAGTGACAATATCAGATAGTTTAAGGAAATAACGAATGAATGACTCATCAGTCTGTAAGTAAATGAGAGAGTAACTGAGCGTTGTGTTCAAAAATCATCTCATCAACAGGCTGCTGGAAAGACAAACTTGTGGCATTTTATTTGCTTTTCAACACAACGTGCACAAAGAAAATACAGCATCCAGGTGGCAACAGTTCAAGTACAAGAACAGGCTAAATAAAAAAAGAAAAGTCAACATTCTGAAGGAGGAAATAGGCAATCTACTGATGTCAAACAGTCAACATGGTTTGATTTCGACATAAACTCTGGGATATGAGGCTCAAAAGAGGGAGTACAATGACAGCTTATTGCCAAAGGTGCCGTCAGAAACAACACAACTCGTAACTCTTCGAAATTACCACTCTAATAATAATCGGACAGATCCAGGCTGTCATTTAATACCACGTCACCTGCAAAAACTGAGTTCTGACCGTTTTCACTGCAATGGCGTTTGATGCAAGAAGGATGCCCCGCTCGTAACTGCATTAAACTGCTTGGCTCGGCAGAATGGCCCAGCGGTGGTGTCAGCCAAATCAGTATATACCCAGCAGGTGAAATAAAAATCTATCTTTATGGAGCGACACATTAGCCAACACTCACATTAACATCCTTCACATAAAGATCTACTTTGTAAGAAATGGGGGAGACGGGGAGAGGGAAGAAGGTGCTGGGATGTAGTACAAGCCTCAGGTGAATTAAGCCTTTATAGAGTTCTCCACATTAGTATCTGCCTTCTATAAAGAAGAGAGCGAGAAAGGAAATGTTAGGGGAGGAAAGGCAGATAAGGAACTAAAGGAAGATTTATGTACAGTGGGTGAATTAAAAGTCCATCTTTACAGGGTAACATATTAGCCAACACTTACATTATCTTCCCTCACATAAAAGTAATTTATAGGACGAGAGGAGAGCTGGGAGGAGAAGTGAGGAAAAGAGATTATAAGAGGATGCAGTTGCACTTTGAAGAGGTAATGCTAAACTTAAAAGCTGATATTTATATAGACAAGGATCAGAGCCAATATTCACATTTTACGTTTGGGGAATATTGAGTTTAAGGCAATATTTTCGATGAAGGATGAAGAAGAAATACGGAGGAATGGGGACGAGTAGAGGAAGATGAAGGGGATGAAAAAGGGGAAGAGACACAAAGATCAAGGAGAGGTATGGAGGGTAGCAAAATGTCAAGAGAGTGTGTTTGTGTGTTCTGACAGGCGCACTGCAGCAAGGCAATGTTGTACACTCCGGAGAGAAAGAATAGCAGGGGTGAGTAGAAAAGAAAGAGGCTCATTTGAAATCAGAGACAGACAGGGAGCACAAAACCATGGAGGTCACGCACACACACACACACAGTGTGAGGGAACAACTGGTCCGCTGAGGGTCGTTTATGGGGAGGGAGGCGGGTATGGAGAAATATTATCCAAATGAAAACAGGGTGATGAATTGTTCCAAAGCCTTGAAAAGTAAGAAAGGAATGATTGGAAGCAAGATGGAGGGATCGCAGGGAGGGAGAGAAAGAGGGGGAGAGGTGGAGGGGGAGCACATGATGAAATCAATCATTTATCAAGGCCGTGTCCTCGCTGCACCCCGGGCAAAAAAGGGAGAGTTCATTTCAGCTCGCCTCCTCAATCTACTCCTCACACAGCTCTCACAAATGTGCCACGCTAGAGGAGGCACATGGCTAAAATCGTTGTTGGATTCCCTGGAGCCATCGCGGCGCCGGTTATGGGTGAAATGGCCTGAATCCTATTTTGAGCGACGGCCGCCTGGCAGCCGGCTGCAGCATCCGCTACACCAGCGGAACAACAATGGAGTGCAGAGCTGGCGAGGAAGGTGAGAGGAAAAGCACATTTTGTGCGATTTCCACATAATGGAAAAGTCAAAGAAATCATTCATTTGACTTGCCAGCGCTTCGTTTGTGTCAGATCCTTCCAGAATATCATCCTGAGGGTACAACACTTCCTCTTCTGTCAAAATCAAAATCTGTTTTTGAAATATTTAAAGTGGTCTGATCTGGCAATGTTATAATATTCACTGGTGTTATTAATAAATGGCTGAGCTTGGCAGAGCAGCCTATGGACTGGGTCTTAAAAGTTTATGATTTGAGTCATCACTTCACTCAAACTTTTTTTTTTTAGCTGTTTTACCGTACACAGAGCCATGCAGGAGCTGCAGCTTTGCAGGTTGTAAGCTTTACAAACTGAGTGTTGTCTCAGAATGACTGAACCATAAAACTGTGGTCGAGGCAGTGAAGAGAAATGCAAGCGGAGGGCAGCTTGACTCGTGTCTGTTGGCTGCCCGGTGCTCTCAGCTCGGGAGATGGCTGTCACTGAAGTCAAATAAACTACTCTTGAACCAGACGCTGGTTCATCCTCTTCTGCTGCCGCCCAGTGAGACTGAGTGTTGCGCTGACAGAGCTGTCGACAGCCCGGCAGGAGAGACGCTGCGTGGTGCCCCTTCAGTTTTATAGCTTATAGCCAGGACCAGGACGCTCACTTTTACTTTCTCTGTGTGTGTGGAATAGTTCTGTTCACACATCGCAGATGATGACAACAGCGGTAAAAGGAAGAACAGGTCGAACACAAGACCAACCAGGGGTTACGGAGGCATTACAACCAGGTAATCTCATTGGGTCTTTATCTGCAGTTCATCATAAGCTTTGAGGAGATCATGTTTTTCTTTGTAAGATAATGACTTTCTGTTTCCTGCCATGATTTCATTGCGCACACAAAAGCAGCCTCAGGTAGAGAGGTCACCGAGTGGAGTAAAGCAAAATGAAAATTGTTGTGATAAAAGACCCAAAATTAACACTGTAAGCAGACAAGTTGATACTGAACTGTGAGAACTTTTGTACAGGAGCAGGTCTGTTCCAGTTTTTCGGATCCATTTAAATGGTTGATTTCTGTAACAGTGACCACTATAAGCTGTTTTTAACTGCATTTTCTTTTCTGCTCTACTTCCCACTCGCTGCTATAGGCAATACGGCCAATTAGCATTGTCATCATTGTTAGCAATTTTGTTCATCAGCACTGTCATAACGGTTAGCACAATAGCCAGTCTGCCTTGCCATAACTGTTTGCAATAAACGTCAGCACAATTGTTAACAATAATTCCCTCAGTGATGCACTGATGAACTGCTTGAAGCTTTTATATTTCAGTTGACACTACTCCAGAGTGACAGAAACTTGAAAGATCAGTTAAAGATTTAATGTCCTGCTGAAAGACTCTCAGACAGTATTCAGATTTACTGATGGCTAAAGCAGCTGCTGTAGGGATCAAATCTGGTCAAAACTTGAGAAAAAAAAAAGATCAGTGTCTAGAATTAAAGGGTCAGGAGAGACAAAAGATCACTAACAGCATCAAAACAGCAGAGCCGTGGAGCATGTTGGCTTCCACCTGCGTGCCATGTTGAGCATACAGCATGCCTTCTTACGTGATGTGACATTTTTAGGGTAGATTTACATAATAAAGCTTGCAAGCCAGAAGACTTGACAATTTAGTTTTACAGTCACTGCACATCACAAACCAGAAGGTTTTTCACAGCTACTTTTACAAACAAACCTGAAGAAATAATTCACAAAATGTTTCAACTGATGCCTTCACTATCTACCAAGCATCTAGTCACTTTATTTTATACGATTTGGGAGTAAAACACGCCAGATATGTCTTGCCCCTAGAACCCCAGGTGTTGTGTTGAGTTCTGTATGTTGAGATCTATTTCCCCTCCAGTCCTATCTGATCACGATGGGAAAACAGAATTTGACATAACACCGACTGTGCAAACTAGCGATAGCATAAGTCTGTGAAAGCAGTAACTTAGTCCATGTCCATGGATTTCTCCAATTAAAATCTCCACAGTGCACGCAAAGCAAGTCTAATGTGACAACAGTTTACGGAGGTGAATTCGAGTGTTTGTGGCATAATTTAAGAAGTCAAATCTGCTGCTGAATTTCTCTAATTTTTGGCTCTTGTCACAGTACAGATACACTTGGCAGCAATAGGAAATAAACAAATTCAGTACCTGCGGTGGCAGCCAATGTCAGTACAAAGTTACACCACCAACTACCTGCCTGACATGCATACTTAAACTGTTTTGGTTGTTCATGTTAACGCAGATTATTTATTTATTTGTTTATTTAACGCAAAGGAAAGACTTTTCCATTTTTAGTGGGGCTGCTCTCGTCTAATCCAGCTGAATCTTCTACTCTCTTGTCTAATTAGTGGATTAGTAACAGCTGTGTTGCCAGCCTTGCATTTTTGTGAACCGACCAAATACGAGAGCAAGCTGTGGAGCTGCTTGCAGGTGGAAAAGAAACATGAACTCACCTCATTAATATCCAGCCTCCATTCTTCCAAGGTAAAAAGTTTAATAGGCTGCACCTGCCCAACCTGACTAAAAACATTAACCTTTCCCACCCTAAAAACTTAAATACTTCTTACCTGACCAGCAAAATGCTATTTGACTTCTTAAAATTTTAACATTTTCCACCTGACCTGCCCAGTGCGATGACGAAAAACACACACATAGAGACACAAAGGAAGTGTAATCTCTATGTCTTGCCAACCCACCTCCGGACCTCCAGGAGGCAAAACAAACAATGAAAACAAACAAACAAACAAACAAAAAACATCCAATTAGCATAGCAGTGATTAGACCAGGATATTCAAATAAATATAATATTAACATGAATCATGTTTGAAAGGGTGATCAGCAGCAGCTTTAAAATAATTCTTTTTTTAGAATTTTTATCTTGATTTTTTCTTGTGTAACGTCTATTTTATGTCTCTATTTTTCTGTAAGTTTCTTTGATGTCAAATTCTGCAGCTTTTCAGCGTACTCTGCTGCGAGCATGAATTAAATAAAGTCAAAGTCAAAGTCAAATGATCGGGCCTGTTGTTGAGGTCTGAGCCGGACTGTGGAAGCTAACACGAACAGAAAGGTGAACACAGGAGGTGTGGAGGCAAACACACACACCAATGCTGCCAGTAGCCAGCAGGCTTTTGAACATCTGTCATACCTGCCTGCTCCAATCGCATCACACACTCAAACTCACACACAAACACACAGCGCCCCGTGAATGGATGTGACAACTCAGCACAGCGCCACTAGCCCAGAAACACATGTTTCTTTCTACCATGCTTTGCAAACACACACACACACACACACACACACACACACAGACTACCACCTCTGTCTCACTTCACTTCACATCAGCTGTGTCACTGTCTTTCCCTCACTCTCTTCCATCCCTTTCTATTCCACCAATCTCCTTTCATTTCTTCTGACTCTTCTCCACACACTTACATTTTTTTTTTTACATTCCTTCTCTTTTTCTCTCCCTCTCCCATGCTGTCATCCTTCTTTTCTCCTTGCTGAATATTTTTCTCCTCTTTTCCAATCCCCTTATTATTAATCCTGTCAGTCTGTCTGTGCAGGCTGAGGACGGGTGGCTACTTTTACAAGCCCTGTGAGTAAACATCAAGCAACACAAAATGCTAAGTGATTCAGTGTTCATTTATTATAATGAGCACACACAC
>JAPZDX010000012.1:2256618-2269422 GCA_029783625.1 Naso annulatus | reverse complement strand
GACAGGCTGAGTATGGTATGTTTTCAATGCATTTGGCCTGATCAATGTCACAGTTTCAGGCATGTCTGCTGGTTGAGGAGATAATTCTTTGAGGACAGAGCTCATAGCCTTCGTTGCCATGCGAGCAGTTCTGTAGAATCGAATGGACTAATTCAAATTTGTACCAGAATAAATTAAATCATTTTAAAATTAATATTTTGTGTCATATTATTGATTTCTTTAGTACACAGCCATGTAACAAGTGGACTAATGTCCAGTGAGCCTGTCATTATTGCAAAAGAACCCCTTCAGGCTGAAGGTTTTTTTTTGTTTGTTTGTTTTTTTCTGCAATAATGACCGGCACGCTGGACATTATTCCTTATTTATTAGGATTAGTAGGATCTCTCTGTCTCTCTATCTATTGCTCTGCACGGGGGAAAAAATCAGTAGAACAGATCTTTACTGATTGATCTGGCAGAAGAGGGAATTCTTAACAAAACCTAATTAATGCATTCATAGATTTATATTTTTTGAAACTGTTTTCAATTTTATTGAAGTAAAAAAAAAACTGCTTTGATCTCTTCTTGTAGTGACAGTTGTCAGGTCCAACTTTGCGTGCTTTGGGCTTGTTTATAAAATAAAGTTGCTTAATTAGGCTTTGCTCTCTGTGTCTCCTGTTTTCTCCCTTACACCTGCCTAATAAAAAGAAAATGCCTTAAAACAAATTCAGCATGAATTTGAACCAAGTCCTTTCTTTTTGGATCTGGTTGCTTGTTTCTCTCTGAGGATCAAACAACACCGCCTGTAGTTCTCTTGTTCATGTGGCGGCATTTAATCGAGACTGGAGCCATGCTGATGTTTCAGAGTTATTGTGATGGAAAAGGTCAATCGGGCACTTATTCAAACAGGAGGAAGACAGGTAAAACCACCAGCACATTTATGTAATGAAGTGCACATGAAAAAGGCTGCTGGCTCCTTATCCCCCCCACCCTCCCTCTTTTTAATTCCCACTCTCACTTTCTAATCTCCTACGTTCCCTTTCGACACCTCCTCCCCCACAATCAACAATCTTTATTTCTCCTGAACGAGTGGGAGAAGGTCCTTACCTTCTCCCACTCGTCCTCCCATCATTTGTCATTTCTGCCCTTTATCCTCCACGGCCAATCGCCCTCACTCTCCTGCTCTCTCGGCTCCTTCTCTCACCTCCTCCTCATCGCTTCATTCGTCCCTCCGTCTTTTCCTCTCAACTTCCTCCACTTATTTATCTCCTTCCATCAACCCCCCCTCCATCCTCCCCTCTCTGTGAGCGACAGGTAAAGCAGTCGCTGCCACGCTTCCCGCCCGAGGAAATGGTTTTTCTGTCTATCTGTCCATCCACCTGTCTGCCTAACCGTCTGTCTGTCTGTATCACTTAACCAGGCGCATTTCCTGTAGCAGGCAATGACAGAGGCAATTATCTGTTAATCAGAATTCAGTCTGAGCTCACACACACACACATACACATAAGTGCTGTTTCCCTCTCAGTTCATACACACACACTCTTCTAAACAGCAAATTTGTGTGACTGACAGACGGACGGTTGATTGATGAAATAATGCAATCAGGAAGCACATGTGGGCGGATTGACAGGCAGACGGATAGGTGAAGTAGTGGAAGTAAGTGAGGATGGATGGATGGAGGGATGACATAAAGAATGATGGATAAAGAGAAGACAAACTAAAGAGTGAGCGATAAAGAAAAGGTGAGCAGATGCTGGATCACAGTTGTGTGCGCTTGGCAGCATATCGGCCAAGTATGCGTTTGTGTGCACTTGTGTGCACTTTGCGTCTGTGTAGGTGAGAGTCCACAAACAGCTAGAAGATGTTTGGCTCCTTCAGACGGCCTCAAGGAAGGTTGCGTGCATGAACGTGTGTGTCGGCCTGCATGCATATTTGTCTCTATGTGTGTGCGAATGTGTGTGTCAATAATGAGGCGAAATCCAACTGTCAAGCAAATATTATGATGTTTGCTTTTCTTCTTGTCTGTCTGCTGCGCTCTCTCCATCTCTCTCTATCTGAGCCTCTGTCTTTCCTCTGTTATAGCTTCTCCCCCCAACTTTATTTTCTCTTTTCATCCATTTTTGTCTCTCTCTCTCTTTCATACAACGTGTTTTTCCACAGAGTGGCTCTCGCAGTGGCTCTGGCTGTATCTGTGTATCCATCTTCTGGGTAAGACTTCCCACGCAGTCTGACATAAATTAAATTTGGCTTCTGTGAGAATAAAGTGGATGATGCTCAGATATCATCTAATATCTTTTCTCTCTCTCTCTCTCTTCCAGCTAAACTCCATAACTGTTTATTGCCTTCCTCCCTCAACCCACACTTATTTGTCTCATTTCCTCCTTTACGTTCTGCCATCCATCCTCTCACCCTTCTCCTCCCTCCCCCCTTATCTTCCTCCCAAGCTTGTTGATTCAGCCGACTAAGCAGGCCCTCAGCCTGTCTTGCCTAGCATATTCTATTAAATATGGATTAATTACTTCGAAACCTTGTTAAGCTTCGTTAAGACCTCTTGCATTAATCAGCAGTTATTTTAATTAGAGGAAAGGAAGTTTTTAATGTTCCGCGTCGTCTATGTTTTACACCTCCGACATTCTAATCAGCTCAATCACGACTTGATTTGTCTCAAAGTTTGTTTTGCCTTCAGAGACTTTGAGGAAAGAATTTAGCCGTTATCCAAGCTGGCTCATTGACTAAGCATGCACCCTCTTCTTAAGCCGTGTCTTTCCAAGTTACTTAACTTGAAGATTTTGTAAGGCCTCATGTAAGGAGTAATGGCTCCATGTTCACCAGCCCATTTGAATATTCTGAGTTACAAGGCAGCATTACCGCTGCAGCACAGTGTATAAATGTATGTAGTTGACATCTGTAGCTCCAAAGTTAAAGGAATAGTCTGTTTTTTGTTTGTTTGTTTGTTTGCTTGTTTGTTTTCAACAAGACCACCCACTTAAAGTTTATATGTCCCTTTACATGTATGCTACACTTTTAAAATTGTAAGCGCTTTACATTACTGTCAAACAGCCGTTTCCTTTGGGAATTTATTCCCTCAACATTCGTATTCCTACGCACAACTGCACGCAGTACTAAATGAAATGGCTGTAAAGCGATGTAAAGTGCTAATAATTTAGAAAGTGTAGCATCCTCGTAAAGGGACATATGTACTTTAGGTGGGTGGTCTTGTTGGTGGCTGAAGACATGTTGTTGTTGGTACCATTTATGCTCCGCTTCCTGCCAGCGCGCCACGCTGCTTCTCCATACAGAGACGGAGCTGAGAGTTATCTGCTGCAGGTAAGACGCTGAGAGGCATAAGAGCCTCATACAAGCCCACACACAATAAATACATAAATAAATAAATAAATATGACCCATGGAGAGCATGACTTTCAAAAACAGGGATGTGTTCCTGTGTTCATGTAATACTGATCTATGAAAGAACCGACCCCAAGCAACATTTGTGTAACAATGTGGAACTCCTTGAATCTGTGACTAACATCCCTGTGCCGCAACTGCAGACATTCTGATTCCTTCACGGTAAATTTGAGGAACCAGTTCAACTCCTCCCTTAATTTTGTAATCAGGGGCGTTTTTACCGCGTTTTGTTAATGTTTTCAACACGTCAGGTCACAAAAAATCCTGTCTTATAACTTCAGGGAGTTTGAAAGTGACACAAAAAGTCAAAAGTGCAATAAAAACATGGTCGGTGAACATCTGCACCATCCTTCCCTGAGGCTGAACCTCACAGCCTCCACAGGCTAAAAATGAAAACATTTTCCAGCTCATTTATGCCTGCTGGTATTCAACTGCTGAATAGCGTCTGGATGCCATTCTGCTCTTCCAAGGCTGAGGTGTCTCGATATGCGGTGGTATCATTTGTGACTGCTGTGTAATTTATGAGCTGCTGTAAAATTCTCCCTGTATAATTTATGTACCTGATGAACAAATCAACTGTAATTAATGGTTTAACCTGCTCTAATGAAGGCGTCAGTGTCCACCAGACATATCCTCTATCAAGCTATTACTGCCAAGCAGATGCTGGAGCAAAGTGTTGCTGTGGATTCTGCTGCTATGGTTTTAAATATGAAAATGTGCTATGACTGCTCTGTTCTTCAAAGTTGGGATGTATCTGTATCTTCACTGAAGATTTTCAAAGCCCTAATTCAGTCATTTTTGTTTCCACAGTTGGAATATATGCATGTTATCTCCAGTGCATTGATGACTTTGTCTCATGTTCAAGAGACAACATAAAACCTGTTCCTGTCCCAACTATCGTTCAGTTAAAAATGACCAGAAATGAATATTTATGTAAGCTGGCTTTGGAAAGTGAATACCAGTATAGAACAAAAACTTTTTAAAAAAAAAATCTTTCAAGCTGACAAGTACACAGAGAAACTTAGAATAGATGACAAGACAAACAGCCATTATGACATTACTAAAGCCTGTTGGTCACAACGATAACAAGAAGCCTGAATTAAGGCCTAAGGGCACGCTGAGTGTGTTTTTTTCATGTGAAACTGACACGTTTAAAAAAAGTAGGAGCTCATGTAGTGTCAATCATGTTTACACAGTGACTCCGAAACTTTCATTATGTCACTGTAATTATTTTTTTGGAACAGGTTTGATTTTCTGTGTCTTTTCACATCTGTCCAGATCGTTTCAAGGGTTGTTGAGGGTTGTGAGAGACAGAGAGAGAGAGCCTCTGTGTGTGTCCTCACCTCAAACATACTGCCAGCCGCTGTTTAGGATCAATCGGTTCACGGAAATTGGCGGTCTTCTTCTTAATGTGTGGTTCCGGTATAGCTAGCAGCGTATCAAACTGGACCACATCATGAAATATACCTGGGATAATTTTGCAGCTCCTTCATCAGCAGGTGAAACTCTCCTCGCTCCCCTTGTCTTGTTTTTAGGACTGACGAAGGGACAGAACCACAAAATCATCCTCACTGCTTGATGACTCCATTTTGTCTCATACTGTGAATTTTCGCAATGAATAAAAAACAAATGCATCAGACTCAGTGTGTGAGGTTTCTGTGTGTAACATTCTTTTTTTGAAATGGACTCAGTGTGCAAAGGCCTTTACAGTTAACTGATTAATAATTGGGAAACTTTAACCTAAAGTTAACTTAAACTTTGCTTGCATTACATCAGGACAATGGTAAACAGAAGCCGTGCAACTGAGTGTTTACGATGGATGTTAGAAGATAATAACTCTTGAATGAAATTAGGCCTAATAACTGAATTAGTGATAGTGGGGTCAACAAAATTAAGTGTGTATAGGGCCCGACTGATATCTCTGTTTCCTGATATTATCTGCAGATATTGACCAGTCACATATTTATCAGTATCTGCATATATGTTCTCTGATATGCACGGATATTATAACTACTTTTAAGGCACAAAATTTTTTTTTTAAAAATGCTTGGATTATTGACTTAAAATGGTGTAATTACATAGTTTGTCCAGCAGAGAGCAGTCCATTATTTAATAACTAAAAAATTAAGTGTTGACTGTTTAGTACACTCATGTTTGGAAATAGTTTGTTAAAATGGAAGATATCCTGCCTCCATTACATGTCTTTGTCACAGGTATTTGATAACCACTTTTAACATCGGCAGATGTATCGGATATCAAAATTTTCTTGCCTCTAATAATAAGTATCCCCCCGAAAAAATCCCATATTAATCAGGCCGAAGTATAATTTCTTGAATTTTGCAGGTTTCAAAGATGGGACATTGTGCCTTTAACGTTGCCTGTATGGAAACTTTGTGTCAGTTTAGTCGACATATGAAACATCACTCGTCAGCATATCCACAGAGTTTCATACACTGACTGTAAGTCCAGGACTTTCATCTGTAACATCGGCACTTTTACACAGAAATACACATGCAGTCAGTCAATGCGTTTACTCATGTAGCATTTAAAGAAAATGTAAGTGCACTTCATCTCAGTAACAGGTGTCTTTGAGCTGCATCTTTAAAATGCCTGATGCTCAGAAAAAGTACGCTGTTACAGTGTTCTGTTGTGTAAAACTACAAATCTAAAACTGTTAAGATGCAATAAAAATCCGGCAAAAACAGTCTGAAACTTTGAAAGCAGTCGTAGCTGTTCCTGATGAAGGATGTTTTATGGTTATACTTATGCTGGATGGTTTATGATTATTTCTCGATATGTGTCTGGGAGAGGCATCATCAGTTTTTCTTTTCCAATTTCAATGCTTTTAGTTGTGATTTATCCATTTTATACATTTTCACACAAATTACTCCTCTGAGACTGAGAGCTGGGTGTATCTGGGCGTCCTGCTGTAAATCATTTGCAGGTGGCAAAACAGATTTTTCTCACTTTTCATGCTGCATCCAGAATATTTGCATTTTAAGACACATTACACTCACTTTACCAAGTATGCTCAGAACATTGGCAATAATTATCTGTAGAAATTTGAAAGAGTGCTCGCCTTTATTTGCTACTGCATTACACTTGCTGTCACTGAGTTGTGTGAGCACTGCTGGTTCTGTCAGTGCACCAGGCAAATTTGCTCTCAGGGCCACTAAAGGTCTATTTTTCTTGTCTTTCCATTAGATGTGCATTTCAAAGCGGCGTTATCGTTCACTGCTCAAAGTATCTCATCTGGTTTTCAGCTGTCAAATATCCCCATGGCAGACACAACTGTCGGTCTGCAGCCATATTCCATCACTGGAGAACTCAGTGTAGTTTGCCTCCTGCAGTGAAATAACTTTGTTGTTGTTTTCAGGCAATAACTTTGACAACTGGCCGTGAGCTTCCAGACAAATAGCATTTCAATCAAAGCATCCAGAGGGAGGAATAGATGGGTTTTTTGGTGTTGACAGCTATAGACATTTTTGAATGCTTTTCCCTCTTTCTGGCATGCAAGCACCTTACTTATGTGCTACCTTATGTAGTAACTTTTGTCAGGAAATTATACTGTAATCTATTTTAAGTACGTTCATCTGACAGACTGGTTCTGATACTGACTGACATCTGCACTCTGACCGCACCACAGAACGGAAGTGTTTTGGCTCTGTGTCCAGCAGCAGCGTGAGAACATCAGCAAGCCGACTCGCTCATTTTGACTTCCCAAACAATGACCTGCTCTACTCACACAATCACACGTTACATGGACTTATTACTCAGGAGCTGGCAGATTAAAGTTCGCCTGATGAAGGCTCGAAACATCGTGTGTTTTTAATGCAGTGATTAAACAAAACATAAGGGGTGTAACAATACATCAATTTGTACTGAACCGTACAGTACACACATGACGGTTCAGGTACTCAGAATGGTTCAGAATGGAGAATACACGGTATCATTATACACAGTATAATGTATTAAGACTAATGAATGTGACATGGAGCCAAATTCACATTTGTGAGTTTCACCTGGAAACCTTAAGCAGCGGTAAGCCGTTAGCAAGTTTGGCATACGCTGATTAAGCTGACAGAGTTGACCCGCCTGCTTCCTAATCTTGGAATCTGAGGCTTCTCTAGACTTTCCAAAGTGCATGTATTAAACTCTGATAGTGAAACGAGACATTTCATGGAGGCTGCATGGTGCTTAAAACAGTTTATTTAGTTTTAGAGCTGTAATCACAGACTGAAGCCACAAAGAAAGACAGGAAATCACAGACACGGCAGCGCATCTGGTCAGCTTTCAAAATAAAACACCCTGTGCAGATCGTTTTGAAATCAGCTACGCGGAGCTACAGCATATGCATGTGTCAACACTGTTTTCTCACTTGGACCGGGGGCCAAAATAAAGATGGGAAAGCGGGATGATGCTATGGTGAAATTATTGTGCCGAACTCGCACCGAACCATGATGTCTAAGCCGAGATGTGAACTGAACCATGACTTCTGTGCACCATAACACCCACTGAAATATTTTTGGGAGCCACAGTGTTGCAAGTTATTTTCATCATGCCCAATGGATTTTTCCAGAACCACTTTTTTCGTGGAGCATATAAATAAATCTCCCGTGTAATCGGACACAAGTACTGCACCTCACACACTCTCACCCAAAAACACACTTGTTTTCCCTCTGAGTGCATATCAGTGACTGCAGAAAGTGGCCTCCCTCACTCTTTACACTCTCTCTCTCTCTCTTCTTCAGTTCCGCTACCCACTTTAGTATTCATTCAGTGGCCAACTCCCCCCCGACACACACACACACGTGCGACGCCCCAGCACTCACCATGCCCCGCTATTAGGCTGTCAGTTAGCCCGGCCAATAGAATAAGTGGCGTGGATTAGGCAGACACATACACAGACACACTCACAGTGAGGGAGGATGGACAGCATACTAAACAGAGCGGGGCGCGAGGTGACAGACATCCTGTCATAAAGCTCTCTCACACACTTTTAAACACACACACATACACACACAGAGCAGAGGAAACAATTACAGCCACTCAGACAGTCGATAACAGTGCGACATAATCAACTTAGTGTCTTTTTTTTAATTTTATGACCTCCTGTCATCGTTTCTGCCTTTTTGTCTTCCTCTCTGGATCCTCCTCCTCTGCCTCATCTCGTCTGGACAGGAATGATGAACACAAAATTTCTTTTACAACAGTCTCATCTTTACACCAGTCTCCTCTCATCTTTTCTTTCTTCTCCATTTCATCTCCCTTCCTTCCTTCTCCCTCCTGTGAAGTCTTCCATTTATTCTTGCCTCCTATTTCACCCTCCATAAGGTCCTTCTTTCTTTTCTCTGTTCCCTTCTGTGCTTTTTTCCTCCTTCTCTGCTTCACTCTTCTTGATCCTCCTTCCCTGGTATTTTTTCCTCTTTTCCTCTCTTTTCTTCTACTTTGTCTTCCTTGTTAATCTCATTCTTTCTTTTCATCAGCATTCCTCTCCTCACCACATCCTTCTCCTTTTCCTTTGCTATCCGTCCTCTCCTTCCACCTTCTTCCTTCTCTCTCTTCATTCTTTCCTCTCTTTTTTCTTGCAATGCATCCTTGCTATACATTCTTTACATCTTCCTCTTCGCCCGCCACATCCATCCTTTGTTCTCCTCCTCTCTTTTTTCTTCTCTCACGTCCTCGTTTTCTTTTTCCATCTCTTTAACCAGGAAAGAGCCCAAAACCTGCTTTTCTAAGCTCTCTTCAATCCCTTCAGATCTTCCTCTCCTTTTTTCCTCCTCCCCTTCTCCCTCTTCTCTTATATTAAGTCGTCCTTTCTTTGCCCTTCCCTTTTACATTCTCCTCTTATTACTTCTTCACCTTGCTCCTTCTCCTGCTTTTTCCCCTGGTCTTTCCTCTGCTCACCTTCACCATTCCACTCTTCCACTCTCCACTGTTTGCATGACACTACTCTGTCACACAGTCACAGCACAAAACGCACACACACACTCTCCCTTAATCACATAAAGGGCTTTATAATTGGGAAATTGAAGGCTGTTGATTTGATCAAAGCCAAAGACTTTTCAATGTCCGTCCAACATGTCGACACAACGGGCGAACAAGTCAAGGAGAGACAGAGAGGGAAAGCAATGCATGGTCAGTCTCTTTCTCCTTTCGTTCTCTTTCTCTCACTCCTTCTCCTTCCGTCCTTACGGCCAAAGAAAATTTAATTAAGTTGCCAATAAATTGTAAATTGGTTTCCCTGAAAACACACATACAAACCTTGACGGCCTGTTCGTCACCTCCACTTTCGACCGGATGTTCAACAATTAGTGATCACTGGAGCTCAAAGGCACGAATCAAGAGCACAGCTGCACCCAGCACTCACACACACACACACACACATGAAAAACAAAAAGGATAGCCTTGAGTAACACATGCATTCACTTTGCTGAACATAAATCTGTTACAAAAGTAAAAATTGAGCACTTTTGAAGTCTGAGCTCACCCAGATCACAAAAAGGACGTCTTCTTACCAAAACAACAAAACAGATTGTTTATCATTTCTTTCTTCTTTCATCTCTTTTCAGCATTTTTTGAACTGAAACTTCTTTGTCTGAAGCATTCAGTCCACTACAATTGTTCAAACAGGTCGATGTTTTCTATGCAAAGAGCCTGGCCAGTGTTTTCACACTTTCTTCCAGACTTTATGTAAAGTAAAATGAACAGGCTGCTGGCCCTAAATACATGTTTATCATAACCATGAGAATGCTATCCATCTTCTCATGTAACTCTGCAAAAGCAGATAAATGCACTGTGTACAGTATGTGAAAATGTTGAACTAATCCTTTAAGGCAGCTAAAAGCACTCAGTTAATGTTGGGGTTTTGATCTTCATGAATAAAGAAAGTCAACACAGGTTGCTGGTGTGAGGAGGAAAATAAACTGCTGCTTTCCAGTGTTGAAAAAAAACCCCAAAAAACTAAAAAGTAATACATTTTAAGAACTCACCATAAGAAGTACGAAGCTACGAAGACAGAGATTCAGTTGAATTTCCTGACATTTTGAGATATTTGCTGAAACTTTTACCTCAGCCAAATTGATGGGAGCAACCTGACCAAAAAAATTGAGCTGTACGACCACAAAAGCAAACACCCAAACCCTCTGTATGAGGATGGATGAGAGATTTGATTTAAACCTTGACAAGATGTCAGTACCACTGAAAGACAGATTCAGAATAAGATCATTTTCTTCATCATCTCCTTTCAGTCTGTTATCATCAAAGCTGAATGAGTTTCTCCACATTTTTTTCTCAAAACAAAACCAAGCAGTTGGAATTAGAAGAAGAAAGATTATTATTATTTTTGCGTGTGTGTGTGCGTGCGTGCGTGTGTGTGTGTGTGTGTGTGTGTGTGTGTGGAAGAGAGATAGAGAGAGACTAGATGAATAAAACTGATGTACCAATATCGCCCCCCTACGGCAGAAAGGCAAACAACGACCAGCGAAACATAGCTCCGCTCTCTCTCCCGGTCCGTCACACACACGTAAAAAACGCACACACACGCACACACTGCGCACACATAAGCAAACTCTCCAAATTTAACAAATGATAGAGTGGATTTCAGAATTCAGAACTCCACATATCGCAGCTGAACTTCAGTCTGACTCGTAAAACGATGTCAAATTGGACGAAGTGAGAAAAATCGTTTTTCTCAAAGTTTCTCCCTCTTGGTCCGACCACGTCCTCACGAGCAGATGAAGCTGTGTTACAATATTTAGCTGGGACTCTACAAAAAGACCCGGTCTGTCTCGGCGGGTTTAAAACTCTCATCACAATGCACCGCTTTGAAAACACAACTGTTGCACTTTATGACTCTATTCCGACATCCACATACATGCATAACCAAAAAATGATACTTTTTATTGACCAAATCGCGCTAAGTTGCGGTTTTCTCCGGCGCCGTTACGCACGGGGAGCGGGACTGCTGCTCCGCAGCGCGGCGCAGGGCTGGAACAAGAGCCGATGGAGAGAAGGAGGGAGGACTCAGTGTTTGGAGCCAGTCTTCCCCTCAAAGTAGCCTCTTTTTGCAGCCTTACAAGCCATGAATACCAAGCAGAAGGTGCCGTGAGAGAGGTGGACACAGAGCTGACAGACTGCTGCTGCAGTCCACTGAAAACATCACTGCCTCGAGCTGAATTCCTCTGCCACATCGACACTAAACCTAGAAAACAGAGTCATGCTGCTTAACGGAGTCACAGCAGAGGATACAGTCAGAACTCCGATGTGATTAACTCTCATTTTTATCACAATTTCTTTTTTTAAAAAAAGCTCGTTTTAACTCCTGGATCATGTGAAAGAAATTACAATTGTTTCCAGAGTTACAGCAATATTATATATATATTATTCCGAGTTTATATCATTAGTATTTGTATAAAAATCATTTTATGTCTTAATGTCTATAAACTCAGTCTGAGTTCGTCATTGTCTTGAGTTTAATTTGAGGCATTTGTGTGTTACTGAGAAATGAAAATGCTGAATATATGGGCGCGAACTTTCCGTCAGCGCTGCTGTAAATCGGCGCCTGGTTGGTTTTGCTTCAATCTGTCAAGCTTCAGTTTCTGATGACTGATTTTTGCAATCATTTGATCAAAGGCTAGAAACACTTCGAACCCACAAACTCTGCAAACCTCTGCCGCGCGTAACAAGTGCCGAAGGATCTTCGCTCCTGGCAGTGCGGAGATGCTGCCGCGGACAGAGTGCGCTTCATCACCGCGATGATATGAGCTGATGCTCATTTGCATGAAGTATTACAGCCGCAGATGTAGGTGCAAACGGAAAAAATCACAGAGCAAATTAGCTGTTAGGTCAGTAATTTGTTAAAAGTTGAAGAAAGAGCTTTATCGGATCTGCAGCGGAATGGACTTCTACAAGAGTAACTTGCACACGTTATCTCACTGTGCTGGAGCGCAACGATGTGCGTGCGTGTTTGCTGTGGCAAGCATCAAAATATTAATCTCATCACTGCAGAAATAAACCAGGGGGTCAGTTCGCAGCTTTGTGCTTAGACGGAGCCAAAAACGCACCGCAACAACCGCGTCCACACGCCCGGCGAGTTCACAGCGAAATGTAACCTCCAAAATAACGTTACAGCATCAAAGTCACTTCTTCACCCGCAGCGGCAAATGATTCACGCGTACACAAGCCTCATGGAGCAAAAACCTTACGAAGCGTCCAAAACTTCACACCAAACATCCAGAGCGCATATCAGCGCTGCGAGGAGACTCGGATGAGCTCCGGACGGTCATCACAACTCAGACTGCAGCCAATATCAGCAACACCTGTTTTATTTCCATCCATAAATCACTTGTTTGGCAAAACAAGCGATTTATGGCGTTTTTCCAGTCCACACATTTTCTGCTCATATATCATGATTTCTG
>JAPZDX010000012.1:2166060-2176388 GCA_029783625.1 Naso annulatus | reverse complement strand
TATATCAGCAAAAAAGGAAAAAACACCCTCAGACTAAAGGTTATTTAAAGTTTGCAGACTTTTGCTTGACTGGGTCTGGAAACCTGGATCCAAGCAGAATGACAAATTTCACAAGAGAGCTAAATAGACAGCTAAACTGGTAACGTAGCTAAGTTAACGTTGTTAGCTATCTGGGTAAACAGCTAATGTTTTTCCTTGAAATATGGATTTTTGTAAAACAGTTTTTTCATTATGTGTTGCAACCAGTGAAATGTTCTTTCTCTGATCCCTGTTTGTATGAGTTACTAATTGGGCCACAGCAGTAAGACATTGCCTCCCTCCATGAAGTCTGCTTCTTATTTTAGAAGCTACCGCCCCGAGCGTGACATCAGAGCAAAGTGGGCGCTGTGTGAATGTTGTCAATAAGGGGTTGCAAAAGACTGGCGGTGCGACAACAATGCATGTGGGGCAAACTTTCTTCTAAACTGACTCCAGGTCCAGTATATAGGATTTAGTGGCTTCTAGCAGTGAGGTTGCATACTACAACCTAGCAGACTTGACTCATCTGTAGATACTAAGAGCTCATTCTGCATTGATGAAAACCCAATGACCCTTATTTACAAGTGATAACATACAAATGAAAACACACTTAACAATATTATTTTCCATTTCTGGCACATTCTACCAAGAGATCTCCCCAAATATTAGTGTTGGGCACAAGGGGATTCAGACCAAGTTGTTTAGTTAAGAAGGCAACCACCGTCCAAAGTGGAGGACACAATGGTGTTGTCATCTGAGTTTACTGAAATATTAAAAAATTAAATTTAAAATTTGTGTGGATGGCCTTTCTCTATTTGCCAGGGGGAAAAAAAAGCAACTTTGAAAATATAATGATGAACAAATGAACACGGTCAGGGTTCATCATTTAGGTTTTCTGTAATATCAAAGGTCAAGTTATAATTCTGTCAATGAGGCAGAAACTTATAACACATTGCTTTTGTCCATGTATTAAAAAACAGCAAAATGAACAAAATAAAATGAGCATTTACATTTGTATTTCATTATTCAGAGGCCTTTTCAATCAAGGTGAAGAGAATTTCAAGTAATTGAATATTTACATGTGATCTGGTTTCACTGTCTTAGAAGTGCAGAGAATCACCAGCAGTTCAGTCTCTTCTAGTGTTAATAATTAAATGTGTGATATACTGTGGCTACGTGTGAGTGTCTGATCTGTATTTCAAGGAGCTCAGCGGAGGATTTTTTCCATGGAGGCCAGAAATTCTCTCTATATCTCAAGGATTTGTGGCGTCTCCTTTCCTTCCTCCTGCTCTTACTCTTTGTCTCAATCTTAGTCTCTTCCAATTTTACTTTCATGTCTCTTCTGTTTACCTGGACTTTCTCCTGTACTGATTCTCCCTCTGTTGACCCCCCGCAGCCCACAGAGAGCGAACAGAGGACTGTAGAAGCTGTCTGGAGTGTTCCCGTGAAAACGGCTGTGTGCGTTGCCCCGAGCGACTCTTCCTGTTCCTGCAGCGGGACGGGATATCTCACCATGGAACTTGTCTCCACGCTTGCCCCGCTGGACACTACGGACAAAGAGGAAAGGACATCAACCGTTGCATGAGTAGGTTTGATTGTTTTACCTGCAGAGATTTTTCTGACTAAATAAGAACTTTTCCCAGAGATGAAGAATATTCGGGACATTTTTTTACCCTTCAAAATGTCCCATATTATTTGGAAGCACTTTGCAAAAGTAAAGGAACTTATGGGGCAGGGCTTGCAGTGTTGAACATTTTTAATTGGTCAAATAATCACAGCATTTTATGTTAGCCACCATATTTCAAAATCTGTTTGTGCATCGGGCCTTAAAGTGGACATGAAACATGGAACAATACGAATGTAGTTTGTTTGATTTTTACCTAAGGTAAGCTATGGCACCGAATTTCAACTTTATATTCATCTGCTATTGCTGGAAAACCAGGTAGTAATTCACTCTTTCGCCAATAGTGCACAGCCATCCTCACAGAAGCTAGACGGTGACATCACGGGTGTGGTTCTGCTTGCAGGGGACCTCGTGTCAATGAGGGGGACATACGCTGCAACGCCAGTTCTCAGCTGTTTTGACAGACAAATTTCAGCTTTGGATTACTCATATGGACATGCAAACACGAGAGAGGGACCATAATGAAGGTCGTGAGAAGTAAACTTGGTATAAAGTTATTTTTTTCAAGGCGAGACAAACTTTGTCATTCAGTTTATAAACCAATTTTCTTTAGGAGACGGAAGCTCTTCGTTTTTAAAATAACGTTAATGTTACTACGCTACTGTGTTACTTTAGAAGGAGCAAGATCTTGGTGGTGTCAAGAATAAAGAGACTACTTTGTTCAATAACAAATAGATGGGCGCATCTTTACCAACCCAAACCGACGGCTTGATTAGGCTAACGTTAGCTATATTAGCTGCTGATGATCATGGTGACATTAGTGTAAAGCTTGGTAATGTTAATCACTTAAGTCAGTGTTGTGAACTGACACCTTGGTGGAGTCGGTTCACAACATTCATTTGAAAGATTAACATTTACCGGCATACTATAACGTTACTACAATGTCAGCAACTAATGCAGCTAACATTAGCCTAACCAAGCCGTTGGTTTGGGAAGGTAAACATGCATCCTTCAGTGAACAAAACAGTCTTTTTATACCCAACGTGAAGACACCACCAAGATCTTGCTGCTTCTAAAGTAATGTAGTAACGCAGTACGTTAACATTATTTTGGAAATGGAAAGCTCCTTCATCATTAAGAGATGATAAAGTTAGTCTCGCCTTAGAAAAAATAACTTTTCACTTTTTACTTCTCTCTACCTTTGTAATGGCTCCTCTCTTGTGTTTCCATGTCCATATGAGTGATTCCAAATTCCAGTTCGTCCATCAAAACAGCTAGGAAGGTTCATCCGCACCGGTGATGCAGCGTATGCCCCCCCACCCCCACCCCACAAGCAGCACCAGAACCGTACCCGTGACGTCACCACTTAGCTTGTGTGAAGATGGTTGCACCCTTTTGGTGAAAGAGTGAATTACTTTCTGGTTTTCTGGCAATACTGGACAAATATAAAGTTTGAATTTGGTGCCATATCTTACCTTAGGTAAAAATCAAACAAACTACATTCATGTTATTCCATAATTCATTTCCACTTTAATGCATCAACACAGAGCTGAAGAAAACTAGGTCTCAGTCGCAAAATGTCAAGCCAGTAATTGCTTTTTATTGATCAGCAGACAAATTTGCTTTATATTCATGGGTGCAATGGAAACAGACAACAACACACTGAAGGAACTTTTAGTTCTGTAGAAAGTTGTTCATTAGTGGAACTAAACATTTTTGCTGATTTAGAGTTTTGCTAACCTTAGCTCATGACTCATTTTTCCTGAGGCCTGAACAATTGGAGGAAATCATTATTTTTGTCGGATTTACTAGTTCACTAACAGTGGACAAAACCCAAATACACAGTTTAAACATTTTTACTGGCTTCTTTATTGAGATGCACCTTGCTTTTTTCCTTCCAGAAACACACCCTGCCAACATGAGAAACAAAAAAACAAGAATGCCGTTCTTTTCTCATTCATTATTGAAATTATTTGACTCATTAGAAGCAAAGAAGTTTTCAAAAACAGCTCACAAGAAGTTTGTTTATGCCAGACTGCAAGCAGTAAAATAAGCTTTTGATACTGGCATACTTGTACCTGATTATAGTAATATTTTCTGATCTGAGCTCTGCTTATAAAAAGATGAAAATACTAACTTAAAACTCTGTAGCAACAAAATAAAAGTTGTAAGTCTGATAGGTCGAACCCGTGACCACAAACTCTGAATACACATGCATGTAAAAAGCTTTGAGGGCTTGAGACCAGAGCTTATATTCGATTATACAAACGGCATGTGATAACTCCAATAGATGGATATTGAGGCAAGTAAACAAAGTAGAACATGATGGTCAAAAAGTCATAGCAAACAGTCATATCTGTTTCATAAATATCTTGCATGAGCGTTTTCTTGTTTGAAATGTGCTAAAAGGAACAGTGTGTAAGAAATGTACAGCAAGTAATCACAAAATCATTCCATATGTCACCAGAGACTAAGGAATCATGTTAATTTGAAATACTGATCTAACTGACAACAATAGTACAGCCAGGATATTTGCATGCAAAAATTTTATTTGCAGCCCCTAAGTCATGTTTACATTTTGGTCTGTGTTTTGGCTTGTTGTGTCACCCACTGCTCTCTCCCAATCAAAGCATCAGTGGCATTTCAGCCTCCGGGTGGCCAATTAAGTGAGTTAGGAGGGGAAAAAACACACTGCAGTGTTTTGAATTTGACTGCAGCAATGGTTTTGGCCACAATCCTACATACTGCTACTCTAAGTTAAAGCTGAGGTAAGCAACTACTGGAAAACAAGCTAGCTGTAGCATGAGACTCCTAAGGAAGCAACTCCACTCCACCCTCCTCTCCCTGTTTTTGCCCCGGCTCTCGCTTTATTTCGTTTGTTATCGCTCTCTCTTTTAAGGCCAGTTTACACCACAGCAGACAAAATGGTTGCAGGGAAAGTTGCAGCTTTCAAACTACCTGAATCACAATATGCTGAAAGGTTATAATGGAACTTTTGCCTGAAGACACCAAAGATAAACTGCCTGCCTCAACTCAAAAAACTTAAACTAAAGTAGCTACTTTCAGTTGCCAACCAATAAAACTCTCATAATTTGTTAACCAACCTGCCTCATGTGTCAGTCATATTAACTCTGTCTGTGACATCCTGGTAATTGAAATTCCCAAATAATCTCTCACTCTAATGTCCCACCTTAACATTCTGTCTTGACATGAAATACATCACATTAAGTTAAAAAAAAAATGTCATTAGGTCTTTCTCTTGGACCTGGTTTTCTGCAGTTTCTCCCACAATCCAAACTATTGTCCTTTTTTACCGCCCTTCACACCTGAACTGCAACACTGCGCCATATTGACTAAAGTGAAATCAGGGTGAAAAACAGACTGTAGTGTTGTCCTGATTAAATTTTTTTTTTTTTTTAATGGATGTGTGACGATCTTTCTCTTCTCAGAGTGTCGCTCTTCAGACTGTGAGCACTGCTTCAGCCGTGACTTCTGCACCAAGTGTAGGCCAGGCTTTCAGCTGTACAAAGGCAAGTGTCTGAGCCGTTGCCCAGAGGGTACCTACGCCCACCAGACAGACTGCCTCGGTGAGTAAAGACGCCCTTTAAAAAGAAACCTGAGCAAAGTCTTACCTGAAAGCAACAGCATTTACAAACAAACAGAATTTCTACATAAGTTGATTGAAATGCTGCTTGTTAACCTACCGTGTAGGGTTGGGCCGGTGTAAAGATTTCTAAACTGGTTTGATATTAAGCCAAATACCAGAACGGATCGGTGTGCCGGACTGTTGCACATCAGATCAGACAACTAAACTGAGTGACACAGAGTGTTTTGTGTTGTGTCGCCAGCGGAGATTGACGTTAACTTGCACCACAGGATTTTGTTATGAACACACACACAATGTCCTTAAGTCTTTCAACGTTTCTGGGACTTCCCAAATGACACCGTGCAGAAATGATGATAATATCAGCCGTAGTTAATGACAGAAAACCCTTCTCCTGGTGCTGATGGCTAAGCTAGCGTCCCAACTGTGACTGTGCGACACATTAACAGACCTCCAGTTTATTTTATTAACACAGACACAACATTGTTAATTTTTCCAACATTTCGCGAACTTCCACAACTGGGTACAAAAATTTTACTTATATCTGCTGTAGTTAATGATAGAAAATCCCTTTTCTCCTGACGTTATTAGCTAATGCTAACGGCTGTGTGTCTTGAAGATGTTACACAGAGCTATGCAGCCTGAGCTCCAGACAGAATAGCCCACATGGTCTGGCTGTCATTCATTTTTGTTTGTAGCCTAATCAAACATCAAAATACGTTGATGACGTTGTTTTGTTGCTCGTTGTTAATGCAATAAGAGTTAGATTTATGCGTGTCGTCGAGCTGTTGGGTGTTGGTACATGTTGCTGCTGATGTATGCTTTCACATTGCCAGGATTTCACATAATGACAAATGCCTGTTTAGCTGATATGCACAAAATTAAACTGGTTTGAGCCTGTGTACTGCACTGGACCGGTAAAACAGGAAACCGACCCAAGCCTACTGCCATGTCTGTTTGGAATAATCCCACTTGTAATGCAGACAAGTAGAGGGCATGTTTCATTAAAAGCCACATGAGGATTTTACTCATCCTGAAAATATTTCAGAAAGTGAATTTATGATCTTCGCATAAAAAACACCCCAAATATAAAATATGATTATATCATGATGATGTGACAGATATGTGAAAAGCTGTCACAGTAAATTTCCTATGATCCTTTTATAATTTATCACGATCAAAGACAAGTTTGACATGTTGAGGTCAGTTCATTATCATGCCAAAAAATAAAAAACAATGGTGCAGCGAGAGAGGACTCACATACAGGAATCAAACATGAGATTCAGACTGAAGCATACTTCTATTTAATCCCTAACAGGGTTAAAAAGAAGCGGAAAAAATGCAATAGTGCAAAAGTGCAAACATTCCAGTCAATGCTGGACTTTCCTCAGTGCAAAATGAGGCGTTCATGAGTCCCTGGAACCTCGTCAATCCTGTAATGATTGACGAGGTTCCAGGTGCACCTAGTCAGTTATTACAGAATTGATTGATCACACATGAAGCCAATTAATTGCAAGCAGAGAGAAGAATATCACT
Organism: Naso annulatus; assembly: GCA_029783625.1. Taxonomy (NCBI): domain Eukaryota; kingdom Metazoa; phylum Chordata; class Actinopteri; order Acanthuriformes; family Acanthuridae; genus Naso; species Naso annulatus. The sequence continues at coordinate 2,169,606 of JAPZDX010000012.1, read as the reverse complement.
ACATTCACAGCATGTACACATTTGTATGCTGATATACAGATACAAATGTTAGCTTGTGCTAAAACAGGTTATATCTAGTTCTTCATTTAAGCATTCAAGTGCATAAACAAATAAGGGAATAAGACATTAAGAAGTCCTCTCTGACTGCCCATAAAATACTTAATATCACCACACATACTGTGTACAGTAATTTGAATTGTAGACGCAGCAGGAATGCAGCTTTCAGTTCTGCAGCTTTCAGTTCTGCAAACTTTCAGTTCTGCAAACTTTCTCTGTGTTTGAAGTCTCAGTTTGTGTTGTTTGTTTTAAAGCAGTAGGTCAAAAATATTCTCAACCTTCTGTTCATATCACCGTCTTTTTGAGGCCAGAGCGGTCATACAGCTCCTAAATGTTGCTCAGGCTATTTAAAGAATAAGGCGTGCAATACTCAAGATATTTTTATTATTGCAGTGCTTCTATTTTCTATTAAGTATTGCCTGATATTTTGATATATTACCTGATATCCAAAGCCTTCCTCCTCTGTGCCACAGAGCTCCATTGTAATCCAAAAACTATTAAAAACACATCATGAGCTATGCTGCTGCACTGGCTGACATCTTCATTACCATGAACACGCACGCACACTGTAGTTTATATTGGTTCAATCCCACACACGCCGTCCTGCTGGAAACACTCTAAAGCACCAAATGTGTGTAAATCCACAGATGAAAATACTCCCAAACAGATGCATCATTTCCTCCTGTAAGGTTTGCAGAAAAGCCTCAGTAGCCAACTGTTTAAGTAAAAACAAAAATCATTAAAAAATCAACTTTATACCCGAGAGCTTAGAGTTTTACATCCTCAGTAGAAACCAGTGGGCTTGAGACTCAAAAGGCATTCAAAGATGGACAAATGTGGAGATGTCTGTCTTTTAACAGAGCAAATCCGTTCAGGTTTTCCTCTGACACGTAAAGAAGCTCGTTCTGGTAAAACCTAAAAGGAGAAACTGCAGCATATGAACAACTCATCCAGGTTTTTGATCCCCGTCTGCCGTGCGCGCAGACACATCCTCAACGCAGGCAGCAGTTAGTAAAGCAACAACTAATGCTGATAAATGATGTAACGGCAGACCGAATGCTGAACACAGTGAAAGTCTGACAGTGACATACCCCATCACCGCAGATGCAGATTTAAATGCCACAGCAGAGAAATTTCATGCAGATGGAAACCACAGGTTCATCTTCACTCGATGAGGTAACTGTCTGTTCAGACACTGCTGCAGCACGAAGAGGACAAATATAAGTCTGTTAAAAACCTGGAATCTGTTAGAGTCGTGTATGAATAACCACATTTCTCTTGAGTTCCAACTTGTCACACCTGCATGGCTTTAATGACTTGTATCCCATTTTAAGAGCAGGTTTAATTTATTATCTGTTCTGAAGTGAAGGAGCTTAAGCTTGTTGAGTCCACCAGCTATAAAATGCAGGTCTGCTTTGCAACGTATGCATCGGTGAAGCTAATCTGAGAGGTTTAATCAGCAGCAGACGTCTTCCTGCAAACTCCTATCCGTTTATCTGTGGCCCTTCTCTGCTGTCTCATGTGTCAATCTTATCAAGGGAATCATTGGTTGTGGCCTGTTTTTTTTTTTTTTTCATCTTCTTACATTAAGCGGATATGAATCGAGGATTTGTGACTTTTGATAAATTGCACCTGTTTGAGTAAATTACAATTTGTTTGAGTGGGAGAGCATGAAACGGGAAAACAAACCTTGAAGTCGTTCTTTCTCTCAGATGGATCAAATCATCGCTCTCCAGAAAGAAACATTATTAAAATCAACAGACTTTTTATCAAATTGAATACTGCTGACAGCTTGATTAGACATTCAAGCTACAAATTCTGCCTTTGGTACATTTCGTCCTGAGATATTTAAAATTTTCTTCTGAGACTTGATCCTCCTCTGGTTCTGATGAGCGCTCATCGACTCCATTTCTGCCTCTCAGCCAAATCTTTTCTGATATGGATTCAAACTTGCAACACAAACTCAATGAAACACATGATTCACATTAAAAATCTTTAGAGAAGTTTTTAAATTTATCTTCATATCTTGTGTATCATTGTAGCTTTCTGAGTAAGTGAGATATATTGTTGAACTCACTCAGCATTCGAGGCTGTTCTGCCCTCCACCTGCACCATCTGCAGCTACTGTTGCTTTTTGGCAGTGTGTCCACATCTGGTTTCCGTGGCGATGTTAAGGTTTCACGTCTGACTGTTGATACACACCTCAAGCACTATGGAAATCGGAAATTTTATACTCAAAATCTGACAATGATAATGATGATTACAAGAAATGCTGTCCCGTCGTGTCCTCAGTTGCTCGGAAAAGCCTGCGGCGACTGGTTTTGAAGATGACATCACTCATTAGCAGCCACTCAGTATGAGTGTAATGTCGTGTGATAATGCTTCAGCTGGCGTTCATCGGTCTTAAATGATAGCAGTGTGTTTTCCAGAGGTCTGAAGAAAACATTAGTCTTCATGTTCTTTATTGTTACCACTGCAGTGGTTGTGATTGTAATTTACTGATGTATCTTAATTAAGTCAGCCCGTAAATTTATTTAATCTGTGTATGGAAAAACATTTTTAGCCACTTCAATTAAAAGTTCTTGACTCATTCTCAGGCTAAAAGTAAAATTTCATGTTAAAAATTTGGTAACACTTTCTATGAAGCCTGTCTCCACAATGCATTATAACACATTATGAACAAATGTAAAACATTATAACAAATTATGAACACACTTATAATGCATTATATGTGGTTAGGGTTAGGGTTAGGGTTAACCCTAACCTTGCTTAGAACTATGATTATACTACACTGTAGGTGCACTATAACAGATTCTAAGTATGTTCATGATGCATTGCAGATGAAAGTGTTACAAAAAATTTTATTCAATCAGTCATATAGAAGTTTTAAGGCTTTTATCTCAGTGTTTCATCACCAAAAAGAGCTTTGCTTTTCATCACAGCACCTGAGGGTTCCCCTAATTCATCACGTGTGAAACTGATTATTTGGCTTTTGCAACCCCATTCTTTCTTCCAATTGCCTAAATTAATTTTAGCAATATATTCATTTCTGCAAACCCTCAAAACGCACAGTGGCGACATTTTGAATTTGATGACTTGGTAGCAATTTCATGGGATCAAAACACTGTGGTTCAGATCTGGTTAGGCTTAGGCACAAAAGACACATGGTGAGGGTCGGCAAAAATCATGTTTTGGATTACAATATACTTTTTTATCCCCACAAATTCAGTCGAAAACATTTCAATGGGTCGTTCAAAATGGCTAAATTTTGTTGCGACAAACACAGCTAGAAAATCTCCCCACATTTTGTTATAAATTTTTGGTTTTGTCAATGCAAAATGGCAGAAAATGTCCCCAAAAACTTGGTTTTGTTGTTCGAAACTCAGAAAGTGCTCTGCTGCTTGGTTTTTCTGTTTTTACCATCCCCTTCTCCCAAAAAGAAAAGTGCATTAATTTACAAGTAATGTAAGCTCACTCAATGTATTGGAT
>JAPZDX010000012.1:1879265-1890998 GCA_029783625.1 Naso annulatus | reverse complement strand
CCACAGCAGTTTTACCTTGGTAAGATTATTCAACACGACATCATTGTTGACTTTCTTCATTCCCAGTTGCTTGACATTGAAGGCTGCGATCATCATTTTGACTACAAAAACAAAACTCACATCATTTCATAAGTTTATACATTGTTAGCAGCTCTGTGAGGTCATACTGAAGACTGGTGGTGATATGAGCCAAATGCTAACATTAGCATGCTAACACTGTCACAATGCTAATGCTACCATGCTAATGCATGTATAATATTTGCTATGTTCACTTTCTTAATTTAACGCTTTAGCATGCTAACATTTGTTAGAGTTAAACACATACCACAGCCGAGGTTGATGGGATGTCACTATTTTCTCTATGCTATAAAAGTGTTTTTTTCTGCAGGTTGGCATGGAACAAAGTCTGCACTTCCTTAAAAAACAAAGCAAAAAAAACCCAGTAAGTGTACACTAATCCATGGCATTGGCGCTGGTTTAAAGGTGCCATTTTGTTTGTCATATACAATCTTGTCATTACAAAAAAAAAAAACCAAAAAAACATTTAAATTTAAATTTGAAAAAAAAAAATCCCCAATTATACATGGGCGGGAAAATGTGGGATTAAAAAAAAGGAAATCGGACGGCAAATGAAAAAGGGGGAGCGAAAACAGAAAAGTCAGTGAGAGGTATGGCTGCACCTGAAGTTTGCAGCTGTTAATAAAAGGACGCACAAGTAATCAAGCAATGAATGTTTTTTTGTTTTGAATACTTCTGTAATATGAAATTCAACAGTATTTAGTGGAATGGAAATGTAACCCACAGTAAAAAAATGACCTCAAGCACCAAATTCTGACTCATTTCCTACATTGCACACTTTACAACAATTGTTGTCATATAGTCTCCTCAGCTCTCGAACAGCCGGTCTAACAAACTCAGATTTGTGACACATATTTGTGACAAAAGACTCTATTGTAACTTTTGTGTTTTATCTACATTTTCTTTCCTTGTAAGACATTCAGTAATTTCAGGTTTTGATTGATCAATCATCCATTCAAAACTTTTATTGTACAGTCTACATGTTTTGACTTGCAGGCCCGCAGTAGCTGCAGAAATACCAGGAAAAAAGGAACTTTAGGCATGAATGCATCAAAAAGCAGGCGGGCAAGTTTCCCGCCAGAACTGTCCTGGCGTTACACAATGGAAATGATTCTGTTTACATAAGAAGACACAATATCGACTGAATGATCACGTACTTTTTGGCAACAAAAAGCAGAAAACTACTAATAAAGAAGAAAACTTACCAATCGGTTTGAGATGAGCAGACACTGGAACGGCAGAGAGTGGCAGAGGTTGTGTCTGTGGTGGCGGTTACGCCTGACTGAGAGCTTCAGCAGAAAAAATGCCTGACCAAACTAAGAGAGAGAGACAGGAAGTTCCTGTGGTTGCCAAAACAGTGGCATTCAAATAGACCGATGACTGACAGTGAAATTATTACCGAATCAGCCCAAACATGCACTGGAACGACTGGTTCACCTCCCATCCTGACTCAAACAGAGAACAATTTTTAGGTATTAAAGTATTTTCATGTTCTGCTACTAGACGTTTACTGCATACTTTAGGGGGGGGAGAAAAGTGTTTTTACCAAGTTTTAAGGCATATAAGATACATTTAATATTAAATCAGTGGTTCCTAAAATGTTTACTTTGTGATCTCAGCTGTGATTTTAACTCTTTAAGTAAAAAACCTCATGTTTGTACCTTTGTGCAGCACTTGACAAAAAGGACTTCCACTAAAATCCCACAAATAAAAAAGAGGCTTAAAATGATTAAATTACAACAGCAAAAATGTTTTAGAGAATGTTAGTCCAAATGAACACCATGCTGGACGGTTGGCTAAAAATCTGAAAACTGTGATGAACCAGACTGCATCAGACATTTAATTATTTTCAGTTACAAGACATCAGAAATGGCTCTGTGTGGAGAACAACCATATTAAAATCGACCTGACTTAAAAAAAAAAATGGGACTGTGAAATTTTAAAGTGACGACAGTGATGTCAGATGATTTTTTAAAAAAAGGCGGGTAAAAAAATGGCAGCCTGAAACTTCCCAGCATGGTCGGTCAAGAAAGTGAACACCCTTCCTTCGTTGTCACACATCCAGTTTCCCTTTTTTAATGGCAACATTCCATTTTGTGTCAGAAGACAGGAAGCTCCTCCCTGAATCTGTAAAATAACAGAATAATACTGCTCCCTTTTTTAATGTGAAAGAATCATTTTCTAGCTCATAAGTAGATATTACTCTGCACATGTGGATCATTTACACTGTCAACAGCTTAATATTATGCAAGAATTTTGATTATTGTTTTAAAATTGTATGAACAGTTTTGTTACTTCTGATTCTCTCAAATAAAAGAACAATTACTGTATTAATATTATGGACAGATGACTAGTAGAAAATGTTGAGCTCTTCCCGTCTGTATTGATCTCTATGCCATAATGCTAAACTGAGATCACATCTAATCAAACTTAATTGATTGATCCAACAAGATATTTAACATTACGGCAGCACAAGAGGACGACCGCAAAAGTAGAACAAGTGAGAGGAAATCGAATCATTTTAATCATTTTTACAGATGACAGTGAACTTTTGTGGGAAACTCTATCATACACAAATTGTTATTCACAGCTAAGTATTTTTATACAACTAAAATGCTGGAGGAAAATCATTTTTTATGGACATTTTAACATTTCGAAGTCCCCCTTGTCAGATATATGGACAAATCTACATCATTTTAAGTTCTGCCATTATGCTGATGTGAAGTCAGACTTGTCCACATGCAGCAGCCATTACAACTACAGGAGCACTGTTCAATATAAATTTATCAGATATTATTATTGGGCTTATTATGACTGCAGCAGCAAAAAAGACACAGAACACTGTTTTAACATTATAGTTTAATTACAGCAAATATGAAAAAAAAAAAAACATTTATGGTTTCTGATCTTACAACTCAAAGAAAACACAAAAAACTGTTTACAATTATGCCTCATTCATGGTTGTCTTGGCAACATATTAATTTAGTCACTTCTGGTTGCCATAGCAGTGTATTGGCCGATCAATTAAGACATGTCCAGCTGTTAGTGACACCTGTTGAATTTGCAGATATTAACACCACCACCGAACCTCTTGTCAAGAGTTTACTGAATTACTCATTTTCTTCTTTTTTACTAGAATGGAGAACAAGGCAGTTGCATCATTTTTTGCTCTGATTTGTCTCACTGTGAAAACAGGAGGATTTGTTTGTTAACAGCTGGTTTTCACCAGATTAACTACATCAAACAAAAGACGGCAGCATGAGGCTTTCCTGCTCAATGCAAAGCTTTTCATTCGCAGGTCGAGTTAATCTGTAAATGAAACACAGGTTGAAAGAAAATGGGCGGCCGCTGGATCATCCTGGGCGATGGTTGCATTTGCTCTCCGATGGTGGAGCTGGAATGTTACAGGAGCAGAGCATCATGGGATGGGAGGATGGGGGTCAGGAATAGAGTTGTAAGTTATATTTGCACCAGCATTTAGGTACATGTGAAAACTCTGAACAGTGGAGTGCATCCGATTAAATAAAAGGTTATAGTAGTTATCAGTCGTGTTTGCATCTGTAGGGATTCTCCATCTTTCTCTGATAAAATTTGGAAACATCTATCCTGCACAAACAGCAGGTCAAACAGGCGTCCAAAAACTGAAAATGACACTTTTAAACAGTCGAACTGACAAAAACACGTGTGTGCCATGTCTGGGTCAAATGTCCGGCATGCTTATTTACACCCAATTCATCTTTGAAGATTGTGGTCATTCATGTAGAATAATGGGTTGTTTGTGTGTGTGTGTGTGTGTGTCACTGCTCGCTCTGCTGTGTGTCTGTGATGGTGGAGACGGCACCCTGGCCCTTGCTGACATCACTGATGCACGCCCACTGACCGTCCATCGACTCCTTCCACAACGTCACCTGCAGAACAATCACACACACACATGCAGAGAGGAGAAGAAAAGTGTGACAGTATAAGTCACTTAAACAAAACAACAAAAACAAGAGTGAGCTTACTGGAGTCTTGATGCTTTTATTTTGGGAAATACATCATGAGAAATACATTCAGGTAAAGAGAAGCAAAATAAGTCATCTCATTGCCTTGATATTCAGTCTCATAGTGACACTAGATAAACAGAACATGGCACAGTGCTTGTGTGTGTGTGTGTGAGTGCCTGCATTACTTTTTGAACCCTACCTTGTTGTCTCCTCCTGAAACAGCCAGGATGTTCCCAGTGATGGACCAGCTGACGTGCCAAACAACGTCGTTGAACTTGTGAAGAAGTTTGGCAGTCCAGGTGTTTCCTGCAGGGTCGTCACATGTCCAGATGAACACACGTCCGTCCTACAAGAAGGTGCAAGGGGAATTTTTCCCACATTATTCTGCTGGACGCAACAAAGCAGACAGTGTTTATTTTAATCCATCAAGGTTTTTATGTTGCTGCCAACAAAACCTTTTTCCACTCTGACTCATTTGGAGCAATGAGACGAATGCAGCCTGTTTGTGATCACAGACGACATGAAGGTTTGGTGATCAGCCTTTTCTGCTTTCATGTCCTGTGTACCAGGTTATCTGAGAAATGACTGAACTGGATGTTATATCTGGCACCACCTGGTGACACAGGTTATAAATTAACACCATCCCTCTAAATAAACTGCTAATAAAAAGAAAAGCAGTCTGCTTGTTTAAACATCGATTCCCTTAAACAAAAAAAAAGAAATTGTTTGGCAGACACACATGTGATACCCTTGATTCTGCTTAATCTCACCTGGGAGCAGCTGGCAATGGTGCTGGTGGGAAGACCGATAGAAGGAGCCCAGCCGACGTCTCTCACCCAATCACTGTGAGCCTCCAGCTTCTGATCCTCCTTCCACTGACCGTCTTCCTCTCTGGAGGCACAAAGTCACAATCAGTAACAGTTAAGCCATAAAGCCTCGGCTTCCTGAGCCCTCACTATACAAAGCAAAGCAATGCACTCCTGTAGCATCAGACTAATGTCAGTTTAAAACAAAAGGAAATGTAGTTCATGCAGAAGAACCACAGATAGCTTTTTATTCCATACAATCATCTTGCTTGTCAAAACCTGAGGCCTACATGACCCATACTGCAACTTGATTTCACACAAAAGGCTTCTTACTAGAGATGTGATCAATGTGTCGACTCAACAACCGATTTTTGACTCAGGCTCATGTTGACTCTAAAAATAGAAACTGAAAAATCGGGGCACAAGAAATTGTCCCGCTTGGCACAAAAAAAACCCCACATGCATCTGTGCCAGCTGATACAGTTTTCTCTCAGATGGCTCCAATAAAGTGTTTTTCTGGTGTAAATGAAGGACAGTTAACTTTGTTTTAGGGCTGGGCAATAAATCGATTTTAAATTGAAATCCAAAATAATTTGTTTGGAAGATGTTAAAATATGAAAATCGTGAAAATCAACTTTCCCTTTAGCTAGGGTAATTACAGTAGCCTATGGCTCTCTCTCAGCTCTGGTGTCTTTTTTTTTTTTTCAAGTGTAGTTTGGTGAAAGTTGGGCTGACAGTTTATTCATCCAGAACTGGAGGATTCATCTTTGTTTGATCAACCTTTATTTAAAAAAAAGGCTTAATTTGGTCAAAGCTAAGTTTTCACTTTCACTTTCTATAATAATATGTGATTATTCTATTCCAATAGGGAAATTCATGTTTGCTTGAAATAAAAACAATGTAATTGAAATACGTCCTTTGTCTTTTGTAGTTTAAAAAAAAAAACTGATTAAACTGAAAATCAAATATGGTATGAAAAAACTGGGGATTTTATTTTTAGGCCATATCATCCAGCCCTACTTTGTTTAGCTTTCCTAAAGAGGCAACCACCAGACAGAAGTTGATAGCGATCCTGTTTCTTTGCCAACAAAACAGCCAAGGAGAGGTGCAGAAATCTAGTGTTCTTTCAGACCACCTGAATTACAAAATGCTGAAAGGTCATTGTTGAATTTTTGCCCAATGACACCAAACATAAACTGCCTTCCCCAGCTCTAAGTTGATACATTGTTTGTTTGCTGATGTAACAAGTTTTTTAAACTCACATCCACCACATTAGTGCTTCTCTAACAAGCTGTTTAAACTAATGCTGATCAGAAAGTGTGAAGGACTCGGCTGTAAGAACCATGTGATTATTCTCTGTCCCATATTTTCTCTATGACAAGTTCCCAAAAACTACACATAAAAAAGTAAAATGCCAGAAAGTTTGTTAAATAATAACATACTTCCAGAGTTTGACCAGGTTGTCGCAGCCTCCGGAAACGAAGCGTTTGACGTAGTTCGGTTTCTGTCCCGACGGTTGATCGATCAGGCTGCCTGGAACTACGGCAGGAGCCCAACTCACAGCGTTACAGCCAATCTGCAGGAAAATTAGAACCGAGTCAATAAGCAGAAACAAATCAGAAAGGAGCAGCACCAGTACAGCTCACACTAATTACACATGACACTATCAAAGCAAATGTTACACAACAATAAACTGCAGACTAACAGCTTGATGGTTAAATAGATATCAACTCAGCTTCTACTCAGATCTGCGTGTCAGACTCACAGTGTGTGCGTTGCTGATTTTCTTGACATCCCACTGCTGATCCCCCGTAAATGTGAGAAGGGAAATGGCACCGTCTGAGCTTCCACAGGCCAGGATCAGACCAAAGTCATAAGGACCCCAGCAGACAGAGTTCACTGGGGACACACAAAAGACAGTTTACAAACAAGATCAAAACCAAAATGTCATAGCAGTTTTAAATGGACTTTATCATTAGAAGACAAGTCAAATTGACCTGTCAGCACCGGAAGTCTATCATCTGATACCCAACACTCAATTTCTTCAGGTAGGGGAAAAATGAAACAACTCAGGTAACAAAAAATAAATGAAATCGCACAGAAACTCTTAACCACTGGATATTTCCTTGAGAAAAAGCATCAGAGAGGAGAGACAGAGGTTATAGAGACTGCACACACACTGATTTCCCTGTCAGGGGAGACAGTCACGAATACACACAGGCACAAACATGAGAGGCTTGTATAAAGTTATTTATCTTTCCCGGAAACATAGAGATCCACCGACCTGACGACTCGTGTCCGGTGTATTCATACATCTTGTCCCAGGATCCGTTCTCCTCCTTCCAGATGATAACTTTACGGTCATAGGAGCAAGACGCCAGAATGTTGCCAAACATCGGGTGAGCCCATGCTACCTGCCACACGGGACCCTCGTGGCTGCACAAATACACAAACCCAAATTTAGCTCATAACACTCAGTGCGAAAGAAATTATATTTTACAAATACCACAATAACGGAAGGTGAGCTTACATGTACAGTTTTACAGTCCAGATGAAATATCTTAAGAATTTACATACTTCTTTACTTTGAACTGCAATTTCACTGCTTTTAAAAATGTATGAAATGACAAAAACACTTGTGCAAGGTGCATAATGTAAATTAAAGCATTTTATTTTTGTATTTGAAGTGACTGACCCACTGTGGACTGTTAAACCACAGTATCTTACCCCCTGAGGTCTGCAACCAGAATCTGTCCTCCATTCCTGACGTCGAAGATCTTCACAGTGCGGTCAGAGGAGCAGGTGGCCAGTCGAGTACCGTAGTAATCCATCTGGGCATCGTGCTGAAACACACAGGCATCAAGACCTGAAGTGGGACAGTAGTAACCCCCTACCTTCTGTCTTCTTATTCCATCAAGACTCAAAAATAAAATAAAAATAATAACTTAAGCTGCAACATGTCCATGAGAGAAGATGTCACTTTTAGATTATACAGACTCACTTATTAACAAACTGCTCCACCAAACTGTCCTCCGATGCTTTATGTTGAATGTTGATTTGGAAGATTGCTTTTTTTAGAATGAGGCACAATCATTACATATAGGCTGCGACTGTAAATGTTGGCATGTGACGCTAAACATTAATATAACAGTGACATTAGGGTGGGACAAAATATCGACACACCAGTACATTACCGTAAAAGTTAAAGAGATGCACCAGCCCACTTCGTTTTTCACAACATTAATTGTGCTACATTTTTGTATTCACATATGTAACATATGCATTTTGTATTTTTCAGATAGATCTAGTGATGTGTCATTATGTAATTGTCATGCAATACATTGATTATTGCAGAACCGCTGGATCGCGACATTATCGTTATCATGGGCCATGTATCAGTTATTTACCCTTCGATTTCCACCCCGAAGTGACACCATAAGGGAAGCCGGTGTCAGCTGTTGTGTCAAAGTATGCTCTCTTGTCACTATACGTTTTCTCTTGACGTTATCTTAACGAGAACCTGTCTGCACTAACAAACATTCAACATGAAGCTAGAAAATAAGCAAATGAAATTAGATTTATCTCATATAAGTATCAGTGTTAGCTACAACATCTATTTCGACATTATAGTGTGATTAGACCCTATCTTTGTAGAGAATGCTAACGTTAGCATAATCACAAGCACAGGCTAAATGAAAAAGAAGGAAAATTGGACGACTTACGATCATGTCCTCGTGAGAGGTGTCCACCGTGTTGATGACGGAAACCTGGAATTCACGTACACAAAAAGCACCATTAAAATTACACAGAGATAAAGCTTTTACTCTAATAGTATTAGCCCTCTGCCATTAGCTAGCTTGCTAATGAGCTAGCTACTTTGGCACGTCAGCAACTAATAACTCCCGTTAAGCAACAGAAACCTCAATGCTAGCTTCACGTAAAGTTTTTATTAACAGCTATCAGACTCACCATTACTGCGCTAAAAAAGGAAACCCCCCAGAAAATAACTAATCCTTTTATGAATGAATAAACTGGATCCCCAACTACTCCGACGTGGCAACAAGTTCAGAAGCCGCTTCCCAAAGAGTCACGGTCCCACGACAGTTTCTACCGGCGGAAACGACGAAAAGCGAGCAGAGGTTCCACATTCCGATTTATTTCAATTTAAAGATTTTTAGTTTATTATTATTCATTCACTTATTGGAATTTAATAGCTAGAGGTTGAAATAAAAATAAAATGAAGCGTTGTAAATGTAAAATAGGGAGGAAACGACCAAACTGCAAATATAGATGGATAAAAATTAAGCAATAGAACTTTTTGGTCAAGAGAAAGACGATATTTAAAAGATGTTACACGGTTGCTGACGATAACCCAATAATCAACACTTGACATTTTAGGCTCATTTTCTCTAGAGAAAAAAAAAAGATTCTTCTATTTAATTTTGGATGTCTAACTTGCGATATTTATTGTTACCACACGGTGGCGCCACAACCCTGACAGGCTTTCCCTTTTCATCTATTTTTATCATAACCGACTAGGTGTCAAGTTCCCCACCGGGTAACTATCGTGTGTTCTGTCTCTTCGTCCCCCTCAGACTCGCCATGTTGTCGGCTTAAACCTGTCGCCTCAGTGGTCTCATTTTGTGGTAGAAAACCTTTCATAGCGTCGGTGACAGCTGTCAAAGTACCAACATGTCGAATGTGTCTTACCACATCTCCAACTTGTTGGAGAAAATGACGTCAACTGACAAAGATTTTAGGTAAGACAGAGTGACGGTGGTCTAAATGAGCAGCGTGTGTGTCTGACAGTGAGATGACACTTTTTGCTCCACACTCAGTAACTCACTGTCAGCAGTTAAATATGTGTGCCAGTTTACTACACACGCGAAATTTGTCATTATTTTTCAACTATAAAGTATCTAGTTAATTGTTTTTTCCAAGAGGAACGAGTAAAATAACGTAAATAACGTCTAACGTCCACTTTTAATAATTTTACAGTGTGTCCCAGCGTGTGTTTAGATATGAGTGTCTGTGAGTCTATGAGTAAACAACAACACAATACAGATTTACTTTAAATATCCTTAATGTGTGTGTGTGTGTGTGTTCCTGGAAGATTATTGTCATACAACCTGAAAACTGAGAATTTAATGAGTATATAATTTGTCAGCCTTTTGGGGGGGTTTTGTTTTGCTTTGTGTTTTTGTTTGTTTGTTTGTTTATTTTGGTTTTTGCCCCTTGTGTCTTTCTGATTACTCTTAACTCACCCCACTCTCCCACATTGGCATGTGTGTTGGTGTTGTGTGTGTGTGTGTGTGCGTGTGTGACCAGGTTCATGGCCACCAATGACCTGATGCTGGAGCTGCAGAAGGACAGCATCAAACTGGACGAGGACAGCGAGAGGAAAGTGGTGACCATGCTGCTCAGACTGCTGGAGGACAAGAACGGGGAGGTGCAGAACCTCGCTGTGAAATGGTAAACACACGCACACACACACACACACACAGATATACACACAGGTGGAGAAGCTGTGTGTGAGGTATTCTGTGGTCATGTTTGATTTTCAGCCTGGCGCCTCTGGTGAGCAAAGTGAAGGAGCCTCAGGTGGAGACGATGGTGGACACACTGTGTTCAAACATGACCTCAGACAAGGAGCAGCTGAGAGACATTTCCAGCATGGGACTGAAGACGGTGATCGCAGAGTTACCGCTGTCTTCATCGGGTGAGACTGAATCTTATCACTGAGTCGTTTCACCCTGTTTCTGTCTGAAATAAAAGATGCTGCAGTGTTTAAACTCAGAAAATGTCTCTGACATAATCCTGCATTCAAATGATTTTAGCTTTAAATTCAAAATAATATCTGTGATAATAGTTTTTATGTAGCTCATTAAAAAAATCAAGTGACATGAAACTGAGAATGGAAGTGATGAGACTAAAATGTGCGTCAGACTTGTAACAAGTATTTTATATGCATGTTAATTAATTGCCTGGCCATGTTTCTTATTGGCTAGTTTGTATATGATAACAGCTTGTAAATATGCTTAAAATGTCCTTTACCAAAGAGAGTAAAATACCATAAAGCTACACTAGTTATTTTCACTAATAAAACAAACAATAACATAAATCTTCCTCTTTGATCATGACGTGATCAGCCAAAATAAAATGTAAATCATCATAGTATGACAAAGAAAAAAATTCAATCAATTGTGTTTATTATTTCGTGCTATTTTAATGTTACTGCATTTGAAGAAAACCAAATTGAAACTTTAAGATAAAACGCCTAAAAGTAACTTATGTGTATTTTTCTTAAAGCTACATATTTGTCTTTTAATCTGCCTGCCTCTGGGTTCTTGTTTCTATGTGGGTTGCCAGGTTTGACCCTGACCATCAGTGTGTGTAAGAAGATTACGTCCCAGCTGATTGGTGCCATGGGGAAACAAGAGGACGTGTCAGTGCAGTTAGAGGCGCTGGACATCCTGTCGGACATGTTGGGAAGGTAACAAAATATTTCATAAGGTTTTCGTCCACTTCAGAGGCACGGCTTGATGTCTGTCTGTCGACCTCTTTGACCTCTTTGATCCAGACTAAAATATCTCTGGAACTGTTTGATTGATTATCAGTAAACCTCCCACAAACGCTCACGTTCCCCAGAGAATGAATCCTAGTGGCTTTGGTGATCCTCTGACCTTAATTTTGCTCTACCCGCTGGTTGACATTTTTGCTTCTGCGCAAAAGTATTTTTTGAATTGTCATTAAATTTTTTTTAGATTAAAGGTTAATTAGATTTTTTTTTTTTTTTTTTTAATTTATTTTTTTATTTTTAAAAATGGGAACAGTAAAAATTAAAAAAAAATTAAAAAGTAAAT
>JAPZDX010000012.1:1783391-1794148 GCA_029783625.1 Naso annulatus | reverse complement strand
GTCATGGTTTCTCTTACTTCTTATTTGCTCAACACAGCCATGTGCAACATCCCCGCACAGTGATCTTTTCAATATGTATATACAGCGTTTGGATTCAGCCAGAGTCAAGCCAGAATCTCCCCAGCATCCCGACACATTTCACTTTGCTCTCTCTCTCTCTCTCTCACGTTTTATGCTCATTAAAGTCTCTGCAGAGGGAGACGCGCAAACAGAAAAGGAAGAAAAGAGAGAAATGAGAATGATGAGGCAACAACAGTAAAATCTCAGTGCTCTGACTGAAGCAGTTGATATTTATGTTATCGATATGTCAACTCCCCGCTTCAGACAATTGTCTGCTCTGTTCACACATGAGGTTCACCCAGACTCAGGGCTTGGAGCCACCAGGGCGCAGTCTGGGTCATTTAGTTCTGACCTTCAAGTACACATGTACAGCTTCCCCCGGGTAAACTCTAGATACATTCAGAGTCAGAGCACGTGAGAAAGCAGCTTTTGAATGCTAAGTTTCGCTAGAAGGACCTTCCAGCTCCTTGAGTGAGTGTGTGTGTGTGTGTGTGAGTGAAAGGTTGAATTAGAGGCAATTTGCAAAGTGTTTTGCCCTTTAAGGAAGAAAAAGGTATATAAGTGCAATTCAGTCATCATTTTAATTGTGTAGTCTGCTAATGTCAGTATAACAGGGAGTATTTTGCAGTGTAAAGAGCAAATTAATCTTGATAACTTCTCGTAGAAATTAATAGGAGGAAATTTAGGTAAAACTGCATCATCAGACTATATTTTGTGGTAAGTACTGTCATTCTGTGAATGAGGTATATGGTTGTAACGATGGAGTAATGTCATACTACTTATGATTTTTTTCCTCTGTCAGTGATCCACCATGTCTCTGCCAAAGCCTGTGATGAGGGGGCTGCTGGGAAAGCGTCTGAGGTTTCACCTGCCCATCGCTTTCACTCTGTCGCTCTTGGCTGCAGTATCATTCAAGGTGACAAAAAACAGGAAAACTAACTCCACGTATAAAAAGCAAATGTTGATAGTTCTTATAGTAGTTATTGATTTAAATAGCAAACTAACACAGCATGTCTTTTGTTCTCCACAGTACGCAGTGACAGAGCCCAGGAAACAGGCCTACGCTGACTTCTACAAACAGTACGACGCCGTCAAAGAGTTCAACGCCATGAGGGAAGCCGGCATCTTTGAGAGCGTGCGGCCCTCTGGGGAGTAAACCCACTGTGAGTCTTTTCACTGTAGCGTCTATGAGTTACAGTTCAAGTTTACTGTGATCTCAAAGTCAGAAAACACTCAGATCCACTGTGGACAGACAGTATCTGTTATGCTCTAGACATGAAATACGGAATTCAAGTAGATCTTTCTGTATCTAATTGTTGTGTCCTGTGTCTTCTGCCTCCAGCTCTTCCTTCCCGTCTTTCATTCCTGCTGAGGATGAAGTTCCTTCTCGCCTACTCGGATGTTATTTACCGGTTAGATGTGAACATCGCTATGCTGTTTTGTTCCTCTAAATAAAATATTCTATTAATGTAAGAGCCCTTCTGTCTTTGTTTTGTGCTTTTGAAACACAAGCAGTGCATATTTCTGACAACTGATCACGTAGAAGCGTCATTTCTTACTGTTGCATCAAGCAGACATCTTCATTCTTAAAACCAAAAATAGCTTTCGGTTGGGAGAGGAGCAGGAATACCATACAGCATATTAATAGTGTACTTGCTCTAATAGTATGTTTTTTTCCTCTAAATTGTACTTGTAAAAATAACATTTCAAACATTATAACTGTAAAATTTCCCTCATAAATTAGTTTTAACTTACTTACATTTGTAGTCGTGTTTTACAGTAGGTACCAACCAAAAGTTGTCCCCTTAATGTCTTCAATTATTTTTAAAATCACAGTTTACAATTAATTTTCTCGTTCTTGGTTCAGATCTTTTGGTGTCAGTTTGTGTGTTAAGATGTACAAACTCTTCTTTTCTTCAGGGGTTAGTATATTGATATGTGTAATTGGGACACAGCATTATGTCTTGAATAGTTAGTATACAAGAAACAAGTGTACTTTTATATTTTGTATGAACAGGAAACAACACCATGGAACATTGGATGTCAACATGTATTTTAATATTCTGTACTACAAGAATAATGATATAACACCCATAAGCATCATTGTATGTTTTTTTAATGCGAAAGTTGCTGCAGAAATTATTTTTTCTATTATTTTTGAAGGTCTTTCTGGAGCGGTATCACCCCTGTATGTTCAATTATTCAGATTTCTTTCAGAGAGTAGCCTTAATTTCAGTAATTGTGTCTTGACTCAATGCCTTAACATTTCCATCGACCCTAATTTAAATAGATTTGAACGTTATTCAAATTGACGGCGGCTGTTCTTGAGGTCTTTGGCGCCCCCTCCAGCTGGCGTCATGAACTGCAGCCTTTGTTCGGCCCGCCTTCCTGCCCTCCTCACGCCTCTTCCTGGTTTTTTCAAGTGGATGTTACACCGACTGCCAAGCGGTTTGTCAAACAAGTCCAAAGTTGTCGAGACACGGGAGGAGGATGAGGCCGACGGCGAAGAAACAGCAGCAGGGCGAAGTTTGTTCTCTGTGTAAATCTTGTTTTACAAAATGATAAACAGACGAGTTCTTCGCGGCTACCAGGCAGCAACAGGGACGCTGCTCGGCTAGCTGCTGCTAGCCACTTAGCGAGCTAGCAGACGCTGGTCTGTTACTGTTAGCATTGAGTGTCTACTTTGAAACGAGCTTGGCGTTACTCGAGTTTGACTACAAGACGATTAAAGGGACTGTGAGTTAACCGAAGAGGACGGCATGGAGAACAAGGACAAAGTACAAATGAGGAATCACCCTCGCAGGTAACTTTAACGTTAACGTTCCCCTTCTGCTACGAGAGAAAACACGGCAGATACCTGACATCCTCACTGATGATATCATCTTAAGTTACGTTAGCCTGGTGTTTGGGTGAAGTTAGCCGGTAGTGTGTGGAAATATAACCATTATTGAAACTCCGTACCGTGCGATTGAATTTGAAAAAGAAAACGAGCGGGCTTATTAGATTTTAACATATAACTGAAATGTTTCATCTGTTTTCCGCTCGGCTTTCTAAGTTGACGTTAGTCATCTTCAGTCATTTTCTGACTAACAGGCTTTTTTTAAAATTTAATTTGACTGAATGTCAGCTCGGGAAGCTAACAGATCAAGAACATTTTGGTTTTTATTGAAGTCAGATTTTTAAGAGCTTCTGTTACTAGATTGTTTCTATAAGGTATCAGCAATGACGTTATGATTCCCTTTAGGAGATCAGTAAGCATTAAGTAGAAATAAAGACCCGTTTTTCACGAGTTCACCTCTAATTAAATAATCATTAGTCTAATCTGTTGTGCCAAAATCCCGGGTTTCATCTGCATCAAAGCCCCACTGATCCAATTTAATGCCTGAACTCTATCTGCAAATCTGGATGTATCTGATTTAATCTCTGTAGATTAAAGTGGATCGGCTCAGACTAGACAGACGTTCAGTCATTTCTGCTTATCAGTGTTGTTTGTTGGGTTTGAGGCCATGGGTGACAGGTTGTCAGGTGGTTTCCATGGCAACAGGAGTGTGAAGCATCTCACACCACAGGAGGTTTGTGGCAGAAACATTTGGCCGCTGGAAGAACGTCACATACTCTGGTTAAAAACAAGGAAGTGCTGAACAGATTCAGGTTTATTATACGTGATGAATGTGAGAGACTTTAACACCCCTGCACTCTGTGAGTGTGTGTGTGAGTGTGAGATTGTTCTGCTATGTGTGACTAACTGAGCTGTCATATCTGTGCACCACCTGCATCATCTGAGCAAACAGCCTGAGTCAAGTTGTGAGATGTTTAATGAAAGACAAAAGCGTGAATACAGTTTTATCGACTTTAGAGTCAGTTTAATTCAGTTTATTTCGGAAATGAAGGATAAGGAAGGAACATAATGATGATAAGAATAGCAATCTCAGAATAGCACATTCTTGTTGGTCACTACAAAGTTATTAAGTCCAGTGTCCAGTCCAACTCTGCTCCAGCAGAAACTAATGTCCATAATTCCAAAAGCGGACAGGGAGAAGTAATAGCTAACGGAGCCCTGCCCCTGTTGGTAGGTTGATAGGGTGTTTAAATGGCAGGAAGTTAATTCTCTTCTATGTTTGAAAGATATGAATTGAAAGAATTATTTCATGCAAAACAAATGACAGAAACATTGGCTGGTTCCAGCTTTTTGAATATGAAAATGTCTTTTTATGTGATAATAATGTCTGGGTTTGTCTTGATTAAATTTTAAAGGATTTTTTTTTCATTTTGTTATTTGCCACCGTCCCGAATTCCAGACAAGAAGATAGATTTGCACTTAAATAACACTTGACTTCTTTTTCTTCTGCTGCTGTTTACTGGTGCGAATGCGCCCAGCAATTTACTTCTGACACACATCTGATTCTGAAATCAGATTACATAAAGTAATCAGTTTATCTGGTGACTTTAGGCAGAGGCAGGCTAGCACTTCCCATTGACTACCAGCATTTGAGCTAAGCTAATTAGCGGTGGGCGATCTCTGCCCGTCTCTTCCTTGTTCCTGCACACACAGTCCAAAGAATGGTATCTATCTTCTTCTCTGGAACTCGGGGGGGAGGCAAATAACAAAGGAAAAAAAAGTTGGTGTATCCTTTTCACTTCTTGATTCTACAACAACAACAAGAAAACATTCACAGAAAAAAATACAACCATGAAATGAAAGCAAACAGTCATTCGGTGCAGCCCCTATCATGATTTCTTCCAGTAACTCTTCATCTTAGGTGGTAAGATCAGAACACAACTCAGCTCATGATGAATTTGTTTAGCAGATGACTGCTTAAAGGCATGGGCATCGCGAGATATCTAAAATTTAATATCACAATGTTGTCCGCCCAAATATTGACGAATTTGTGGTGTTTCCCTGTTTGATTATCACCTGATTGTGGCAAAGACAACATATGGCCTCGTTTGAAGCCCCGCATGTGTTCCTACATCATGCCAAATGACCTGTCATGACCTCTCCACTTCGTCAAATAGCAGCATGTGTTTCCTCTGACGCTATGGCAGCTCCACGAGCATTTCCTTTTCAAAATAAAAACCGCAAGATGCTATAACAGCTGTTCAGTATTGACAAGAATATTGCAAATGGCAGCAAATATCTAAATATTCAGTCATGACTAGTATCGACCCACCTCTAATGATAAGGTCATTGAAAAAGGTGCACTTGCAGTTTGTTTAGTGCAGAAACGTGTTTTGTTGTGTTATGTGACAGGAGGAACTAATGAGTTCCCATTCTGTCAACTTATCAGGAGAATGCTGGTAAAACACGCTGTTCTCTTGTAAACGTGTACACTCACTCATTCAGTGTTTCCTCATTGATCTTGGAGTTTTTAGCTGTTTTAGCTTTATGTGGAGAGACGTTTATTTAGCTAGTAAATTATTTACACTGTTTGAGTCCTGAAACAGACACCTAAACTCTTTTAATTAAAGGCTAGATTAACAAAATAAGGGAAATTTAATAGTTGATATGTAAATACAGGCTAATTCAGCAGCTTGAACCCAAAATAAAGCCTTCAAACTGCCAGTCAAACCTCAGTTTGGTCTCTGTAGTCTCAGACAATTACCTCCCATAAAAAGACACTAATGCCTTAATGCTTTTAATGTCTTTTTAGAGCTTTTTATTGAATTATTTCATTTTAATCATCCTGGATTAACCTTTGTAAATGAGTGGCTCTTTTTTCCTTTTGTTGGAATGGTTATATATATATATATATATAAAAAATCTTTGTTTAACATTGTAATAAATTATTTTTACATTTCTTTATGTGTGACTGATTCAAGTACTTTAAAAGAAGAACATCGCACGCAGCCACTCTGTGTAGAGTCAGATCAGTGGAAATGTGACATATGTTTTTTTGGAGTGAAATGGATGAACTTGAAATAGAAACAAGAAAGACGTTTTATATTTAGTAATGTCAACATTTGGTGTGTCCAGCACTTGTAGCCACAGCAGATACACACATGTATTTGTAGAAGTTCACAGAGTTCGCTTGAAATGCAGATTATGGGCTGCTATGCTACATTAGCATTTCAATGCTCCACTTTCTGTTTCTTCTGTGGCTTGTGGCTTGAGGCCGATGCGCTGTGCAGTTTGGCATATGGCCGTGCTGGACAGTGAATAACACTTTGCTGAGAGGCTTTAAAGGCAGCAGCTGTTATCAGCTGACCACCTGGTGGACAAAGAGCTCTGCTGTGGTTTGAAGTCAGTCATGTTTCAGAGCTCCTCAGATGATAGAAACGTAGCCTTGTGTCTTCCTGCAGTCATCCAAAGAATGCCTTGTCACAGGCTGCATCTAGGACATGTTTGGATCTATTTTTGTTAGCATGCTCAGACTATTTTCGTCTTCTCGTGACTTATCAAACATCTTGAGACGTTTTTGTAGTGCTGCTCACATTCCAGGAGAGAGCAAAGATGAACGGCTGCACCCACAGAAGGGGGATGGATTAAATATTCTGCCTGGTTCTTTTTAATGAAGATGGCACATCCTACCCACACATGAAGATTCTCTGGAAACAAGAATGGCTGTTCGTGACACTCTGACTGTTTGAAATGATTTTTTAATTTATTTACTTTTTTTTTTATGGTGATTCTTCTTGTGTCTCTTGAGCGCTGAAAATTGAAAACAACCTGTCTGTGTAGAACTGTGTAGAACAATTTACTGTGAGTTACTCGGTATCAGTAATGCTCCTAAGTCTGTTAGGCCAAAAAAATCAGGATTCAAAAATTAAAATATGAGATTATTTGAGGAGCAACTTGTTGGCTGCAAGACAGACTGCAACAGTCACCAGTTTTGTTACGCCTGGTGACCTTTGTTGCATGTCACGCTCCTTCCTCTTCCTGTCCGTCTCTTCACCTGACTGTCACTGTCTAATCAATCAAAACATTTCTCAGTAAAATAAATGGTTAATTTTTTCTGTAGCTCAGGTGGGGGAAGGTAATGGTGAGAGGTGTCGCAGAAATAAAGTCATTTCACCTGATTTTTTTTTTTTTTTAACATAGAATGTATCCATTTCTAACCTGTTTTAATTGTTGATTATTATAGAGCTGCAACGATTAATCGAGTTAAAAAAAAATTCGCCAACCATTTTGGTTATCGATTAATCATTTCAGTTATTTTTTTTTAGCCGATTTGCTGCTTTTTTGTTTCATTTATGATAATAAATAAGAATTAATTGTGTTTTGGGCTGTTGTTTGGACAGAAGAAACAATTTGAAGACATTACATTGTGCTCTGGGAAATTGAGATGAGCATTTTTTCCCAATTTATTGAAATTTAATGGAATAAACGATTAATTGATTAATCATAAAAATAATGGCAGATTAATCGATAATGAAAATAATCATTAGTTGCAGTCCCATTGATTATTTATTGAGGTAATTTTTCAAGCTAAATGTGCAACAATCTGCAGTTCCGTCTTCTCATGATTCATGTTTTTGTTATCATGCAAACTTATTTTCTAAGAGTTTTTTGATCAGACGAACAAGACACTTCATGATTATGCATTTGACCAAGCTACTTATCACTTATTTAAAGTTGCTCCAGGCAGTTTATTTTTGGTGTCATGGGCAAAAATCCCATCATAACCCTTCAGTGTATTGTAATTCAGGTGGTCCAAAAGAACAGTAGACTTCTGCACCTCTCCAAGGCTATGTATTCAGACCATGATGACACTTTTGGCCCACCACAGGTCATTACAGAGAGCGTGTGTTCCTATTGGCTGCGCTTCGCTGTGCCTCTCAGCAACAGGTGACGTCGCTACAAGCTGATTGGCTGTCGAAACAAGCGATGTGCCTTATGTTCTAAAACTGGCCTCTGGCGCCTTGAGAAGCTGAGTTGCAGGCGACACCGTCAGCTTGAGTCGAGCTGAGACGGACCAGTTTGCACTGCTGCAACTGTCCCTGCAACTGTTTCATCTAATAGTGAATCTTTCCTGAAACTGGCCTTAAAGAGAGAGCGACAAAAAAATAAAAATAAAATGCGAGCCAGAACAAAAACAGGGAGGGGCAGAGTGCAGCTGAATTACTTCCTTAGGAGCCACATCCTACAGCTTGGTTTCCAGATGTTGCCTACCCGAGCTTTAAGGAACTTTTGCAGGTTTAAACAACAATGAACAAAAATTGTTTGTTGCTGCCCTAAGCTGAAATATTTACATGAAGGAGTGTCCCTGTTCTCTGTAATGTCTCCTCCCTTCTCATACGTTGTCCACCACCTTCAGCTGTGTCTTTGTGTCATTACAGACAGCTGAAGAAGCTGAGTGAGGACAATCTCACCAAGCAGCCAGAGGAAGTCTTTGATGTCTTGGAGAAGCTGGGTGAAGGGTGAGTCATGTCCGTATAGTACAGTCATGAAAGTCAGTTAGACGATGGGTGACACAGACTCAAAGTCCATCCTCCACTCCTGAGAGATGGGAGCACCTGTGTCACCACATTTCTGCGATCAGTTTGTATTTTTAAACTTCTGTTTCCTCTTCTCACCTCCACACTTTCTCTGTTACTTGTTCTCTCTTTCTCTCTCACTCTGTCTCATTTCTCCTCTCTCTTTGTTCAGCTCCTTCCTTCTCTGGTGCCCATCAACATAAACATTTGCCTCTTCATATCCTGTTTCTCAACGCACTTCCTGTTCTGAGCGGCCGATTGACGCTGTGGCTGTGCGTGCGAGTTTCTGCTGCAGTTTTTTTCAGCAACTTGCTCGGCTTAATGACGCTCTAGTGAATGAAACTCAGACTCTCTGTGTGTACTTTCTTTTTGCAGCATAAACCGATCATGAGCCACACTGGTGTGAATGAGTCTCATTTCCACACATTTTATGTTTAAAGTTGTTTGTCGTATCCTTTTCATTTCATTATTGTGGGGGAGAACAATTTTTTTTTAAGTGTTAAAATGAAAGCGTGTGAGGAAAAATGCCATAAATGCACCAGAGCAGCAACAGACATGACGGGTGGTGACAACTGATAACCTTTAGTTTCTCATGCTGGAAAAGCCCAGCATGACACACGCTAGCATAACAAAATGAACTGAGGCCAGCAGCGTTGACTCATGCTCACACTCACTCCTGACATGTTAAATGTCTGCAGGTCGTATGGCTGTGTGTTTAAAGCCCATTTTAAAGAGACTGGCGAGATTGTGGCCATCAAACGAGTTCCTGTGGAGTCTGACCTTCAGGAGATCATCAAGGAAATTGCCATCATGCAGCAGTGCAACAGGTACCTGTGTGTGTGCACGTATATGTGAAAACAAATGTGTTTGTTTTTGATAAAGACAGTAATGGCATCACTGGTAAGACATAAAGCTTTTCCAATGATGTGGACAGAGTTCTCACACTCATCCTTTAAAGAAGTCTCCTCCGTCCGTTGAACGGTGGGTTACCTCGAGTCCCTTCACCGACTGTGGAAAAACAATCAGACATCAAACAAACGATCTCTTGAATGGTTTATCTGGGGAGTTTCCCATCAGTAAACATCCCCCACTCCTCCAGACCTAATGCCTGTTATCACAAAAACTTTAAGGGAAACTTTGCTTTGACTTTACTCCATTACTATGACATGTCTTGTAAGAACACACAAAGATCTTTTATACAAGTTATGTTTTGTGAGGCTGAATTTCCCAAAATGAACTTAACTTCAGCACAACAAGGACACAGTTCTGTCTTCTTCTTCTTTCTTCTACTGTCGGATTTTTGGGGGCTTTTAGGCCTTTATTAATAGCACAGCTAAAGAGAGAGAGAGAGAGGGAATGACGTGCAGCAAAGGGCCACAGGGTGGAATCAAACAAGGGGCCACTGCAGCGAGATCGAGTCTGTCTCAGAGTAATGATTAGGTGCCCGTATGAAGATGAAACAGCTTTTATTTGGGTTATGTGGCTGCTTGTACGGGTTTTGTGTCCATGTTGTGCTGCAGATCACAAACAGTGATAGAGTTAACTTGCGACTCATCATAGAGAGGATCGTAACATCCTGACTCCAGAGTGGGACCCGTTAAAACATTTCTGTTTGCCAATACCTTGTGTTAAATTAAACTTAAGAGTATTTATTAATTTGTTTATATGTTGCACTGCATTGTACTGCAGGGCTGCATGGTGGGTTTTTTACTTGTTGTCTTGTGTCTTTTTTCAAAGCACTTTGAATTGCCTTGTTGTTTAAAGAGGCTCTGTAAATAGGCATCACTTGCCTTGAATGACATTGTGGTGTCAGAATAGATAAAAATGTTTAATAGTTAACTAGCAAAACAACATTGAATTTTAAACTGGCTAATGAAATAATGAGTACAGTCTTCTGCAGTGTGGCTGTCATCTAATTTTGAGTTTCTTTTCTGTGTGTGTTCAGTCCTCATGTAGTTCGGTACTATGGCAGCTACTTCAAAAACACCGACCTGTGGATCGTTATGGAATATTGTGGAGCTGGATCTGTTTCTGATATCATCCGAATACGCAACAAGACGGTAATGTCACACACACACACACAGAGTTTCTTACAGCATACAGTATGTGTGTAAGCAAGTGTTACTAAACTGGAAAAAGTTGATGACAGAAGACAGATTTTAGGCATTTTGAAATAATGACTATATTATTGTATGGATCATTTTTATGTGTCTCTCATTATCTGTGTTTGTGTGTGTGTGTGTGTGTGTGTGTGTGTGTGTGTGTTTTCTATAAAAAAGAAG
>JAPZDX010000012.1:1752101-1762695 GCA_029783625.1 Naso annulatus | reverse complement strand
CAAACCAAACATCGAACATCAAGCAGAGTAGCTGAGATCAGGGGGTAGAGCGGGGGGAGTGCCAATGGAAAGGGGAGGTGTGGCTAACACGCAGGTTTGTTTTGGTGTAAAATGGTACTGAACTGCAACCACTGGCGGTGAACTGATTTTGTATAGAGCTCCTTTGATAAGGACCGAAATACATCTGACACATTTGTAAGAGGTAGGGAGAAAAACTGAATGTAAAAAAAAAGTGCTGTTTGTTTACTCCACAGAACAACACAAGCACGTTGCTTTTTAATCTGAATATAAATTCACAATGCAGCATCACTTCAATGTAAGTACACTTCAGGACCAACCTGCCATGATGATATTTGTGTTCAAATCAAATCTGTTGATATAAAGTCCTGATGAGGAAAATGAAAAAGTGACATCCGTCACTGCATTTGTTGTACACTCTTGGTCTCCATGGTTACAGTTTTATCTCAATTAACCTGCAGCTCAGTGTTCCAGGGTTATGACTCTCAATCATAGTTAGAATTTAGGTCTGAAACTGCCTGCAGAGCGGCTCTAAAGCCCAAACAGTCTGCAAACCGCTGAAAATCAAAACCACATCTTTAGCTCTGACCTTTAGACCTTCATCTGCTCCCAGTCCATCAACCTTTATCTGCTGCATCTGCAGAAAGGTCAACGGACCAAAATGTCACAAAGAAAACAAAAATCAATCGCATTGTTTTTAGTTTTCTTAGTATTTCTGCCATTGGTTAATGTCACAGTGTTTCTGCCCAGAGTCAGCGAGTCACATGTTACATAATTCATAAAACACACATGTGGCTGCAGACTCACCCGAAGTGTTGCTCCAAGTGACCGCAGTCCTGTAGAGTGTCGGGCCAACTTCAACACTCTGAAGATCCTCATTAACCTTAACACCTAGGAGAGAGCGAGAAAGAGAATGAAGCATTATTAACCTACAAAAAGAGGTGACAGCACTCTTTGTAACTTTGGCTGGAGATAATTACAGGGTGAGGGCACACTGAATTTACCAACAACCTAAATTTGGCACTTTAACAACACTTGTGTTAGCTGTGAGCCCTTTTGGGCCCTTCAGAAGGCCCAAACAGTCCCTTTAGGGCCACACATGTGTGCACGTGTATCAGACGATTTGCTAAATGAAATGAGTGGGATTAATCAACACAATGCTAAAGCTACAATCAGATGACAGTAAACAAACATTTCAGGAGCTGAACAATAAAGTTGAGTTGTCAGCTCTGCTGACAACAAACAAGACAAAACATGATAGTATTTTGAATGATTTTGAATATTTTATAATATGAGACACATTCCTCAACATCTCTCATGTTGACAGTATCAAATATAAAATATCAGTCTCATCTTTCTTTCTGTTTGCAGGAGAAAGAATTTTGTATTTCTTCATTTAAAGGTCACATTCATAACTTTATGTACTGGGAGTAACATATGAAACACTGTGAACCTGGATGAGTCGTCCCAGGTCTCCCAGTTCGGACTCTGATCCCAGCATCAGGTCAAACAGCAGAGTGATGTAGATGGGAATCACAGAAACCATGTCGATGATGTTCAGCGGGTGATGAAAGAACTTCTTGCGGTTCGGTGCCAGCAGCAGCCGTGTCACCACCTATGAGACAGAGAAACTACTCAGTCTCCTGTTTCCACCGACAGCTTCGTGAATCTTACCACGATAACAACACACACTTTGTTCTGATCTCCTCACCTCGAAGGTGAACCAGCAGGTGCAGAACACCTCCAGAGTCTGCATGGTGGAGTCCTCCATCAACTTCCCTTCACTGTCAAAGGTCTGAGAGTGAAGAGGAGAAAGATCAGCGGTCACAGAAGTTTTCAATGATGCATTTAGTTCTTTTACACCAACCTGATATTCTGGGATGCTGTTAATGCACATAGTGGCGATGGATGTGAGCACCACCCCGATGGAAATCAGACTGAAGAGCTTGCTGGGAATGGAGTATCCCGGGTTCTCCAGCGTCAGCCACAGACACTTCCTGATGTTCCCATAACGCACCTCCTGGAAGTGCTGCATGTCTCTGTGGGGGTGGAGGAAGATGGCGAGTTAAAAGAAGGAGCAACGAAGGGAGGTGAACAGGGCTGCATGATTCCTGATGATCCTGTGCTTACTTATTCCATAGGCCTCCACAATCTTTTACCTGTTCAGGTCAGATATCTCATCCACAGACGTGTCGATACTGCTGACATCGCTCTCGTCGTCCCAGCTGTGATGCCGGCTGCTCTCCAGCTTGCGGTCGTGGTAACGGTAACTGCAGCAGCTGTCCAGGAAGAACTCATTGATGCCCCAGTACTCGATCTCCTGACTGCGGGGTACACATGAGCCAAAGCAAGTTCAAAAATAAAGTGCAGCCCACTAGGGCCTTAAGCTATGAAATGAAAGTCAGACAGAGTGGGGAACCAACCAAGCTCAATTCATAATCCTGTCTAAATGATCAGAGGGCAAAAAACAAAAGAAAGGAATTTGCTCCCTCTGTTAAAAAAACTGTGAGGCTTCATTCATCTTATAACTTTTTTGCTTTCAAACTATGTGTCTCCTCCTCTGCTTTCTCAAAAATATATCGGGGACTGTTCCACTCTTTCTCCTTATTGACGATTCTCTGGATCTGTCAATCACAGGCCTCGTGCCCCGCCCACCACAGCTGCTTGTGCTGGGTTGACCAATGAAAGAAGAGCATGAATCAAGATGGCTAACAGTAACATGGGAGAAACATGGAGAGACTCAGTGCGACTTCGTGCGTTCCACTTGTCACTGGAAGTCGTAAATTCCAAGTTGCGAACTGGAAGGACCGCCCCCTTGAAGTCGGAATTCCAACTCTGAACTTGGGGTCCTCTGGGTTTGCCCGAGTATACGAGTGGGAATTCCGACTTCAAGGGGGCAGACCTTTCGCAAGTTTTGGTTTGCAACTCGGAATTCTACTTGGAAAATGACTTCCGATGACAACTGGAATAAACATTCTGACTCAGATGAGGAATCTCTTTTGCACCAAATTCAGGGACAAGCAGATATATCAGAACATTAGGTGTAGTTAGTATCTTTTATTTATGTTGTTTGTTAGCTTGTTAGCTTGTTAGTGGCAGTGGCTGACATAGCGTTAGCTGTTGTGCTAATGCAAAGTCTTACTCTGTAAGTCCGCTCTGTGCTAAAGGTTTCAGGTTTCTTTTACTGTGATTGCCTTTCGAATTGGTGGCATACCAAATTTAACTTGCCCAAGGAATGTTTGAATCTAAGATTTTAGAGCAGTGCACAGACGTCGCACTCCTCGCTAGTGATAAAGTGATACAAATCAGTATAGGCTAGGTTTGAGGCTTAGGGGGCATGTACAAATGAAAATCACATCTTTGGCTGGAAGGAATCTTTTAGACTCGTTTTCACTCAAAGGAAGTTAGTCTATCATGACACACTGTGATTGATTGATGTACACTTTGTCTGTGAGGCAGGAAGTTGTTAAGCATCACTGGATTACAGACAGACAGACAGACCTGAAGGAGAAGACACACAACTCCTCCATGATGTGAAGTTTGCCCGTCTGATAAAAGTGGAGGACGTAAGGAAACAGTCCGGGATTCCTGTCAAAATAAAACTCCTTCTGCTGCACATCATAGTCATCACACACCTACAGGTAAGAAGAGGAAGATGGAAAAACAGATTTTAATAAAGACAGAACCCCCACCCCATCCCTCTCCAGCCAGCATGGTGACGCACCTGCAGTATATCTTCCTCTGAATCACATGCCAGCAGTTTTCCCAGTCTGGTGTCTGGGAACTTCTTCAGTGTGCTGGAACAGAGGCTCCTCTTCAGACCTCCGACGTTCACGTGGACGAGACCCTCGTCAGAGTCCTGGTGGACCCAGCTGGGCAGAGTCTCCTTCACCATGGTTACCTGGAAACACACAAAAGATGAATATGGAGATAGACAAAATACAAAGCAAAAAATTATCAATGTACTCAGTAGCAGGAACACACACTGTAATTTGTTTGGATTTAATACCACACACACACAGTCCTGCTGCCTCAAATACTCACATGAGCACCAAATTTGGATAAATCACCACCAAAAATAATCACAACAAATGCACAATTTTCTTCTGTTTGGCAAAGACGGCAGTGCACAACCGCATAAGGTAACAGCCTATGTTTTTTATATAATTATTAAACTGTATATTTGACCTGCTCTCGAAGACATACACCAACTTTTCTTTCTTTCTGTTATTTGCCTCCCTACTGAGTTCCACACAAAAAGATAGATACCATTCTTTCTACTGTGGGTGCAGTAACAAGGAAGAGACAGGCAGAGCTCGCCCACTGCTAATTAGCTTAGCTCAAATACTGGTAGTCAATGAGAAGTGCTAGTCTGTCTCTGCCTAATGTCATCAGATAAACTTTCCAACAACTCTAAACAGTCCTATGGGCTTGTTGTGACTTATTTAACTTGCTGTTATTATTCGCCTCAGATTAGAACTTCCTTTAGCACTTTGAGTATTTCTTTTTCTGCTGCTGCTTACTGGCACACATGCACCCTGCGAGTCACCTCCAGTACTTACTATGAGTCTAAAAATAACATAATGTGATCAATAAACAAGTTATAACGAGCACTCAGGACTGTTAAGAGCTGTTGGAAAGTTTATCTGATGATTTTTGGCAGCGGCAGGCTAGCACTTTCCATTGACTACCAGTATTTAAGCTAAGCTAATTAGCGGAGGGCGAGCTCTGCCCATCTCTTCCTTGTTACGGCACACATAGTCACAAGAATGGTATCTATCTTCTTGTCTGGAACTCGTGAGGAAGGCGAAGAACAAAAAGAAAAGTTGGCATATCCCTGTATAGAGCCACAGACAGATTAGAGAAGTCAGACAGTATGGAGAAAAGGATAAACACTTTGTTGGTTTGGGCCTTTTTACAGAGTGACACCAGACTTACCCTTTAATGATTGATTGAAAGTGTTCGCCGTTGAACAAGGAGGCTCCATTCAGAACCAAGTCTTGACTTTTTTTTCTGGATGTGACTCAGTCATCTTCCTCTCTTTTGCTCCTCAGTTTTCTTCATCTCAAGCTTAGTCAGCAAACTCCAAATCCCCCGTGAAGACTGTCAGACAGCCTCAGTTTCATTTTCTGAGCTTCCTCTTTGTGAGGTAGGCACTTTAATTTCATCCACTCTGCTAAATGCACTTCAAAGATGAGACAACCAGACACTAATTTGATGCACCAGACATTTTAATGTTAACCACAGAGCACAGTGCGCACTGGTCGAGAGCCAAAAACCTTTTACTGGATTTTAGATCTCTGCAGACTGAATTCTCGTTTGAATGTTTTCTATGTCATGAGCCGTAAGACAAATTTTAACTCGAGTTCTGCTCGGAAATCATCATTTAGTTCCTATCAACATTTTGCTCAGTTACAAGCAACTTGTTTCCATGTGATCAAGTTAAAAAAAACCACACAGATGCAGCCAAATCAGAAAGCGACACCCACACGGGCTCATCTACTGTATCCTCCGTACAAACACCCACAGAGTGCACACACACACAAACACACACACACACATTTTAATAATTTGTTTATGTCCACATTAAAAAGGAATATTACAAGGACACAAATACTAAAGGTGATGCAGAATACATTCAGCAAAATCCTACACAAGTTTTCATTCGCCCCTCAGGGGTATTGGTAGCAGCGTCTTCACCACCAATTATAGAAAAGACAGCACAGAATTTTGCAAGCCTTTTAGCTGCCTTTTTGGGATCCCAAGTTGTTGGAAGTCTCTTACAGCCAACCTTTGGACATATCCTAAGCTGCCAACAACTGTATCTTACTTTGCACTTGTTACATTAATGATGGTTATTATAACGAGTGTGGCTGTTTGGATTTTAAACGAAAGTGTGGCATTCACCTTAGGAATGCGCAATATTGGATTTTTTTCTGATATCAGAAAATTGAGATTTTTCAACTCATTTGACCCTCAACCAAGGCAAATTTGGCCTGTTTCACAAGTGACAAAGTAAGTGAACGTAACGTCTGTCCACAGGGGTACATGTGAAACATGGCGTTAACTCGGGGGGTTAAACAAGGAAACAGCAGACTATTATTTTATTGGTTATTATATCGACGGTTATCAGCGTGCTGGCTGATATCCAATATTTAGTTTTAAAGCCAATCTCGGCTGATACCGATAACGTGCCGATAATATCGTGCATCCCTAGTTCACCTGCGCCTTGCCCACATAGGACTCACACACAACAAAACAAACACACACACACACACACACACACACTGTCACAGCACAACTATGCTGTAAAATCACTGGACAGATGAATAAATAACAAAGTTCACATCAAACTCTAAAACTGTGGGCTGATGACTACATATAAAGCTTTGAATTTCTCTCTGAATCTGTCTCAAACTGTCTCCTAAAATATTTTTTACAGCACAATTTAATCTTGCTGTCAGGAAACATAATTCAGTCCAGTCGAAAAATCAGTCCAGTTCACCTGCAAATGTTGGTTTGATATCACTAAGCAACATGTGAAGAATCAAGACATAAAGTCGTTTTTTTTTTCATAATTTTCTTTTTAGTTTTTGTTGTGTCTTTCCAATCAGAGTCACTCCTTCAGATACAAACATCGAAACATCCACATGCAGCATCAATCTGTTTCCGTCCATTTTCGAGGCGGCAATAAATGCCTTCCTCCAGGTAAAGTGTAGCTGTAATGTGATGTAATCATGTTACACAATATCTTATTTCAGTGTGGAGGAAACGGCCCGAGGAATCAATCACAGACACGTGGGAACTTAATGTGGATGTAATGATGTTTTAGTCTGACTTCTCTGATCTTTCACCTTCTTCCTTCTGCTCTTTAATCTCATTTTCTCTCCACTCTCTGATTTATGGACACTGGAAGACCTCACAGGTAGCCTACCTCTGGCAGCTGAAATTTGTCTTAATGGAGCTGAAGCATTTATACGTGTAAACTATCATGTCTGATAAAACACATTTTACATGACAAATACATTCATTCATTCATTTTAATTGCTCCTATGTGCACCTCAGAGTATTACATTATTTTGTTGGGCTTTATTCACTGCTCAGTCGTGAATGAATTATCACTCTGACCTATCTGTTTAAGATCAAACTTCATGGGCATCTTTAATTTTTTACTTATTTTTTAAAAATTGTTATATTTGGAAAGATGTTCAGACTGAGACTGTTTTCTCTAAATTTTGTCTGCATTATGGGCTTCCTTAAAATTTACGTGCAAGGTAGGAGTCTTAGCTTTTAGCAATGCAACTGAAAATCTAAAATCTCTGAACTATAACAGCAATTGGTTTGGAAGACATATCCTCATTATTATTTGCACTATTTATCAATGATCTTGAGGAATATCTGCGACAGAATAGATGTGAACCAGTTAGATGTGGTGATGTCATAACAGACAGTTACATTAAATTAAAAGGTATTAATATATGCAGATGACAATATTGTCATGGCCACAACAAAAGGGCTTCAAAAAGCGATTTACCAAATGTGCCATTATTGTAAATAGTGGAGGCTGTCTATAAACAGGAGTAAAACTAAAGTATTTGGCCATCATAAAGCTGATGTTAAAAAAATACCAGTTCTTTTGCGATGGTGAAAAGTTAAAAATTGTACAAAGTTTCAAATATTTGAGTGTTGTCTTTCATTATAATGGTTCGTTTAAAGTTGCCATAGAGGATCTCTGTAAACAGGCTTGCAGAGCTATGTTTGCTCTACTACAGGGGTGTCAAAACTTTTTTCAAAGAGGGCCAGATTTGATATTGTGAAATTGCCCAAGAGCCACCGGTCTCTCCTGCTATTTTTTAACCATAAAAGTCAAAAGGTTTGACATATTTAGCAATTAGCATGGCCACTTTGTAGCTTGCTTTGTTGGTGTTTTTATTCGAATCTGGGGCCCGCATGAAGAACAGCTGCTGTGAGGCCAAGACAGCTTCAAGTTGTCTCACTTTTTCAGCATGGTCGCTACTCGATAGCTTGTTGTATGCATTAGCATGTTTTGTCTGGTAATGTCTCTTTACATTGAATTCTTTACACATGGAAACAACAGTCTCTTGGCAAATTAGGTGAACACAATTGTTTCAGTCTTAGCGAAGAAATATAGTAATGTCCATCTCTCTTGCCCTCAGCATCGACTCTCCTCTTTTTATCTACAGTCGCCATGGCAGAAATTAGCTGTTAGGAATTACAGCATGGGTCACACAGCTATGTAAAGTTACAGAGTGGTGCTACCACCATGAGGTGAAAAGAAAAATTGCATTTTTAACCTGCATGATTTATTTATTCTGTTTGACAGTGCTGCCGCGCCATAAATAATACATATTAAAACGGAAGCTGCAGGCCATATAAAATCTGACCTTGTGCTGTAATTGGCCCCCGGGCCGGACTTTGGACACATCTGCTCTGCTATGTAAATTGTGCAAAATTTAATTTATTAATACATGTTAGGTAAGAGCTTTTCAATAGACTGGTAACACCCGTTATGCTGTATGCACACGAGGTATGGGGGTTTGAGAAGGCAGATATCCTAAAAAGGTTGCATTTGAAATTCCTGAAGTACACACTGAAAGTAAAAATGATTTATGGGGGATTAGATTGATACCCATTATGTATTAGCATCAAAAAGACTGTTATTGGTTACTGGGGGAGTTTGTTACAGGGGAAGGAAACCAAACTTAACCAGGAAACGTGTAAATGTTTATTTCATTTGTATATCACTGGAACATATGTAGACTATCACCATGGATTACATTTGTCCAGCAAATATTGGATGAATGTGGTTTTTCATACATTTGGTTGAAGCAGAGATATGATCATGTTAAATGTATGAAATTAGCAATTGAGCAGAGGTTAAAAGATCTGTATTTACAGAAGTGGCATTGTGTACTCCCGAGTATGTCATCATATAACTTGTATTGTCAACTAAAAGTTTAAGTTTGAAAAGTACTTTGTGAAATGGGAGGTACTTCCGGTCATCTTTAATTTTCAAGTTATTAACAACAGAATACCTAAAATAACAGGAAGATATAAAGGTCCAGAGAGGGATAAAAGATTTTGTACTTTATGCACTGATAATTAGGTGACCGGGGGAAGGAATATCATGTTTTGTTTGGATGTAAAAATACAAATGTTGTTTACAACAGGAGGAAATATTTGCCAAAATACATTTGAAATTAGCCATTTATGTTTAAACTCAAACTGCTACTGAGGACAGATAAACCAAAGATAAAATGCAAACTAGGTGCCATTTTGAATAATGTTTCATCTCTCTTTAAATAACTTGTGTTGTGAATCCACCCTGATTGTTTACCACTGTACCATGGTTTTGTTGTTTTTGTTTTGTTTGTACTCCATATCACAGCGGTTAATCGGGAGAAAAATAAATCTAAATCTGAATCTGGACCCACAATATAACCTTTATCGTTAAACATAGGTTTGTACTACTTTTTCATTTTGTACAAGCACCAAACAAAAGAATAAAAGAGTGAACATCAGTGGGACAATGTGACTTTCTCTGTCTATAATTACATGTTGGGCCCATGCTGAGCCCTCAGGGGAGCTGCAGGCTGCACATACAGAAATAAAGTTGATCTATAATTCAGGCGCACAAGAAAGCTGCGGCTAAAATCACAGAGGAGGAAAAACTCTTTCATACAATAACGTGACACAGTGTTCTGAACCAACGAAGAGAAACTGGAAATAATCTAACCTCAGTAAAGTAGTTTTAAGTGTAGGAGCTGCCAAGTTGTACAGTTAACCAAATAATCGCAGTTTATATCAAACAGGTTTCAATGTCACACATTTAAAAATGTCTTCTGTCTTTTATCGAGACTTACCTGCAAGTTTGGTCACGACACTCTTCATCACCGGATCAGCATCCTCCTCACGTGCCACATTCACCCCATGATGCGTTGATAAGTTTCACACTTTCACTACTGAACCGGACCAAACTGTCAAACACGAATCTTTGGATGTCAACAAAAGGCTACGAGCTTCCTCAGCTAAAAAACTGCCAGGAAAACCTCCCGTCTGCCTGCAACCAAACACTGCTGAGCAGAGATGACAGAGTCCTTTTCTGCCATCCGGACCAGTTTTCCTCTGTCCTGTGTCGGCGGGGATCCTCGGCTCTTTCCGTCTCAGTCCGGCAGGTGTTACAACAAATTCTGCGACCTATTAGAGTCTATGGCCGCAGGAGGCGCTGTTGCATGAGGACAATGTATCAGGGGGTGTGCCGTGTAGGCTAGTCTGTGAGCATGCATAGACCAGGGACTTCTCAGCAGCACTAAATAATTTATGCTTGACAAACATTTCTATAGCCTATCTCGGGGTGTAGAGGGAGCCTAGCAGGTGTCTCATGTAGGTACTGTGTGTCTGTATACCCTACAGCAGTGGTCTTCAACCTTTTTCAGCCCAGGGACCCTTTGATAGATAGAACCTCCCCTCCCCCCCAAAAAAAAAACGTTTTGAGACGAGCCAACTGTTTTCAACCTATTTTATACTTTGTCATCATCATATTTATTTAAAAAAA
>JAPZDX010000012.1:1738911-1752001 GCA_029783625.1 Naso annulatus | reverse complement strand
AAATGAAGCCTTGAATGTCTGTGACCATATGTAACAACATCATCACCTCCCGATTAGCAGATTAAATAGGTCATTGTCATTAATCAGCTTGATTTAATGAATTTAACTTGCCAGTTTCTTTATCATTTATTCAAATTTAGAGTGGTGATACAGCTGCCTCTCTTGGCCAGTCGTCACCACTCGAATGTCTCGCTCTATGTCCGATTGGTTAACGTCAGGGGAAATAAACTCTCAACAATAAAGGCAACTTCGAATTATTTTGTATAGCCCCACTGTACAGTCACACCATATTTATAGCCTAGGTTATACTAGGTGAAGATCCCACATCACAAAGCATTCATACTGACCCTCAATACTGCTAAACCAGCTGTATAACTAAACAAAAGAGATGAGTAATGGCTGATATAGCTCATACATAATCTGCAGTTAGTATCTGCAGCAAAAAACACATGACCGTGGCATCCCTAGTTCCTAACTACTTACACCATGATTACACTGGCCTCTGCACATGGATTAGTGGCATAAAGTTTCAGACAGGAACCAAGTTCATGTGGAGTATGAAATGACCTTTATATGAAGGCTTAGCTGTAACACCACAGTTCCCATCATGTTGTGCTTATTGTGCTTTCTATACATTTTAGATTTAATTTGACACACATCTATCTACAGATCTGTGTCTTGTCTTTTTTTTGAAGATTTTTTCAAATATAAGCAAAAAAAATGTTCAAAGCTGACTTTCTGTAAACAAGGATAGGATCATTCTAGGGGGAAAAAAAGAAAACAAAAAACATCAGTAGTTCCAATATTTCCAACACTTAATTTATCAGTCAACAGACAAATAAAACCCCCCGTCCACTGACAGCCAGTTGAACTTGTGGACACCAAATATGGTTGTTTTACCTACAGGTTCATTTTCTGCAACACCGGTCTGACCCTCACAATGCTTAGGCACTGACATGCCAGGTACCGGGTCCAGTACATCCTGAACTTCTCGTCCCGAAAACCGTATATCACAGGGCTCATGAAACGAGGGATGATGTAGACGACCAGGAAGAATATGTAACGGATCTCCAGGCTGAAGCGGGGAAAGATGGAGATTAGAGCGGCCTGAAGGGAAGGGACCACAAAGGCTAGCATGCACAGCAGCAGCTGAAACAAGAGGACAATAAAATCTTATCACATGTTAGCAACAAACAATAAACTAGTATGAGTCTATTGTTTCTGAGGCCTCTCAAGTTTTACAAATGTGATGTTTGAGTACAGAATTAAGCCTTGCATATAAAAACAAACAAGTATTTATCCACCCATCCTGAATAATCTGCAGTTTTTAATAAATGCCAGTATTTATGTACTGTATTGAAACTGAACGTTGAAACAACAGAAAATTTATAAATTATCATTTATGAAGCTAGAAACATTATTGAAATTTTGATTGTCACACTAAACCAGACTTGTGAAATTGTCAACTTTGATTTTTCTGTCAAATTGGCAACTTTTGCTTTTTTGTCTTTTTTAGAGAGATAAGTTCATGTTATAGATTTCTCTATAGCCTAACATTTTGGCTTTGCAAAGACAATATTTTCATTAACTAATGACATTCCTTTTAAGTGTTGCTTTGGTGTTGTAGATGTTGGTTCAGTGGTGCGGCTTCTTTGCTCATTTAAACAAATATATTATCACTAGTTTTTTTATTTAAACATTGGGGTTGGGCGATTCAGGCGAAAAATTATGTTGGGATATTTAGCCTATATCTCGTTACACAATATTTATCTAGATTTTTTCAATCTCCTTAAAACACTTTATGTTAGAACTGGGAGACAGATTCAAACATAAGTTTTGAGACCAAATTCCTTCTCTATTGTGACAATTAGGGCTGTGTATTAGCAGATCTGGCAATACAATATGGATTACAATACAGGGGTTACAATACGATATATTGCAATACCGTAATCAAGGCGATGTATTGCAAATATTTTTTAAAGTCTTATTTTAGGAAAACTGTTATAGTATTAAGACTACACAACAGTAAAATCTGAGGCAAAAAAGAATGTTTTGGGCAATCAGTATATCATGACAATAGTTTTTGAGCAGTGGCACACAAAGGCCCGCAACACAAATG
The DNA here is from genome assembly GCA_029783625.1 of Naso annulatus. NCBI lineage: Eukaryota > Metazoa > Chordata > Actinopteri > Acanthuriformes > Acanthuridae > Naso > Naso annulatus. The sequence continues at coordinate 1,749,882 of JAPZDX010000012.1, read as the reverse complement.
TATAGCAGGTGCATTTGACCTTCAACCCTTGTGACTTCTTTTGCTAATGATTGGCAGCAGCCTGGCGCACAGTCCTAGATGTAAGCAACTAACAACCCCCCCACCCCCTCCTTTTTTAAAAAAAAAATTTAACCAATATCTCCTTCTTTTCATTTTGTTTTATTTATTTTATTTTATCCCATTACATTTTATTTATCTATTTTGTCGCCAATTTGATTTTTCTGCTCCAATTAAAGTTTACTTTATTTAGTATCGTTCATTTATCAGAGTACACTTGTAAAACTGTTTGAATTGCCCAAGCTATTGTGTCTTCTGTGATTACTCTTTTTGGGTGGTTTATCACCTCACATTGTGAATTTCTGCCATATGGCCCACTTAGCTATTCTGGGTCCATAGGGTTTGCTGGGGGTTTGATGGAGGAAATGAGTGGGATTTGTTGGAGTTCCACTCATGATGTAAATGAAAAATGAAGACATTTATCGTTTTGTTTTTGGATTATGTATTGACTATTTTGTTCAATAAAATATATGGGGAAAAAACAAAATGAACTGCTGCCACAAATCTTTGCATGTAAAGTATTAAAAATTGATGGTGTTTTTGTGAATCAATAAGATATTGCAAAACTTAATATTACAATATTGATCTGTATCGATATTTTCTTACACAACTAGTGACAGTACTGAAGAGATGACTACTGGTGCTTTCAAAAAATATAAACACAATTCCATTTTAGATCAATAATCATTGTAATGTTGATATGACAAAGTGGATAAAGACAAGTATTAAAACAAGAATAACTGTCTGATGAGTTGAAATTACATCACTTTACTGTAATGCAGCCTTTAAAATCAGGAAAAAAACACCAATTATTCAATGTGATATATCTTTTTGTTGCCAAGCCTTATCATAAATTTGCTTTTCCTCCAGTGACAAGTGGAAATGTCCTTCATGAAAAAGGTGCGTTTTAGTTTATTTCTGTGCAGAACACTCACCTGCACCCCATGAAGCAGCACAGTGTTCCTCGCTCTCGTCACAGACGCCAGGCCCATTGAGGCAGCTCGTGCTGTCAGCATGATCTTACAGTAGGTGTAGAGCAGCGTCAGAGCCACAAAGGAGAGGTACACCCCATCAAACACGCAGTTCTTGTAGTAGATGGACTGGTGGCGAAAAAGAAGCGGATGGTCGCAAAAAATGGTGGTATGGAAGAAACTCAGAGGCTCGTTGACGATGGTGATGAGAAGGTCAGAGATGGGCGGGGTAGCGGTGAGGATGAGGATGACACAGATGAGGAGGAGGGTACGAGGGACGGTGCACATCTGGCTGTAGTGCAAGGGGAAGCAGATGGAGATGTAGCGCTCCACCGCCATGCCAGCCAGGATGAGAGGGGTGGAACGGGTGGTGATGACCGCTGTCATAATCTGAGGGCGGCACGGAGAAGGTGTTAGTCAGATGTAAAGGTTAAATGAAGAATAGCAAAGATTAAGATCTTGGCTGTCACTCTTGAAACAACATCAGCTTTCTTGTCAGGACTGAATGCGGATGTTCAACAGGTTCCAGAAGGTTGTACCTTTGACAGATTCTACAGATTGAGATTTAAGTTCTTGTGCAAGGAATCTTTTTAAAAGCATGAACACGTTTGACTGGGAGTTTTCGACTCCTTTGTTGCTTTAGTGTCCAGTCAAAGCAGTGCTGAAGGAGCCTTTGGCCCTAAAAGTCACATCTTTACACACATAGTGACAGTGCAGGAGTAGTTATTTTCTCTGTTCATAATATCAGATGTTGTGTTAAAGGAATAAACCCAGAGGATCAGTCAAGTGCAGCAGAATGTTGTGTGTAAGATAACTGACTTGTTTGGGAAACTACGAAGTGAGTCACCATTTCTTACTTTTTTCTCTCTTGTCCTGATGTCCTTCCATAGGGCTGCACAATTAATCAAACTTTAATCTGAATCACAATATGGACTACTCCAATTTTCATATCACATGTAGGCATAATTATGTTGAGGGAGAAATGTGTCATTTTAACTCAAATATCGTGGTGCTGCAGAGTTTTCCTGGTCTACACACCATATTCTACAGACTTAACCTTTGTCTCCTCCAAAGAGTGCATGGAGGACCTATGTACCACATTTCTGTTTTGTTTTTTTTCTCCTTTTTTGCCGGGGTTTTTGCTTTTTTTAAGAATGGATCAAGGATTCGGGGAGAGTGTGATACACGGGTCCTTAAATGATCCAAAAATTGTCAAAGAGAGGATGTTAAGAAAACATCTTTGTTTTTTAAAATCTTGCAGCCCTAGTCTTAGGACTCTGACCCTTGAAATTTCATGCTTATTCTAAATGATCAGCTTTTCCAGAATATCGATCCACAGCCTCTGTTCTTACATGTGAAACAAGTCTAAAAGAACCCAGTAAGCATAAATTTGATGTAGTAAGTTCAACTGACCAGAAAGCAGCAGACTGAGGCGTGGATCTTCCTGAAGATATAGCTGACCACGTAGAGGGCTGTTACAAGGCTGAGCTGCAGGGCATCGTTGATCACCATGCAGATGAACATGATGTACCGGGGGTTCTCATAGAAGAGACTACTTTCAAAGAAGCAAGAGCTGAGAGGGACACTGTAATCATTCATTCATTAATCTGCCTATTATTTCTTGATTTATCTGTTTGTTATTTGTTGTATAAACCTGAGCAAAGTCAGTCAGTTTTCTATTACATAAGATTAAATGGGAAATCATGGACCAAATCCTCAAATTGAAGGAGGTGACTCTCAGGAACGTTTTGAAAATTACTTCACATGGGGAAAACAACTTAACTGGGTGAGTCACAGATATGCTAACAAATAAGAAAAATATGTGTGTGCAGGAAAAAAAGCACAGTTTGATCAGAAATAACTGTGGAAACATGTACCTGTGTCGTAGAAAGGTGTGCACCATGCTGCCATTGATGATACTAAGGGCCAGCCATACCAGCATAGCCACTATGTTCTTGGTGAGAGCATTAGAGAAGCTGTCTTTAGGCACTGCCACAGCGCCCCCTGTCAGGGCAGAGCTGGTATTACTTACAAGCAGGTCCAGAGGGCTGGAGGAGGTGGAGTTGAGCATCACCAACATTTCCTCTTCACTATCTGAAGGAGCAGAGACATGTAATCTGATGCTTTGGAGACAAATATAGAAAAATGCACTTTGTGTATTTGTTTTAAGGATGCATTCTACTCTTTTTTAAAAATTATTATTATTTTTTAAGAAACAGTGTAAATAAGGCAAAATTTTTTTTGAAACATCTGCACGGTTAAGTGACATGGGTTTATGGTTATTTAAAATTTCTTAATTGACAGACAGTGGAGCAGCATATTTTATAATAAAAATATATCCAAGGCATCCTAACCTGTGCACACATACAACTCGGATGTCTTATTCACAAATTATCATGGCTCACAGTAATTTAAAATAAAGTTTTGAAATCTGCAGGAAGATCAAAATGACCACATTTCATGTGGAGTTACCAGAACTTTAAAAAAGGCATCCAGAACATTTAATTTTTGAGGTTGCTCTCTGATGATGTAAGACTCACACACAACAAAACACGCACACACATACACACACACACACACACACACACACACACACACACACACACAATCTAGACCCTGATTTTCAACATTTTGACGCAACTTTGCCATGCTTCATTTAAACAAATGACACTGAAAAATTGACAATCGATTTCTATTAAAACATGGTAGAAAATCTTAATATCGGAGATACTTTCACATATTAGGATTGTGGGACTCATTGATATGTATAGTATAGTAGAAATAATTAAAAACAGCTCCTGACATGCAACTGTATTGCAGTATAAATGTATATTAATGCTTAATTTTTAAAATTGACTTACTTTAATTAAGTGTGTCATAAGTATTCTCTCTCCAGTCTCTAATGAAAATGAAAAATGCATTAGACCATAAAAAAACTCAAGTAACACTGCCTTAAAATAACTGATCTCATTTCACTGTTCAGGCATTTTTTCAGATTTTCATATTGTGCACTTAATAATATTTACTGCAGTCAGAAAATGTTTAAAATGTACAACGCAAAGCCATTTCAGATGTTTCTTTAAATAAACAAAGAGTAAAGGCATTACCTTAAAATTGTGTCGTCACTATCTGTAGTATCCCAAAACTTTGAAAGCTTAGAAGCAGAAATAATGATACTCAGTTCATAGTCAGTAAACTAACAGAGCCTCCTCTCAGCTGTTGAGTCACTGACAGTGTCAGTGACTAGCAGCCTGGTGTATTTAAGGATTTGCATGTATGCCTATGTCTGTATTGATCAGGTTGTCATAGGGACAGGGTGAGGGGTGTGATGTGACAGGTTTCGTTATGGATCCCTAGTATAAGCATCTGATCCATCAGGCACAAGGCAGGTGGATAAACCATAGACAGACACATTAATTCAGACTATTTTAAACAATATACCATAATACTTTGGTGCTTTCAGGATGTGATACTGATTTTTAATTTCCATGTAACCCTTGTGTAGAAATTTTGTTTCAAGGTAAAATGAACTGTATTTATATAGCGCTTTTCTAATCTTTTTGACAACTCAAAGCACTTTACAACACAAGTCAGCATTCACCCATTCACACACACATTCACACACTAAGGGCAGGTGAGTTCTCTACAGAGAGCCAACCTGCTCATCAGGAACTCATACACACACATTCAGGCAGTTTGGGGTTCAGTATCGTGCCCAATGACACTTCGACATATAGACCAGAGGAGCCGAGGATCGAACCACAGACCTTCTTGGTAGATGACCCGCTCTACCTACTAAGCCACAGCCGCCCCATACAGCCCCATTTCAACCGCCCCATTTCAGTAGTGAAAGAACATTTTGACATCTGAAAAATCTTTAATTTACATATCCAATTCCGTTGTTACAAACACTACAGCAAAACAAACAGATAAGTCTTTTTTTTCATTTTTTAAGATATTTTTTGGGCTTTTCACCTTTATTGATAGGACAGCAAAAGGACTGGGCAGGAGATGGTGGAGAGAGACAGGGAATGACATGCAGCAAAGGGCCACAGGGTGGAATCGAACATCCACTGTGCATGGGGCGCCAGCTCTACTAACTGAGCTACCAGGGTGCCCTAAATATATTAGTTTAAGTGTAAAGTTTTTACATTATTTTGTCTCTTGGCCATTACATTTTTAGGTAGATTAGATTAGATTTGATTAGATGAGACTTTACTGTAATTTGCACAGGTACAGGTTAGAACAGGTACATTTGAATTCTTGTGTCACTCCCAAAATCAGCTTTTTAAATAGCGATGGAACTGAGTGTTTCACCAATATCCAATATGTACAATAGTAAGATTGGTTGTTATTAGGTCATATTAAAATTCACTATTTGGATGTACTGGATTTTTTAAGTAATTGATTTCAGTATTTGCTTCCTAAATCCAGTATTGTTTAGGCTGTAATTTGGGATGCACGATAAGAGTATCTTGTGGTATGACACAATATGCGATACATGAGCAAATATAACGAATATCTCGATACAATGATTCTGCGATAAATGATATATTGCAAGAGAATCACAATATGATAGATCAAGATATATTCTAACTGAAGAATACAAAACACACACATTACATACATGAATAAAAAAAGGGTTTTTTGTCCAATTGATGTTGTAAAAGCTGAAGTGAGTCCTGACTTTATATGTGAAAGTGGCTGATGCATCTCTTTTCACCACTGTCCAACATAATCCCAGTGTCAGCTTCTTCTTCAGCCAATTAATTTCTGTTCATGTTACCCACATTCATGGCGTAAGCACCACAGCAGCTCAAAACATCATTTTGCAATTAAAAGATATAATGGGAGCTTTTTGGTGTGTGGTATTCCTTTTTCCTGGTTTCTATATGCACCACTGCAAGCAGTCATGGAGTAGTGACGCTGGTGAGTCAAACTGGCAAGGAAGTCTGTTTCTAGCAACATATTTTTTCAATTAAAATATTGATTTTTGGTGCCAGCAATTCTAGAATCTTATCTCTCGAGTCAGGACCCCTAATAATTATAGGTCCAATATAGCAAAACATGATGTCATTTTTAGAATGAAATTTTAGCTGATAAATAGAGCGAATAACAAAAAGCCAAAATGGCTTTCAGTAACAGCTCAGTATCTTGTTGTTGCACTTGTGACACCAAACTACTGGCGTTACGAGTGCAGGAAAGCAATGCAGTTGCGAAAAACAACATGTTGCAAAGGTAATTATTGGTTATTGGTAATAACTGAGAAATTATTATCCTGCATCCCTAGTTTTAATGACAACCTCCAATCACAGACCACAAGATCTGTCACCAGACTGCCCCTCACAGTGCTAATCTTATAGTTTAAATTCTGTCTTTTACTGACTCAAACACAGTGAGATGACTTTTTCTGTTTTCTGTTTAGGCTGTCAGCACATTTATCACTTACTGGGCTGCCATTTTCATACACTGTACGGTGACTCTGTGATGTAATAATTTTATGTTCTCGGCAAATATATAAAATCAGAATGGGACAGCAACACTTTACAATAAGGACCACAAAATATGAGTAGTTACCAAGGAGCAAATAAGGAACTAATTGCTAGTTAACCATCAGTTCATGAATACCTAGTAATCAGATTAAGAGTAGCTAACAATCTGTAAATGACTGATTAATTAAAAAAAAAAAAAAAGAATGAGGAACAAATCAGGAATGACTTGATAACTGATTACTCATAAAGAAGTTTGTTCCTATTAGTTCCCAGTGAAGATCTGTACAGCATATAGTGCAAATCGCACTGTGAGATACTTTATTATAACATATAAAGATAATGCCACTCAGTGTGAGGTAACTATTCATGAAGTACTAATTTAGTCCTCAGAAACCACTATGATGCACTATTGTACCTGGAGGGACACTAAATAGGTAAATAATCAAAAGATAATGATGAAGTAATCACAGACTACTTTGTAACTACTCAGTACTATATCACACTACACGGGGTGCACAAAAAACAGACATTAATAATAATAGTCAGTTTGATCACTTCACAGATGTACATGAACAAATAATTATTTAATCATTTTGAGTTGTTACCAGCAACTCTGTAGGTCGCTTTGTCAGTTGGTTGGTTGGTCCACAAAAATTCCCCACTCTTTCGCGACCACAGTTTACGCCCTAGGAGGCTGAAACCTAGCATGGAGTTTGTGTTAAACACAATATACAATATACAATGTTCTACAGCATTATTATGACAAACGGTGCAGTCAAGAGAGCTGGAGCTCATTGCTGATGTTACAGTTTGCTGAAAACAACATAGGTGAAGGAGCATTTTGGGCTTGACAATCCATTGAAAAAAGGTCATTTTAAAAGTCGAAACAAGTGCCAGATGATTAGTGGTGTCCTCTCATGCACCGACACTAAAACACCAAGTTGAAAACAGCTTTTCACTTGGAAATGACTCTTTTAGCTGCTTCAGGAAACAAACAAATAGCCGTTTCTGGATTATATGCTACTGTTTATCTGTGCGTTTTAATGTAAGAACATGAGAGGACACCACTAAATATTCAGTGATTGTCTCGTCTTTCAAAACGGCCTTTTATCAACGGAGTGTCAAAGCACTTAAAATGCCCCTAAACCTCTGTTGTTTTCAGCCGGCAGTGACATCAGCAATGAGCTCCAGCTCTCGTGACTACAGAACATTGTATGTAATCGTAAATATCCTTATTATAATGTTTAATGTGCAAAAAAATGAACATCTTCTTTAACAGTTACTCATTAGCTGATAGTTAATTAGCAGTTACTTTCACATTCGTTCCTTATTTGTTTCTCGATCACTACTCAAATGTTGTGGTCCTTATTGTAAAGTGTTACCCAAGACTGAATATGTTCATTTAAACTCCCTGACTATGATCTGCTACATGCCATCTTTGTCCAGTGGGGCCACTGTCTGCAGTTTGACCTTGCACCTGTAGCTTAAAAGGTACATCTTGAGATACTTCCTGAACTTTTTGTCTCGGACACCGTAGATTATTGGGCTCAGGAAACGAGGCAGTATGTAGACAATCAGGTAGTTCGCAAATCTGATTTCTAGGATCCGGCCGGGGAAGATTAGATGCAGAAATACCTCCACACTAGGGGAGATGTAGGAGAGCATGCACATGGCCAGCTGGGCCCCATGGAGCAGAATAGTGTTTCTGGCTCTCTGGGCTGACCTTTTCTCTGTGGAGAGGGCCCTTGCTGCAAACAGGATCCTCAAGTAGGTAAATACCAGGGTCAGAAACACACAGGAGAAGTAAATTATATCAAAGACTTGTCTTTTGTATGCAAGGATCGGGTCTTTGAACACATTCTGGCGTAAGCAGAACACTGACTCGTGAAAGAAGCTCAGGGACTCTGTTGCCAGTGTCACAAACAGATCTGTAATATCTGGAGCAACGCATATAAACCAAATCAACCCTATGACAATGTAAGTCCTTCTCACTGTGCAGATTTGGGAATGGCGTAAAGGCTCACAAATGGCAATGTAGCGCTCTATGGCCATGCTTGCTAAGTTAACTGGGGTGTTTCTGGTGGTGAATACCGCAACCAGGATAAAAAAGCAGCAGACAGAGACGTTAATCTTGTACAAGATGTAGCTGAGGACAAACAGCATTATTGTTACAGTCAGCTGGATGCCATCATTGATCACCATGTGGATGAAGAGGATGTAACGAGGGTCTTCATAAAAAGTCTGTGAGAAAACAAAGGAGTGAGAAAAGAAGTGATGCAGTTAGTTAACAGTTCAGGGTTTATGACAGAGGAAAAAGATACCTGAATCAGCTGAACAGTGGAGGAAAAGAAAAGAAGCACAAGATAACAATCTGGACAGATCATCCTGAAAATTACTCATTAACTGCAGGATACAACTCTTACTCAACATGTTTTGATGGAAGACTCCTCAGAATTTTTTGAAGTATGAAGTGTGATTAACAAATGAGGCAACAAGTAAACAAATAATTATTTCCGTTAACAGGTAATCTGCCTGTGATTTTTATGAGGAACTGTTTAATTGTTTGGCTGTTAGATATTAGAAAAGTCCCTTTAGATTTAAAGGAGAAACAAGCGAGACATATCTGAGAAACCCTAAAACTTGAAAAATGCCATACAATCAATGACGATCATAATAGTAATAGATTCATCTTTTTTTCTCTTCTGTCAGAGAGGTATTGTGGGTTATTGTTTGGATGTGAGAGGAAAAAGTCAGAGGTCTTTGACTGTGTTGCATCAACAGAGTAACTAGTCTTTTCGGCTTAGTATTTCTTTTCAATCAGCTCCTCAACATTTGGCTCATTCACTTTGGAATTTTTTTGTTGAGAGCATGACAGCTGAAGATTAACTTACTTACTGCAAAAGTGCAATGATGATGGCTCTTTTAAGTGGGAATAAATATTTTTCCAGTACTCATACTGGAGTCTAAAAGTCTAAATATTGTGTGTCTACTTGACTACCTGGCTGCCTGTGTGATTACAAGCTGCAACTAATTTTAGTTTAAATATTGTCTACTTGTCAGTGACTAACTATTCTTTTTTCAACATGCAAAGTGTCAGAAATAGTCACAAATTCCCAGAGCCAGAGATAACATCTGTTCCAGAAACAATACAAGAACATACTTAAATTGAAAAGAGATAAAATTGTATGATGATGTCAAACAGAGCAGCAAATCTTTACATTTGAGAAGCCTGGATCAGCCAATGTATGGGACAAATAAATACTTGTAATTATTTAAAGATTATCAAAATTGTTGCTTAAATGTGCTACATGTAACTTTTTTGTATAAATTTAAGTTCAATTTCTATTTTTCAAATCATTTTACTTCATCTTAATAGATGGGTCACAACAGAAAGTACAGTGTTTGTAAAAATACAGGTGTTACATGGTGGTATCGTTAGAATTCCTGCTCATCACCCAAGGGGCCAGAGTTAAAACCTGGTATTGTCTGAGCAGTTTAAACACTCTGCCACTAACTTCCATAGTATGGTTTTAACCAGGTATTAACCCTGTTCATACAGTTCGCAGCACCTTTAATCTTTCACTGACCAACTAACTGATGAGTTGTTTCAACTCTTAATGTCACATGAATACTCTGTGTGTGGTGCATGTGTGTACACGTGTGTGTGTGTGTGTGTACCTGGTGTCTAAAAAAGGTGGCAACCAAGGTGCCATTGATGTAACTGAGGATGAGCCAGACCAGAACCACAATCAGGTTCTTCACAAATGCTGTGGTGTATGTATCTCTGACGAGCATGAACTGATTCAGCAGAAGAGGGAGCCAAAGAGAGGGAAAAAGAAAACAACTTTCACTTACAATAAATCATTGTTTATTTTAAATCTATCACTGTATTTCTGTTAGCTGTGGTGATGTGTAGGTATCAGACAAGGCTTTGGTTCAGTCATGCTGTGAAGACAATGATTCATGTGAATGGGCTTTGGTAAGACACTGATTTAATGTTAGAGCTGTGCAATTTGGGAACAGCAGGGATTTAAGATAAAATTTTTATGTTGCTGTTTTTTACATTTAAGATGTAGACACAATTTATAAAAATTGTGATGACAAATGCATTTTTTTTTCTACCGCTTTAGTCCTGATCAGAATTTAGGACTTCTGTCGGTGCATTGACTACACAGAACTCTTCCAGTAGCTTTGACAAATGCAATGATAACATTTACAATAAAACAGTGACTAAGAAGCTTGCAATATAACAAAACAAGCCAATGAAGAAGACTACTTTTTTGCTGATGTAAAGATTCATTCAAAATGTGGCAGCAAAAAGACAATTTCTTCCCCTAACCTGAAAAGCAAATGTCATGTTGCCTCCGGGACCCACAGATAAATTCATACTTCGATAAAACATGCGAGAGAGAAGAGAGAGACAGACAGTATACCAAACAGAAAATACAGGT
>JAPZDX010000012.1:1380891-1396061 GCA_029783625.1 Naso annulatus | reverse complement strand
GATGACGGATCTCAACGTAGCGGAATGCGCCACACTCCGGCGAGTGGGCTTACTGCGATTTGTGTCTTGCTTGATTTTGGCTCGAATCTTTCCATGATGGTGGACCGGTCACAAACTTTCTTGTTTTTCAGGTAAACAGTACATTAAAATATGTTTCTGAAAACATTTTAAACAAGAAAAAACAATGCAGTAACAGAATCTTGTTTCATATTTGATCAGCACTGCCTGGTTTGACAGTTTGATACAGTTTGTACTTTTGTGAGTTCGCTATGTTATGTCATAAAGCAGAGGTCCCGTTGTGATTATGCAAATTCAGATACAGCCAATGGTCCATCAACTCGCCGCACTGTACTCATCATGCACCTCCTCCATAGCAAATGAACTGGATCTGTCCACTTGACGTACATCGCAAGATTTAGTGTGTCTATACCTTAAAGGGGGTGGTGCAGCATCAGCACAGAACACCTTTTAAATCTGAGTAAAGGCATTTTATTTCAGGTAAAACATGATGGAAAATAAAATTTTACCTGCTCACCACCCCCCTCATTAAAATTTCAACAAACCGCCCTTTCAGGCTACATCCACACCACTAGAGGTCGCCATCCTGATTAGTGTTTTAGCACCGTTCAGAAATAATCATCTAGACTGAGAAGCCTGGAAATTCAAATATTTACGTGCATTGAACATGTGCATGCAGACCTTTGGCTGCTTAGATATTGAGAAGATGATGGAGAACGAAAAGCAATGAGGAAACTTTCTCTCTGGAAACTTTCCAGAGTTCTTTGCCTGGACAGATGTCGAGGTGACCTGTTACAACAAGTCACACCAGGACGGATATGTTACGCAAAAGACCCAATCAGAAGGCGAACACACACTCAGCTCGGCCCGTACAAACTACCGTAAAAGTTTTCAGGCTGAAACAAAGTTGCCAAAGCTTCCAAAAGTATCGGCACTGTCAAATGGAGCAAGGCCAAACATTTCGGTGTGGATGTAGCCTCATTACATACTGCAGGCCACTGAACAAGCCAAACCCCTACAAAACATCTTTCATAGAGTGCCTACTTCTAGGCCATGGGACCTTAATTCGTAAAAAAAATATGAACAGCAATCAGTGGAAAGGGACAAATTATTTTTTGATTCTGTTTGACTAGTGCCCTGAATTACACATATGATGGTTGGAGATTTAAAAGAAATTTTTTCATGTAAAGAAAGTTAAATTTTGTCGTCAAACAGTAAAGTAAAAATGTTTTTGTGAGACCGCTCAGTGAAGTACATGTCTTGTCTCTGACAATATATGTTATCAGTACAGACATGGCCGCCAGCTCGGCAGAGTTCACAGCGTTTTTCCAGGATGAGGGAAAAAGTATTAAAAGAGGTAAAAACCATCATAAATCGGTTCATGTTGAGAGCTGCACTTATTCGATGGGGGAGTTTGTTGGTTCTGTTGTCAGAGGAGGGAAAATGTTATGACGTCAGTTACACGACTAGCGTTGTAGTCTTTAAAATTACGTATTTTCACAAGCTAATACATCAAATGTTGGATGACAAATTTCGACTTTCTTCACGTGAAAAATTATCATTTCAGTTAATGAACATCATGCGTGTAATTCAGGGCACAAGTCAAACAGGATCAAAAAATAATTTTCCTCTCTCCGTTGACTACTGTTTTTCCATGCTATGGTCTGGTGAGGTCCACCGGAAGGGGCGTGACTTAGGCACTCTAAAACCACTGTGACCTGATGAGGATGATGGAAACAGGAGTCTATAAAATCAATCAACCAACCAGAAACTTTAACGCCCCCAAAAAACATGTTAAAAATCAGCATGAGGAGTCGTCTTCTCTCCCTCAGCGTCTACTACTGAAGTGCCGTGAAGCAAGGCACTTAGTCCCCAATTGCATCAGTGCAGTGACTCGGCATCTCGCAGCATGCGAAGAGATGAATGGTGGTTTATTCACATCTGCCACTGTAAAACTTGCACTGAGTGGCTGATAGCAACACTGTAGTGAGTACGCAACAACTTCACCTCCATTTACATTATGAATGAGCACCAAGAGCAACAATGACAGTGTGAGCGAGTGAAATGAATCCAGAGATCTTGTTATTATGTGTGGGATGGAGACCCCTCGCAAGCTCGATGAAATGTCCCCCCCCCTCAGGGAAAACACACACACACACACACACACACACACGCACAGAAAAAGCTACAAATCTTCCTCCTCATCATCTCTTATGTTAAATCACAGAGTTACAAAACACTCGACTGATGACAAACCTGCTGCACAACTAGCCTGGAGCTCTACTATTTACAGAGTGCACCAGCATCCAGTAAAGACAGCACACAGCTGAAAAACTGCTTCTCAACTACAAAGATCCCATCATGTCATCGTGTCTGCTCTCTGTGTTCCTGTCTCTCTCTGAGAGGAGCACAAACACAGAGACCTGAAGTGTTCCATCAGGGAGAGTTTCAGCTGAGAAATACCTTAACTGATAAAATACTTTCATAGCATAACATGTAGAGTTTGTCCCCCACCACAAAATTAAGGAAGACAATCAACAAATTAAGCCATAACACGGCGGCAACAAGATAAACAGTCCAAAAATGGATCCTTACTACGCAACTGATGGCTGCAGCAAAGACAGTCAATTATTAACACAAGATCCTTCACTCTAGGCTGTGATGTGAAATGGTATGTACACCCCCCGTCTCCTAAGAGGGTGGAGTCACGTCTCCCATGGAGACAGTTAGTAACCATCATCCCTCCGCCTTGTCTAAAAGTGTTATAACGTCGTGTGAATGGATTAAAGCAGATGGATTCTGCGTCGCATGATACTTGTTTGATATAAGTTTAAACTTTTAATTCATGGTTTCACCTATAAGACCATTTTAATGTCCGTTTATGTCCGTTGTGAAGCAAGGCGGAAGCACCAGTTCCTGAATCTCATGAGGATGACTTTTTTGTGTCCAAATGTTCAGAAGATATGCGTCTTGTGGAAAATTGGTCCAATATATATGTATTTTGGTGATGATGGGGAAAGAAATTGGTCATAATCTGTGATCATGTTCATTTCTTCCATAAAAATGAATGGACTCAAGACTACTTCTAGTCTCCTAAAGGGGCGGGGCCATACCATGTGACACTGACACAGGAAATGAATGGTCAGTGAGATGTCTCGCTTTCTATTACCATCTCTGGCTGCGGGACTCGATGCCATTATCATCCAATAAACTCCAAGTGAAAGCAGGTTTTGCTGTAAGTTTCCATTTGAAGTTATCAGCACCGAAGGATTTCATGCTAAACGATGAACATCCTTTGAAAAGAGGCAGAACACCAAGAGCTATTTAAGAACTGACATTAGGCAGCTTTGTGCATTTTTCCACATCAGCAGTTTAAACAGTCACAAAATTTTGTAATAAATCTTTTCCACCTGTGATCACATTTCCATAACGTACACATACTGAAGTACGAGGAATAAAATGTTGGCTTTATGCATTTGTGCCAACAACAGATATGTTAAATTTGTACATTTTTTATAAATATCATAATTTCATATATATCTAAATTTCAACTATACATCACTAAGAGATGTTCCAGCATTTCAACAGGAAAAAGTTCAGCAACTGTCGGAACATTTTCCAGCTGTTCAGGTGTTTTTAATGAGACATCCTGACTTTTAGCAGCTGTGTTTCTGGCAGCAGAATCATGAATGTTAAGCCAAAACTGATCTTTTTATGACCTGAACCAATTGTTTTTTTTTTTCTTCCTAAGCAGACATTAACGCAGAAACACTCAGTTTTCAACATAAAAATACGTTCTCCTGACGCTTTGACATCTGAATGCTCCGTATTTGAAGCTTTTAATTCATTTTATTAGTGTTATTATCAAGACGACTCACCCCTTTATTCCTTTTTAAAATCTTTTTAATCTTTTTCACTCTTTCTTGACTCTTTGCCGTGTTGTCTATATGCTGTTGTGTGCTCTTGTATGTGGACTGCTCATAATGAAGAGGATTAATAAGGTTGTTTGAACTAAACTGAACATATCTGTGGTTTGCAAAAAAGTTAACTCAGGTGATTGAGTTGTTTGACCACTATTTTACAGTCTTAGAAAGGAAAGCAGGATAATTATTGGCCCAATGTCACAAAATATGTCATTTCTTCACACAGATAATGAAGTTTTAGCCAATAAGACGAAGCCAAAATTGCACTTGTGATGCAAAACTGCAGCACCTGTAAAGCAATGCAGTCATAGTCACAGAAAATCAACATGTCGCCTGTGTGGGCATTTTAACAATTTCAGAAATGTTGTTGTTTGTTTTGTAAACAGTAGCAGATCAGAGCCCCGTACCACGAAGTCAGTTCAACATGTCCTGGATCTCTTTGTGTTACCCGGCTTCACTAAACCAAACAAAAGTGATCCAGTTAAGCGCTCGCACGAAGCAGGTTATCAACTCGGTAAATCAACTCAGGTTTTCCTCATTTACACGAGCGTCTTCACATAAAAGAGGCGGGGTTTCCAGCATATGACCAATCACAAACACGGACTGAGCAGTTAGTGGCAGCAGAGCGGCATGTTTTAAATATGAGGAGCAAACTAATAATTCAGACGAAAAGCAACTTTAGCCGTCAGACGCACAAAGATCAGAAAAAAAAAAAAATTGCTGACTATGTGACTGTGTAAAGCATTTAAGCCTAATATCAATGCAAAGATAATAAAAGAAACACACACACCTGATGAGTGCTGGATCACAATAATACCTGCAACAGAGTTGACAGAAGAGAGAGATCCGCACATTAAAAACCGTTTATAAGTTTTTAATTGTTGCGTGATGCAAAGCTCTTCCTAAGACTGCGCCTACACATCACTGCAAAATCATCAAGGCACAAATAAATCTAATTATCTATTAAATGTGTGTTTCACATTAGTCTACCAAAGCTAACTCAGCTTCATTTATTCAAACTGTTATTTTAGACTTGGGGTCCAAAGGGACTTTGGAATAATTAAAAATAAATATAAAATATAATTCAAAGCCGTAAGTAGCTATAATTAACTTTGATATCTTAAAGTTCAAATAGGAAAACGCTTTAGCACGTCATTCATTCTCTGCAGCAGGCGGTTCAAGATGCTCACACAGATAAATCATTCTTACAAAAATCATCAGAAAAATTTAAAGAGGTTTGTCGCTCTGTGAACTCGCTCTTCCTCCTCAGAGACTCTCATCATCTGCGCTCTGAGCTCCACAGGATCTTTTATGAGTGGTGATGTCATTTTCTAAAAGAACTGTTTGATCTGATTGGTCAGCGGGTGGTGCTTTTATACCTGCTGATCTCTTAAACACAACCTTCTCCAGAGCAGGTTAGCCGTTTAGTCTAAGTTACCGCTGTAATATAGCCCAGTAAGAAGTTATCCCCCTTTGTAGGACTGAAATCCCAGAGTTAAACCTGAAGTTAGCTTGCTAAGCATAAATCCTGCTTCGTAGTACGGGTCCCTGTGGAATATTAAATCAGCCTCAGCATTTCATACCCTCGGGTAAGCATAGATACAGGTTATTATCTCCTTTTTAAAACACAAAAATCTGATATAAATCTATAAATTATTGCATTAGCAACGACAAGCAGGTAATTACTGGTTTTCTCTGTCAGCTGAAAAAATCATTATCGTGCATCATTTGTAGATGTCACTTTGAGCTCATTGAATGTTTTTTAAATTAAAAACATTACTGAATTAATTGACAAATAATCAGCAGATTAATCGATAAAGAAAGTGAAAGTAGCAGCCTTACATAAATGTCATCCAACAGTTTATCAAACATTTTTTCTTGAATCAAGCTGAGCAGTCCAGATCATCACACTCAGACTGAGAAAACAGAGAGAGACAAGTTTGTTCCAATGGGCAATTTTCTTTGGACAGAATTCAATATTTCCAGAGAGTCGCACAACCATCCGACAATCTGTAGGCTGTAAACAGGCTTAAAGGTAAAAGGGGAGGAATGTCTCATTCCGTTTTTATTGAACACGCTCAAGGAACAAATCTGCGTTTTCTCACCGAGTCAAAATAGAGCTGTGTGATATCGAATGACATCGACTTGTTCTGAATGCTGCGTGTGCTGAATTGCTCTCGACAGCAGCGAGTAATTGCAGGGATATGTGGCGAGAACACATTCAATTACTGCAGAACAGAGAGCTCATTGAATAAGGTACGAGGCCGAGGGAATGAGAACAAGAACAAGAGAGAGATGCACAGAGGCAGACATTATGAACCCTTTTTAATGTATGGATGACTCTTCAGGAATGAGCTAAAACAGGGAGTTCATTATCTGGTCTCATCCCGCAGAGAGGCATTTTAACGTGGATCCACAGTGACTCAGTGATGGAGGCCCAGCTCGGCCTGCAGCACTGATTTCCAGCCTAATGTGGACGGTCATGGATGGGGGACTCCAACCCCCTCTGGGGAGCCGCCTGGCCTCTGAGTGAACCATTATGAGTCATATTGGAGTTAATAACTTTTAAATGAGAAGCTTGTGTATTTAAATAAACCCTGTTAGTTTAGAACTGCTGCAGTTTTAAAAGGCATAGTGAGAACTGGAGTGTTTGAGGAATTATATCTACCTTGATGTGCATCACTCCCTTTTCATGATCAGGTGGACAAATTGTTTATTGAACTGCAGCAACAAAACTTTACATGCTGACATCCCCAAATGGAAGCTGTGAAAAACATTCAAATTGCCCACAAAATACTCAGACTGCTCAAACTTGTTGATCTTTTCTAATGTTTGGACAGAGTTTGATCAGTTCTACGAAATCTTGATTTGTTTTTTGGAGATTGGAAAAGTGAGCATAGCTGACACCCGAGCGAGTCGAGATGAGTTTTATCTAACGTATTTTATTCGACAGTTCCCATCTGAAGGTTGTTGTACTTTGAAGAACGAATGCTGCCATTTTCGGAGCAAAGACAACAGACAAATTTGTCACTTGTCACAAAACTGGAGAAAAACTACAAGCTCCTCAGTTCAAAAGCACTTAAAGAGTCGGCGTTTTCCTTAGAAAACTAAATATACAATTAAACACAATAATCCGTCTCAATCATCACTTCTGGGCCTCTATATGTGGTGGTGACTCTGTCTGCAGAGCTCCGCCCTCTGCCTGTAGTTTGATGTTTTGGTTTAGTCAGGACATTTCTGGGTGGGGAGTGGGTGCGTTTCCTCAAACCAATGACAA
Source organism: Naso annulatus (assembly GCA_029783625.1). Classification (NCBI taxonomy): domain Eukaryota; kingdom Metazoa; phylum Chordata; class Actinopteri; order Acanthuriformes; family Acanthuridae; genus Naso; species Naso annulatus. The sequence continues at coordinate 1,388,843 of JAPZDX010000012.1, read as the reverse complement.
CGTGCAGGTGAGGTTGAGAGTGGATAAAACACAATGACTGGACGCCATTCACACCGGAAAAAATGACAGATGTGAACATAGTGGTAAAGAGATGGAAATATAGCTTTACTGAGACGAAACTTCATGCAGATAAAGCTCGTTCCAGAATGAGAGTGAATCTCAGTTTGGCTTTCAGTCGCTTCAAGCACTGAAGGAGAGGCTGGGGATGAAGAGTAACGAGGAGTTGGCCTGCTTTTTGTTGGACAGGTAGGTGCCAAACACCACAGGTTAGCTTGTGCTAGTTTGCTAAATTATCGACTTCTCCATTAAAACAAACGTAATATTCGTAACTTGCTGTGTAGGTACAAGCAGTACTAGTACATGTTACAATACTTCTGGTGGTGTTGAGCCGGGAGGAGGGGCCTAATATAAATGTTGTGTTTACAAGCTGAAACCAACAATGCGACTGACCTTTAAATCATAAATTAAAATATAATCAAGGCAGCTTCATTGAATCGACTGAACATGGACAAGACCCAAGGTGTAAAGCAGACTGGATACAGATGGTGTTTTGATTAAAGAACCTAAAAAGACGTAAAGAAGGACGGGCTGGAGCGAGGAGAAGAGGAGAAGGTAAAAAAAAAAGGGAAAGACTAGAGACGAGCGAGGCGACAGAAAGAGGAGAGGCCGCTGGATGTGTTGAATTACAAAAGGACAGTGAGAAAAGACAGAAGGAGGACAGTAGGATTAAAGCGAGGGATGTGGAGGGCGAGTAGCCTCTATTAGAGCTTTGTGAACAGAAGTACTTCATTAAGCTCTGTCGATGTCGCCGTGCTGCAGCCAGCATACTAATACAGACCCACATACATCCTCTGTCGGTTAAAACCCTGCTCCATTCTACCTCCATGTCCCTTTACTTTCTAATTCTATTTCCACCCTTTTTGCATTTCTGCAGTTCTCTCTCACATCCTGAGGAACCCTCCTCCTCTTTACAAAGGAAACAGAAAAAAAAAATGCAAAGACGAGGAAAAGAACAGAAAAAACTAAGCCAACTAGTTCAGCTCATGCCCGCATTTATCAAACTTCTAAGAATTACACTTAAGAATGCTCTTAAGACTTAATCTAGGATTATAAAAAGCACTTTGCTGAGTTTGAACATCCAGACACATTTATCAAACAACTTACAGCAAAGTATAAAAGTAACATTTAAGAACGTGCATGCCGTGTCATACTGCTCATTCTCTAAACAAATCTCTGCTTTGCTGTTTGCTCACTGCTACATTGCAAAGAAGACAGGAAGTTATGTAACAGCCAATCAGATGTTCAAATGCACTGCAAATGCTATGTGACTTTTGTCCTGCGGTGCATTGCTTCAGTAAACTTATTAAACAATATTCTGTTTTGCAAATTTAACTTCAGTGATCTAGTATCCACCCATAAATAACTCGACACCTTTCAGTTCCCTCATATTTGAGAACATTAAAATCTGTAAGAAGTTTAATAAACAGCTTTTATTCTTATGTTTTTGTTTGGGGAGTAACTGAGACTTTTCCCGTCATCTTTCACTTCTAGCAGTTTGAAAATACGGACTCTGGTTAAATGGGCTGAGACAGAAAAGGCTGCAGATCGGATATTAATCCATTCTATGCTGACGACGAGCTCTTCTGCCTTTGCCAAAACCGATCCAAGCCATGTGAATCAAAGCAATGCTGATCAGCTGAGGGGCAGTTTTAATATGACAAAAGTTTGAGCTGATGGTGATGAAGATGTGTTTTGTTGTTTATGGTGAAAGTAGAGAGAAAACAGTCCTCTTTGACAGCTTTAAATCCATGTGGCTAAAAAATTAAACAAAATTCAGGGATCGAACAAGAGATCCGTGGTTTTCTTTTTCTTATGGCCTTTCTACCTAAATTTTATATTCAAGTTTGATATTTTTTAAAAATTTCTTTTCTTCCATTAAAGTTTGTCTGACTTAATAGTTAAAGTAGTTCATGTGAACAAGCTGTTGTTAGAACAAACTTGGAGATGGTGTCTGGCTTTAAGGAACATATTCTTTGTGCCCCAAATGCTCCTTTTTCTTTTTCTTTTCACTGAGAACAGAGTTGTGTTGTAGGTCCTTAAGGAAACAGTAAAAGTTCAGTATCACTTAAAAGATCCCATTTCACTTAGAGCCAGAGAATTTGTGGGCAAACTGGGAGTGAAACCCTGAAAAGTCTGCCACCTATCTGTCCATAACCAATCAGATCCTCCTGGAGTCTTTACGGTGTTGCTGGCCTCGGCTTTAAGTGTCCTTCACAAGAGAGGAACGGGAAAAGACAAAATGAGTGTTCTTCCTGTTTTACACATCTGCGCTTGTATCACCAGACAAGCAATACTCTTCCTCTCTCTCTCTCGCACACACACACGCACACACACACACACTAAGCTGTTGTCTAAATTTACTCCCACAGAGCATTTTCAGGGTGCGCCCTTTTCACTAGCTAGCACATTTAGCGTCTTACAGCACTGACTTTCCATTGTTTTTGCTAGCTTTAGCCAAAGTGAGCCAGCAAACAACACAACGGCTTGACTCCCTTCAGTCCATGAAGTTTGACCTCTTCAGAGGAGTGTTGGCTGTCATACCCACTCCTGAACAGGGTATTTGTAGTAGTGCTGCGTCATGGTGTTCTGCTGCACTCCTTTGTTTTTGAACTGAAAGATCGTGTACACCAGCACCAGGATGCAAAGCGACAGAATGCAGGGGATCACCACGGCAATGGCGTTGACTGTTGTTGGGACGTCGTTGATGGTCACCATGATGTCCACGTCGTCAAGGGGCAACTGGCGGTCGCCACGGTTACCCTTGCTGCCGGAGCGCTCCATGTCAGACTGATCGCAGCCCATCCAGTCACGCAAGATGGATTTGGGGTATCCAGGTTCCACCGTCAGCTTCTGGTTGTCAAACTTCCAGTACTCCTTCCCCTTGTAGAAGTATGTGTAGTCTGAGAGGGGGAGGATGAGTGGTTGGGGGCATGGAGGAGTAAGGAAGGTGGGTGGGAGTTAAAGAGAAGAAAACAGAAAAGGGAAATTAGAGAGTTGGTCAAGTTAGAATAACAAAGGTCCTGTCTGGGCGGGATTAGTTTCACCTGGGCAGGTCAGGTAATGTGAATGCCATCAGTGATTTTATACACATCTGTAACGACCATGTGAATGATTTTATAGAGAGGATGTGAGTAATAATTCTAGCAACTGTTTTTCAGCAAACTCTGAGGTCCTCCGATAATTTCATTACTGTCAGGATCGAAATGTTACTATTTGATGTGGGTTACGTGATTTGTGGCAGGATTTATACTTCCTTTATCCGGCAACACTGCACGTGAACCCAGGTAGTGCATCAGTGGAAATCCTGGCAGAGAACCTTAAATCTCCCTTATCAACAGAAACATACAAGACCACCCACCTACAGTACATCTGTCCCTTTATGTGTATGCCACATTTTTTTAATGTCAGGTGCTTAAAATTGCCATCGGATAGCCGTTTCATTTGGGACTACGTTGCCTTAAGTGCAAAACATCCGTATTTATGCAAAACCGCAGGTAACGCTAGTTCCAAGGACAACAGCTGTCTGACGCAATGTAAAGCAATTGTAATTTAGAGAGTGTAGCATACACGTAAAGAGACTGACATATTTAAGGTGGGTGGTCTTGTTGGTGGCTAAAAGATGTGTTGCTGTTATATAATATTTATCCAAGCAGACACACCCTTCAGTAATTTGGGGAGTAATAGAGGGCAATTCTTACTCCATCCAGATTGGCCTTTAAAATCTCTGGTTGCTGTGGTGAAAAAATGTATTACAGACGTAGCTGGGCAATACTAATCCTTCCTGGACAGGATTAGGGTTTCCACTTTCAGAGAAACGACAGCATTTTGTTATTGCTTTATGAACTTCTGTTTTCAAAGAAGACTCTGACTGACTCTGGATTTTTTGGGGCTCATAACAATATCAGGGACTAAATAAAATCTGATGTTCTGAAATGTGATGGGCAAATATCGACCAATATAAAGGTCGGAAACTAGTCCAAACAGTTATGAGAAAATTTTAATTAAGCTCAATGTGATTGTTTCAATGGGACTATATGTGACATATATATAAAAAAATACTCATTTTATCTCATAATTGTATAGCAATCTTCTACCTTCACAGACCATACAGGGGCATGTCCAATATATCAGTTGGCCGATATTATAAGCTGATATTGGGCCGTTGCAGATGTATTGGTATCAGCATATGGTTCACCAATATTAACTGATATTAAAACTGTTTTTAAAGCTGGAAAAAGTGCTTGGACCACTGATTTAAACCAGTGTCATTACGTAGTTTGCGGCTCCTCATTCAAGAACTATTAAGTGAAGCGTCTACTGTTCAGTGCACTAAAGTCTGGAATCAAGTTTGTTAAAATGTGAGATATCCTGCCTCCATTACACGTCTTCATCACAAGTACTTGATAACCACAGTCAGTGGATGTTATGTATGTACAATATCAGCTGATATATATCAGATTTAAGACCTGTCTTACTCCAAATTATTGGCATTGGCCCAAAAAATCCCATGTTGGTCTGGCCCTAGACCACACACACACACACACACACACACACACAGAGTTCAAGCCTCCCTGCAAATCAAAATTTCATTGCACCACCTTAGTAACCAACCACAAAGTTAAGCTCTGTTGCCTCTTGAACCATTGCATTAGCAAAATTAGCAGTTCAGTCTAAAAAACTTCCCTTGTGGCCTCATCAGTGAAGTATCACTGCACTTGTGCTTGTTTCACAAGAAGAGAGGTCAAACATCAAACCGCTGAACCAAGGAACCATGTTCCCTCAAAAGCTCACTCTCTGGAGACAAACACTGACATGCACAACAGTGACAAACACTGCCCCCCGCTCTTAAGGAAAAGCTTTCTCTTAAAGTGAAAAACATCCATCAGCTCGCTCTCTCAGCTCCGGCACATTCCCGTGGTGCAGCATCTCATTAGAGGCAATAACATTTCTATTGTGACACAGTGGTTACAAGCCGTATTTCTGCTGTATTTTAGTCCCAGAAGTGGCAGTTTTTATTGAAGGGCAATATTATGTAATGCCTGTGAGACAGACGCCGGAGCTGTGAGACAAATGGGACAGCATGTTAGAGCGAGATACAGAGAGAGGGGGAGAAAACAAGAAGGGATAAACCTTCAACAACAACAACACACAACAACAGCAAAGAGCTCAAACGAATGCACACACACACACACACACACACACACACATTACCTACTGATGGTGTTTTATCAAATATCTGCATGTCAGTAAATGGTTAAAGGACTATCTATACAGCGCTTATCCAGTCATTTCAACTATCCAAAGTAGCTTTTACAATACCAGTCAGCATTCGTACACACACATTCACACTCTGAGGGCAGGTGACTTCTCTACAAAGAGCCAACCTGCTCATCAGGAACTTACACACACATTCACACACCAGTGCCGCAACCATCAGGAGCAATTTGGGCTTCTGTATCTTGCATTAAGACACTAGACCAGAGGAGCCAGGGATCAAACCACCAACTTTCTGTTTGGATGACAACCTACTCACCTACTAAGCCATAAAATAATCACTCACACATGACTGTCATACAGTGTCATACAGAGGTCAACATGAACCGCCCATCATATCCGATGTATCATTAACCTCTTGACATGAATCTTATGCTGCATTCATGTTATGCCAGAGTAATCAGAGTTTCTGTGATGGGAAGTCATTCCTCTGACCTTCCTGTGTTTATGAGCTTTGAGGTTGTAAAGTAGAAACAACATGGACACTATAAAGCAGATTTTTTGCATTTCAATACGAGTGTTTAAACAAGAGGATGATGGCTGTTTCCAGTTTATTTAGGACAATGAACAGAGGAGTGTTCAGGGTAAAAAATTATATTTCTAACTAATCTGGGTCACTTTACATGGACAGCACTTAATTAATACCATATTACACATAACATGAGATCAAAACTTTATATTAACATTAATTTATTTTTAAAAAGAGTTGTTTGTCCAACATAAAAAGGCTTTTCGTGTGAATTATCCTGTTGGGAAATTCAGTATTCTGATTATTCTGACATCACAAGAATGCAGGATAAAGCTCAATGATTGTGGTGTTTTACAGCAGTGCATTCTAGGACCTGTGGTTCGTTTTTGTGCTAAGCTTGGACATAAAAGTTTGATGTCCTTCTTTGAAATGTTGTCCTGGTTGCATTTGGGTGGACTGCAGAGCAACTGAACGCTTCAAGGTTCAAAGTTCACCTTTTTTTTTTCTGGAGTTTGACATTTTCCTGTTTCAGGGCTCAGCAGGTCAGTCTGTTCATGGGCAGTACTCATACTCGACTCCAGTGACTTCCCCGTCTATCTCGTAGCTGTTGTTCACAGCAGAAATTTGTCTCTGGAGCTGCAGAGTGGACGGAATGGAGTTGAACTGGACTGAACTGCTGAACTGCTGCTGCCGAGAGCTGGAAGACAAAATGAGAACAACTGAATTCATCTTTTGACTTTGTCTATGTTTTCTTTTGTCAGCACTCTTGTCCTTCAAATTTCTGATGATTTTCTCTGACAATTCCTGCAAAGAACATTATTTTGGCACTTATTGTGGGGATAATTAGGACAATGTTGTTTATTCAGTCAAATAGTAACTACAAATTTTCTTCATTAGAATTTGCTTTTGTTGATTTGTATATGACTTTCCTCGGATAAGTTGCTAAAATCTTGAAAAGAAGTCTTTTTTAAAGGCATAGCCATTTAAACCCAATATAAATATATTGTTGGATACTTTTTCTATTTGTTAAATTGTAAACTTATTATTCTGCAGATTTAACAGTTCTACAAATTCAGCTGACCTGACAGGGACCTTGATGAAAGACAGTTATGTTAAAAAATGAAACAGTTGTGAGTGCAGCAGCTGAACATTTTCTAAATGTTTCTGTAGTGGTTAGGCATGGCCACCGCCTGAGGTTTGATGCTTTCTTGAAGTGTTTCTTTTTATTTCTGCTCTTGAGTTTTTCATGGTTTTTTTTGTGTGTGTACAGTTTCTAAAATTAAAAACCTAACATTTCTTCATTATGGTTGTTGGTTACAATTTATTTGTGCTTCAGGTTGGCCTAGTTAATCCTCTGTCATGTGACTATTCACATTTTGACATTTAGGTTGTGGCATTTCTGTCCGAGCGTTTCTATGAATGTCACAGGTAACAGGAAACCTCCAACAGTTTCATTCTTCGCTCTCATGGTTGTTTATAAGTTTCTTTTTGTTAAAAGGAAATCTGTTTGAGACCACCGAGCTCAGCTAGCAGACTTTAAAACATTCAGGTTTTAATCACACAGACTGGTAGGAGGATTAAGCTCTCGGTCCCTTTTTGTGCCAAAATAACTAAATGTGTTCTGTCTCTCCTTAAGTCAAATTAAAAGATAGATATCAGTTTTACGTGTCATGATTAGCCTAACCTAGCACAAATTCCTTCTTACACTGCATTACAAACAGCAGCCTAAAGGAAATAGTTATGTCTCACCTAACCTGTTCAATAAACAGCACACATACTGTATATGCCAAATTAAAGATGATTAGGGTAAGCATTAAACACTTATCCTGTTCTTGTTGCGTAGGCCTGCTCATTGCTGTAAGCTAACAATGCTAAGTGAGAGAGAGAAATTATTTTTTAAACACTTAGCAGTCTGCCTTACAACCTATTAGGTTAAGCCACAGCATTGATCTTAGTTAGCTGGTTGACAGCACCCAGAGCTGTCAATTCTCACCATTGAGTGTGAGAATCATGCAAATTACCCTTTTCTCAGGCTCGGTTTTCCCTTGATAAGATAGGAAAATGGTTGCAGTAGCACAGAGCTACAGGTGTGGGAGGCCGCAAAGTGACATGACAAGCGCTGTGACTCCAGGACGTGAGCTGAAGTTTT
>JAPZDX010000012.1:1135766-1151970 GCA_029783625.1 Naso annulatus | reverse complement strand
TTGCAGGGTTAATTTATGGCGATAAAAAATGTAAATATTTCTGGTTTTTTATGTGTGTATCGAGTTGATACTCACTATCGGCTGATGTGCAAGTCTGGGTATTGAATCGGTATTGGAAGGGAAAAAAATGGTACAGGAACGTCTCTAAGCTCCCCTACAAAACCCAAGGTATTCTGAGCAGAACCAGGATATATCTATCTTTCAGTGTATGGCTGCCAGATTATGGCAAAAATAATAATCATGACTATTTTGACTGATACTGTAGTCACTATTATTGAACACAATTACTCATTAGCTTTAGGGAACATCATGCATTTATTGAGTTTTAACCCTGGTATTTCTTTTAAACACTGTTGTCTACACTGGTGTACCCCACCTTCACCCAATGTCAGCTGGTATTGGATTAAAAAGTAAAAATTCCATGACTTATAATGAGACACAACTCCTGTTGCCTAATTCTACTGACAGGACAACTTTCATTCCCCACCAGCAGCCCAAACATACCTTCTCTATATCCTTTGTATCGGCACTCATGTCTATGGATGTTGGTAATTTGATCCTCCTGCGATTCTTTGCTTTGTCAATCCGGAAGCTTCAGGAGATTACAACAGCCATTTAATTATTAAAGACCCATTCTCCTCTAAAACATACTATACAATCAAGTTACACAAGAAAAAGGAAAAAGTTGTTCATGAACATGTTGAATTACACCTTAGTACTGCAGTTTATTTTAACATTCAGACTTGTGTTTTACCTTTTCATCTTGTTCATTTTAGCAGTGTAGATGAGGCCAATGATTCTGCTATCTTCCTGAAGCCCAAACACGTCACCTTCAGGAATGGTCGACTCAACCTGCAGACAGAGGGCTTTGTTTTTCATTGAGTAATTTCATTTTAACTTAATTTAATCAGTCTCATTGAGATAATTCTCTCATTTCTGCACAAAAAATCTTCATAAGGAAAAAAAAAAGGCAAACAGAAACAACACAACTACACAATAAACAAGGACCATATAAAAACAGAGACAAAGAGTCAGGGTAAGCCTTTTGTTTGAGGGCAGTTTGCAGCTCATTCCTTTCACAGAGGCGCATAATATCTGAAAGTAGTTCTGACAACATTAGTGGTCATGACAGATATCTAAGACTAAATAGTTACTGGCTTGTGTCCTGTAGCATACAGATAATTTATGAGAGTATTGTGCAGTAGTTATGAAGATGTTTTCTAAATGAATAACATGAGATGGCTATTTCAACCAACTGTGTTATACAGAGAATCATTACGAGTATAAATTTATCAGCTGTATTAAAGCATAATGCATGGTAGTGTTGTCACAATAAAGGAATTTCTATCTTTGACATAATACCTTGAAAAATAAAAATATGCGTTACCATGTTTGATCGTTGGGAGGCAAAAAAAAATTCAGATTTTTATTTTAAGATGAATATAACAACTCTCGTGGAATATGTGTTAAAAACAACAGCATCTTAGTTAATTTACTTCTGGGAGAAGTGGGACTATGTAGGCACTACAGCAGTGCATGCGACAACTTTCTAGAGAGGAGAGCTAAAAAATAGAGCTATTTCGCGAGTATCGATGTTTCAAACAATGAGTACTGAAATCATTTTAAATATTCAGTTCAGCTATGCACTGATATTGCAATACTTCTGACAACACGAATACACTATGATATGCAGCAGGGTTTAATTGCTTAAGTGCTGAAGGGGCAGAACGACAAGTAGGGCTGACCCCTTCTGGTTAGTTGTTCGGTCATTAAGGGTTAAAATAGTCCAAGCTAAATGATGGCTCAACACCGGCTGCGACAACGTCAAATTTATTTTTTAGGGTAAGCCCGTACAAGTTAGCATTGCATGTTATACGATAGATGTGATATTGTTGGGCGTATGTGGTAAAACTGAGGAATAGTTGAATCAAGTGAAACTCAGCCTCATTTAAAGCAAACTATCTAAAATAGTAGTTACTGTTTGTTGCTTTTATTTTTTGGTACGTTTATTTTATTGTTTTCCCTCAGTAATAAATTAAAATTCACAAATTAAACCTCTTAAGCTAATGCTGCTAATGCAATGTCATTGCATTAGCAGAAATCTGTTCTCCTTGATCATCACTGGTACGTTTGTGTCTGTGTGTCTGTGTTACTGCTGAATGTAAAATTAGGGATGTGCAATATGACAATATTAGATGGTGAACGATAAGAAAGTGTCAACGATCTGTCATTACAAAGAGATCGTCTGCATTGTGTTTCAGTGCAGATGGTATCAGTGGCAGTTCTTCAGACTACCTATTTCCCAAAAGGCCACACAGCAAAGTTATCATAGTTTCAGATCTTTCATTTGTTTTTTACTTTTATTGTTTTGATTTTTAGTTTTTAAATAATTAGTTTTAATTAGTTTTTAAAGCCAGTTTAGTAGTTTAGTTTTTATTTGTTCAAAATGCTTAGTTTTAGTTCAGTTTTTCTTAGCTTTAGTGTCAGTTTTAGTCTTTTAGGGTATTTGTCAGGGGCGAGGTTCAAAAAAGGTCTGAATAAGTATTGTGTATTAAAAATTTGTTTACAAAACACTACTGCTCCTGTTTTTTGTGTTGCCTTGAATTAACTTTCCACCAGCTCTCACACTGGTTGAACGTAGCAGAGTTGGCTGCATCGGTTGCCTGGTTGTCTGTTATGCCGCCTGATGACGCTGTTTCGGGGTAGAGGAACTTTTCATTCTTGTCAACTTTTTCAAAGTAAGCAACTGTAAGTTAGCATTACTATGTGCCCTTTTTAGATTCACCTTTAAATGAGATGGCTTTTTGCCTGTGAACATTGCATGTTTTCTCATCATCCTCTTAAGACACTTGCTCTTATCCGTGAGTGAACTAAAGCAACCTCATATCGGACTTGGCACTTTTCTCTCGACGTTGCCCTCGCTACCATGATGTCAGTCAGGTTGGTTTTTGTTTCTTTGTAATGTTGGTTACCAGGTGAAGCGGGTGGACTGACTGGCAGTCTGGCACACCAAACAGGGGGAGAGAGAGGGAACAAAGATCTAGGAGAACAGATTTAATATCCACCAAAAATATCACGCCAAAGACAAAAACTACTGATTTTTTTATCCATAATATTATTTTAGTTTGTTTTGCAAACTCACAATACAGTTTCAGTTAGTTATAGTTTTCTGGTAAAGCCTTGTTTTTATTTTTATTTCAGTTAACCAAAAATTTTTTTTTGCCTCTATTTATCGCTATTTCGTTCTATTTCATTAACGATAATAACCTTGCCAAACAGGTGAGCTGATAGCATATGGTCTGAGGAATTCTCTTGAATGCTGGCAACTCAAAGAGAAGCAAATGACCTGTATGACAACAGACGGCGTGCAAATATGGTGGACGCCTTGAAGATTAACAACTGGACCCGTCTTCCGTTCTCTGTGCACAGGCTTCAAATAGCCATTGGTGAGTGAAAATAAAATAAAATACAATCAAATCAAATCAACTCAAATAAAATTTTGATTAGTCTCTATAAACAGACTCCACATTCACTGAATGTAGAGTCTGTCGGTAAGGTAGGGTGATCTCGGTACCGGAAAAGCCCTGGTTTTCGGTTGTAGTCTTTTGTAGTCCACGCAATTAATGGCAGACTATTAACTGTTAACGCTGTGTAAACTGGCTGCCTGTGAAAAGATCCGCTGGTAGATGTGGTCTCTCAACTCCAACTTCATTCTCACGTTGGACTGTAAACAGCGAGCGGAAGTCAGAAATGGAAATTCACCTTCTCCAGCGGTAGCCCAAGAATAATGGGCTTTGCCCCCAGAGGTTGTATCGCTGCCTACCTGAAGTCAGACGGCGAATGCAGCCAATGGGTTCCGAGATTGAGATCTGGTTAACATTAATATGATTTAATTAAATAGCTACATTTGATTTAAAAAGTCTTATTCTTTTCTTTTTTTAGAATAATGTCGGGACTCCCGTGTTGAGTGCAACACAGCTGTCTGTAAGACAGTGGTTAGCATGTCCTTCAGTTGGGAGAAGAGGGACCCGGCTAGGGCTCAAGCTGAACTATAATTACCTCATCAGAAATTTATCACTGAGTCACTTATACGATGGGTTTCCAGACTCACCCTGATCTAGCGAGTGTTAGACTTGGCAAAAGGTAATTTTTTTAAGTCCTAAAGGCTGACAAAAGGACAAGGCACTTGGCCCCATCATGGCAAGGTCTAGAAGTTATGGAGTCCATGAAGAAGACTCTGGGTCCACTGAGAGACTTCAGGGAGGCACTCAGGTCAGGTAAGAACTATGTAAGTGTTTTTAATATGTCAAGCCATTGCTTCAACTGCTGAAGCTGAGCCTGAATGAAGATGACACTGAATTGACAAAAACGATGGAAGACCACCATCAGTGACTGCCTCAATAAGAAATGTGACGAGGACCCCACCACTGATGCCCTACTAGATGTGGTTTCGCTGGTCGACCCCAGGTTCAAGACCAGTACACTGATAGCGGCAAGAAAGACAAATAAATGCCAGAGGTGTGTCAGAACTGGCGCCCTACCGATATGGGATTTTTTGCAACCGATGTCAATACTGATATGAGGGAGTGAGAAAATTCCCATATGCGATATATCGGCCAATATTTTATATGTGATATTTTTAATGTAGTAATCAAATACGTGTGCCAAAGACATGTAATTAAGGCAGGATATCTAACAAACTGTATTCCAAATATTTGTGCACTGAGCAGTAAATACTTTATTTTTTTCCAATCAAATAATGGACCACTCCAAACTACCTGAATACACCATTTTAAATCACTAGTCCAAGCAATTTTTCCAGCCTTAAAAAACAGTTTTAATATCAGCATATCAGGAAACATATGCACTGATATCGATATATCTGCAATAGGCCAACACTGGCCGATAACATTAGCAAACCGATGTGTCGGTTGGGTCCTGCTTTGCACTGTGCAGCTGTGTAATAGTGTTTGATATCCCGTTCCAGCAGCGAGCGTCAGTTTAAATGCTGGCATTCAGACCAACATAAAAATAGATACATCTCTTCTTTGTCGTCGTCTCTGTGGGAAAACAACCAAACTGCATCACAGCTGATATCTGACGAGTGGGAGAACAACCCTCACATGGGCTGTGCGACTCGCGCCTGGCCTGCCTTCACAGACGGCACATAAGATGCACATCTGAACGTCAGGACTGAAACGCACTAGACCTCTTCCACAAGTTTACAAAATTTAGAAATATAATTCCAGGAGCAACTGCAACTCCTTACACACTTTGTTTTCTGAAGAAAACTGCAGGAACTTCCCCAACTCTGATGATGATGTCACAGGACAGAGAGGCTGTCAGACTTAAACACAGTAAAGTAAAAGGACGGCTGTGCTGACTGGACGATGTAGGGCCAGAAGTTCTACAGCTGATTTATTTTCCTTTGGAAAACTCTAACAGCATCAGGTCAGAGCTGAGACGACGTGCAGAAATCCAGTTGTTAGAGGTGCAGTGAACTCAGCGTGAGCATGCAGTGGAGCTAGAACAGCTCTGTGCGTTCATGACCATGAGGAGGGGCAGGAATCCCTGAGCGGGCACGCCACTCTGCAGCTGCCCCGGGTTCGATTCCCCCCTGTGGCCCTCTGCTGCACGACAGACTCAGTCTGATGAAGAGCAAGTGTGCTCGAAACGTAACTACCTCGGTGTTTTAAATAATTCTGGAACATCAGAGCCCTGCAGTGTGTGAGCCGTCTTCTTCTTCATTGTGGTATACTTCCACTCCATGTGTACTCCACTTTTGTTTTTATCAATAAAGGCACAAAAAGCCAGAAAAATATCTAAAAAAGAAAAAAAAAAAAAGCCCTGTGACAGCCCTGAACAGGAAACAGCTCTGCTGACTAATTCATTGAGTCACAACATCATCAGACAAACGCAACATGAATGAAGGTCACTGATGACAGCTGTGTGATCGACTGTATTGATATTTAAAAAGAGAGATCACAGGCAAAATTCAGACATGAGCATCTTTGGCTGATGTGATTCTTCCATGTCAGTTTCTTTTCGAGGTTTTTACAAAACATTTAGTGCCAAGTCAGACACACGGAGCTTAAAAAATATCTGAGTTTCTCATTGCTAGTTGATGCGTGAATGTTAACGCAAACACTATTTACAAATCGAAAACTTACAGTAACTGATGAAAATTATTTAACATAAACATGGCGTCACATGGACCTTCAGAAAAACTTAATTCCAACTTGGCTTTTGCTCCACCCATCGTGGGCTGGTTTGTTGGAGCTGATACTTTGTTCTGTTTTTGACATTTTATTTTGACAAATTAACCGTCCGCCTCCTTGAAGTTTTCATTCTATAAATAAATAAATAAATAACCTGTGAGCACCACAAATAGGAACAGACAGTCTGTGGTTTTCTAACTCTGATTAGAAAGGAGTTGAGGAGGAGCAGAACTGACCAGCGTTAAGAAATGCCTTTGTAGTGCCGAGGTAATTACCCCTGACAGGAAGTGTGTTCCCCCGCTGCAGGAGCGCGCATGAAGGCGGACCCACGCCGCTACGCTTCGATTTCACCCACGTAGATTAAAAATAATAACACGAGGACCGTTTAATTCATCGTTTTTGGTATTGTTGTTTAATCAACTGGGTTGCACAGTAACGTGTGGTTTGTCTACTGAATTAAGTACTTTCATTCACTGGCGGACTGTCTGAGCGGCTCTGTGTGCGAGTTGAGAACAGTGCAGCTTTGCAACTCACTTTGAGGAGCTGAGAGTGAAAACAATTACATGTGATAATCACACGCCAATAATTATTCGAGTACAAAAACTGATATAAAGTGATGTGCAGCAGTTTGTATCGGTATTTTTCAGGCTCAAATCCATCCGTTCCTCCTGTGCGCTCCTCAGTGCAGGCATACAGCGCTTGTCTTGTGAGAGAAACAAAGCGCTGGACATGATTGACACGTTGAATCTCACAGTGTATAAACAGCGGTGACTACACACTGCATGTGATAGCACACACCTGCTAGAATATCGGCATCTACCGGGGGATGGGCTGATGGTGGCCAGTTAGAAAGTTTTAATTTATCGTCCAACAATAAAGAGGTATTTCTGCACAGTCGGTCTGTGACCTTCGATCAGCAGTGTCACTTTCAGGAGAAGCGAGAAATCGCTGCAGCTGAAGTCAGCATTGCACTGTTGCAGACGGGGTCAGCAGAAAAACGCACTACAGCTGATCTGCGAAGTGATCCGGTGTGCGACAGGAGCCAAGCGAGTGGGCGTAGTAATATACGAAGGGACTACGGTTGACAAAATGTAGTGCCTAAATAAACGTCCGTCTGGTGTCAACCTAAGGCAGAGGAAAAAAAATCCTAAATTTAGTGTACAGTTGAAGAGATACTGATTTTCTAGGTAAGCATTTATGTGGCTAAAAAAAACGTTTTTCTGCTGACTCCATCTGCAACAGTACAATGCTGACTTCCTGTGCAGTTAATTCTCCTCCTTTCTCCTAAAAGTGTGACATCGCTGATCGCTGTGTGCAGAAGGTCACAGACTATGTATAAGAACTTCATACAGCCACACCTCAAAAACACTGAACTGCCAGCGAATGTCAGCAGCTGTGCAGGTTCATAAGGAGCTCAAAGGTCATTTTTTTTTACAGCATATAAAAGCCTTTACAACATAATCATGGTACACACCCACGATCTTTGATTTGCTCATTTCATGATTAGGTTCTGTCATTTCTATCCCCAGGCTGCTTAAACTGCAATAAAGTCATTGTTTCTGTGTGCAACAAAGCACTACTAGTGTTTGTACTTCAATATAAAGCTACAAATAAGCCAGAATATAAATATTTTCTGCAAACAGAGAAAGGACCAAAACTTCCTTTAGTTCAGAGATCAGCCAGTCTGCATGCTAAGAAAGATTAAGTGAATATTTGAAACACTTGGTCGTGTTCAACCTGAAGTCTGAGAGGTTTGAAGCTGACAAAACAAACAACAGACTCGTTTTTTTCTGTGTGAAAGCTGAACTGCATCAAAATGATTCAATACAATTTTCATGAAACAGCATCAGGGAGATCATCAGATTGTGGCTTTATAGCTCAGTGGTGGAAGAAAAGTCAAACAACAAACTTTCCATCTGTAAAACCTGCCAGCTGCACACAGAAAACGAAACCGTCTGCTCTCAGGATGAGCCAGCAGAGCAGAAACCAGCTCAACTTACCCGTGCCAGTTGTCCTTCGGGCAGCCGAGTTTGGTCTTCGCTCCACTGGGGTCGAGACAAGCGCGCGATGCTACTCTGGGAGCCAACGCCTCCGAAACACTCACAGCTCCTGGTAAACTGGAAGGAGGAGAGAAAATATAAACTTTTACAAATATAAACAGAAACAGAACAGAAACACAAATCTGTAAACATCATTACTCTGGATTTCCTCTAAACTTGAATATGATGATAAACTGACTGAGTGAGCTCAAGTTTTAACATTAATTTAAAGTTTACATATAGACGAGTTCACTGAAAGTGATTCCAGTGGAGGCAGAGATGTGGGTGTTCTTTACATCAGCAGACACCATGAACAAGTTGGTTATAACGCAGCCTTTGGAAAAAAAATAACATTAACGTATTCTTCTGTCTGACCTCCAAACCCTGAACATTTACATGCGGTGCAAACACTTTGATCCGGCAGGAATGACTCGCCGGCCTAAGACCTGAATGATTGACACTGTGACTTTCTTGCAGTGCCCACCGTAAAAGTGGAACGTCCGCCAGGAAACATAAGAGGACCAACCTCGGGAGATGAAAGGTGAAAGGTTTCTCCTCAGCCTTATGTTGGCATTTGATGGAGATTTAGAGAATAAAACTGATAACATCAGGCACAAGCTCGTGTCTTTACATTTCAATAAACTTTTTTTTTCCAAAGTTAGAAGCTGTTTACAGCACAGAACATAAAAACCACCTGAAGTCTGTTCAAATGGAGAAAAATATTGTTCAGATGTTGAAGTCTGTAGCTTATAAAGGGGGTGTCGTGCTGAACGAGTTTGTGGGGCTTGGCTCCTCTGGCAAACAACTCAGATTATTTAGAAATGACACACACACAAACTGCAGCGAAAGAATCAAAGTACAATCTTGCACAACAATAAGTAGGACTCACAGATATTTGAGGGTTAATGTTCTTCAGTTTTTCATTTTGGTTAAGAGTATTTTCCAGGTCACGGCACATTCAGGGCAACAGTTTTGCTTACAAACAAATGGTCTGCGTACATTTAGTTCCTGGTTTCACAAGATGATTTCATTTTGATTTATGAATTATTAAATTGTAAGAATGACATGTAGAGTAAATGTGTTTTGTTAACTAACTTCAGTAAACAAATTAAAATAAAAATAAAAAAAATATTGAACTCTTCAGGTGAATTCGTGTGACGCTTAGCAAGCCGGCCAATCGGTGTTGACTTTCTCCCGACGTCACTGACGAACATCTTGACATCGGGAGAAAGTCAAGATGCCGTTGATGGCGGTCAAAGCAATGCTATGAGCCCCTTTAGCACGACTTTAAACGCCACAGGATGATGTTCTGAACACAGACACGATGTCATGAAGTTTTCCAACATTTTTAGGACTCAACAACTGATACAGAGCAGAAATGATGTTTATAGTTAATGACAGAAGAAATGACAGAAATGACCCTTCCTCCTGACGCTAACATCACTAGCTAACGCTAACGTCTAAACTGTGGCTGTATGTAACTTCACAGACCAGCGGATGATTTTATTAACCTGGACACGATGTCGTTAAGTTTTCCAGCCTGTCGAGGACCTTTACAACTGATATAGTGCAGCAAAAATGTTTAAGCCGACTGTAGTTAATGACGGAAAATGCCGAGCAGCCCCTCCCCCGAGCAAGCTAACGCTAAGTTAACATAAGTGAACTCTACTACGACTCTCTCATGATGCTTTTGTTTTGTTTAACAAGACTATATTATAAATGGGGACGGAAGAAGACGCCACATCTGCTGTGTTTAGTTTATGCTCGTGTATTTATGGGATGCATGGAACAGAACGGAGTAGCAAAGAGTGTGATTTGGTGGAAATAAAAATGCATTGTGTCTGAGCGTAGAACTGCAACAGCTAGAATGAGCACTGACGCACGATGTAAATGATCTCTACTGGTGCCTTCAAATGGAGTCGTGTTTACCGTGTTCTCGAGAAGAGACCACATGAATGCCCCCCTTTAGTCGTATTCATGACGTCGTAAGTCGAATTTATCAGAGAGCTCCGAGTTCACGAGTTGTGACGTGTTTGCTAACCTGTTCAGAAATGGCAGAGTCCGTACTGGCCCGTACGGGACCAAAAGTAAGTGTAGACAAGTTGTTAAATCTGGATAAAAATTGTCACCTTCATCATCTCGTTTCTTGTTCCTCCGCGTGGTGTTTAAACACAAAGTAATACTGTAACATTTCCACAGAGAGAGCCCGGAGGAGAATAAGCGATCTTTTGGCGTCCATATTACCATTTCCCAGCAACACAGCTTTTATGAGGTTACCACCTAAACATCAATGTCATTTGACCTTGGCCTTGTGGTTAGAGTGTCCGTCCTGAGACTGGGAGGTCAGACTTTAATCCCCAGCTGAGCTGTACCAAAGACTGTAAAATGGTACCTAAAGCCTCCCTGCTTGGCACTCAGCATCAACGGTGGATTGTAAGTCTCTGTGACATACTAGCATCATGTCCAGGGGGTGTACTTGTACATCAAGCCGCCTCATGCTACAGAAACAGGACGCCTATGACCTTCATGGCTCATAAAGGCTACTTTCTTCCTTACTTACTTGAACATGAAGCCTTTCCTGAACATGAATTCATGGCACAATTTCACGACTTCAGGAGTTCCATATGAAGGCAGAATACGTTACAGCAAATCGTGGACACATTCTAATTGTTTACGGTTTAACATCATCATATTCCACACCCTTAGTTATATTTACCGCAATGACACAAGCCAGCATGTGAACAATGTGATGACAAAAACTAACATTTTGTGTATTGTTAGAGTAGCAGAAAGCAAGAGTCCAGTGGTTCGGTCGGTGCAGTTAGCTGTTACTTACCTCTCAGCATCGACCCTCAGCTTCTTAAACGCCGTCTGCAGTGTTTCCTCCTCACAGTCCTTTCCTCCTGCCTCCATGGTGGGAGGAGGCCCCTCTGACCAGCCACCCAGCTGAAACACAAACACACATCAACAACAACACACCATCACTGGAGCTGTGTGCTGAGGCTTTGCCGAGAAAACTTACAGGTTAACTTGAACCTGGGTGAGAACCAAAACCTTTCCAAAATAACAGAATTCCACATCACATGGCTAAAATATTCAGACAACAGTTACAGATTGAAAGGTTTATTAAATAACAATGAATTTCAGTAAGCAAGTGCATTTAAACACGGTTTAGTGAGGATATGTTGTCTAAATCACTGCCAGGCATGATGTGAATGACCCACTGATGCTGCCATGAACATGTTCCTTGAGGCCAGAACACACAGTGTAATTTATACTATGGATGAACAATTAAGTGTTTCTTAGTTTACCACAAATCTGTAAAACCTGTTCAAGTTATGCGCAAGGATCACTTGACAAAACCACAAGAACAACGTTGGCAACCACCGCTTGTAAACAGCACTCCCACCCACTGGCTACAGCTAGCTGGTTTCTTTAGCTGCTAAGCTAACGGGCTAGCTCGCCATTGGATGTCGTTTTGAACGGTTCCGAACCGATCAGAAACCTTTCAGAACCCTGGAAGTGATACTCACGGTTCAGGATATCCTGGTCGCAGTAAAGAGACACACACACAGGGCATACAGGTCTCTCTGTCAACAGGCCATTGGATGTTGACTAGCCAGAAGGCGAGCGTCGGATACGGCTAAGCTAAGAGGACTGGCAAGGCTAACTGTGGCTAGCTTGAACGGCTAGCTGTCTCCGCGAAAACACAGCCTGTGCCTTTATTTAAATACAGCGCGTGGATGACTGCCCACGTATCACGAGGTCACTCACGGAAAAAAATCCACGCGAAATAACAGCAGAGGTCCGAAGCTTAAACGTTATGAATTATCTAAACAGCGACTTTTCTCTCCTCAGCCTTGTTTACAGTCGAACAGTCGCAGTGACTCTGCAACAACGCGCAGCGCTGCTGACGTAAGCAGCAAAAAAACGTGCCTGACGTCACTCTCTGCCGTTTGGACCGTTCGAGGCGGAAAATGATCAAACTTCACGTTTTATTTGCACACAACACGAAGCTGGACACGGCTCGACACAACATAGGTATATTCTCTTTGTGTAAATGTCTGACGCAGAGTTAGTTAGTCGGCCGAGGCCGGTTTTTTTTTAGGAACACAGAATTACGTCACTGTTATATAACATCCAGACAGCCTGGTGCTGTGGAGAACAAAGCTTGGCACAACAGATTAAATCCATATGAGAACTTCTCTCCACTGAGCCACAACACAGTTCTGTTGGTAAACAGTCAAAGTATCCAGTGGTGGAAAACAACCAGTTACAGTTACTTAAATACTGCAGGAGGCTCCAGCTTTTATGAGGGTAATTCACGATACCATATGCGATATGTGGCACGCGATACAGTTAATATACTGACACAACGATATTTCGATATATTGCAAGACAATTATGTGATGATATGTCATGACAAACATTACACACGTAAATACAAACATTTTGTTTGTCCCATTGTTTTTGTAAATGCTGAAGTGGGTCCAAACTTCAGACTAGAGAGCGGCCGGTGTATCTCTTTCCCTTAAATTCTTTTCACAGCGGTCCGTCATTGTCCTTCTGTCAACTTCTTGCTCATTTAATTTCTGTTTTTGTTACTCACATTCATTTCATAAGCGCCACCGCAAGGAGTCGTGAAGTCGTGACACTGGTGAGTTAAACTGGCAGGGAAATCTGTTTATGGTGGTGAATAATTTTAAATGATCAATATTTGGGGCCAGTGAATCAATAATCATATCTCAAGAATCAGGACAACAATATATTGCCGTACTGAAATTTTCTCCATTACAGTTTGAAACCTGTAATTATCAGGTAGGCCTGCACGTCTGATTCAGGTAGTAATTATTACCAAGAAATAGATAGACACATAGACAGATAGATAGAAAATACTTTATTCATCCTCACAGGGAAATGCTGGAATGCATTAATAAGTATTAGTTTACATTCATCTGTGGCGAGTAGTTACACAAATTCATCAGTTGCACTTTTACCAGCTGCAACATTACAGCGATGAACACACAACGCATCATGAACCATAAAGATCTGAATATATTACTCTGGACTTGTTCACTCTGCAAAATGACCAGGCCTGTTTTTAGTACATTGCTTGTATTTTAACGCTGACACTTGTGCACTTTTATTCAAGAAGGACTCTTAAGTAGGCCTAAGTCAAAGTAGGCTTAGACCCTATTGACCCCAGATTAGGGTCTGTTATTATCACTATTTTGGCATCAGTTTTGGTATGGATAATGGTCAGATCTTTTATTATAGATTTCAAGAGCCTCTGGGTTGCAATAAAGTCATTTCAAAGGGATTTTCCCTCAAAAAGTGTTAAATTCTTGGGACAGAAATTACATTTTTGATTTTTCTGCTCTGTGCCATCTTCATTTACTCTGACCCAATAACATATATACTCATTCTGACACCACTGCAGTAATCTCACAAGTGTTACCTTCGAAATGACACCAAGATTATGATAACACACCTTGTAGTTGCCGAGTTATAACCAATTTATTTTGGAAATGTCATTTTTCAAGCAGATATCTTAAAAATGGCCTAGGGTTTAAGAGGCAAATAAAAACAGGACCACGGTATAATGGTGATGGATAATATTTATATAGCTCTTACTCTTTCAACTACTCAAAGTGCTTCTACAACACAACTCAGCTTTCACACATTCATAGCAACATGGTTTCTCTACAAAGAGCAAACCTGCTCATCAGGAACTCATGCACGCACATTTACACACCAAAGATGCAGCCACTGGAAGCAGTTTGGGGTTCAGTATCCTGCCCAAAGGAAACTACGACATGTAGACCACAGGAGCCGGGGTTCAAACCACTGACCTTCTGACCGGTGGACGACCCGCTCTTTCTACTGAGCCACAGCCACAGAAATGACACAGGCTGTTGCCAGTTTTAGGTTACCGAAGTAAAAATTCTGAGAACCAAGTTCTACCGCAGATTGAATGTGAACACAAACTATTAGAGTATCAGTTTCCTGTGCAAGCTTAAGTGCAGGAGTTCATCACTGCAGTGTGGCATGTGGTGAAGCAGAACCTGTGTGGCTGATGACTGAACAGAATCACCAAAGAAACCAAAGGGGTCAAATGGCAAAATCATCCCTTATATGGAAATTTCATAGCAACAATGTTCCAATGGGTGGACAACATTTGGACAACATTTGGATAAATAGACATACAAAAAGTAACTGAATGCCCCCGATTTACTGGAATTAAGAGCAACACACAAACAATGCAACAGTGCCATCAAGTGGTAGGACCGGGAAACAGCAATATATGAGGAATTAAGATCCAAACCCAGGAAGAATAACACAGATGGAAAGAAAAAAGAATTCAAAAGTAAGAAATATAAAATGGTAAGGGAAACAGAGAGGATAAATGTTGACTCACTGTATAGTTTAATAAATGTTGGGAATATAAAACACTTTGTCAGCCCTATACAATGATCTATTTCCTTTAAAAACACAGCAAAGAATGTTTTCGTTGGTCAGTTAGTGTGAAAAAACATAGAGATACAGCAACAATTACAAAAGAAGGGTTATAATCTTTATGAATTAGAAAAAATATATTATTGTATGTAATAGAATGAAAGAGTTCACATGAAAGACAAACCTTTTCAATGTTTTTGAAGCCCTGAAGGAAAATACAGCCTAATTCATGATTTATCTTCCCCTTTCAAATGTCAGTATTGATGTAAAACATCAGTAGTTTGTTGGAAACGATGTTTGTTAAAAAATCTTGACCCTTCTGAATCATAGCAGGCTGCTTATTTAAGTCTTTCATTGTACTGCTGAATGTCCCATTTATCTAGTTCTATTATTAGTTCTATTGTATAATTTTTATTTTGTTTTGTAGGGGTCAAACTTAGACTTCTGTAAGGCAGAGTAAACTGCAGGGCAGACATCTTACTGTTTTATTCTACCGTAAACTAAAATATTTGAATGTGTTTTTGTAGTGTGGACGGGCTATGACGCCATTCTGATGTGAAGTCCTGTAATGTATGATGACAGCTGAACGTAAATCCTTAAAATCTGTCTCTGAGCTACAGCACAGCACATACCTCCTGTTAATCATATGTTGTATCTATTTTTCTTTATTAATTTTATATTTATTCTTACTTATTTCCTTTAATTATTTTTGAATGTTTTTATTGTTCTCTCTCTGTGTGTGTTCTAAAATAAATCTGTTTAATTAAAAAGTAAGATTAGAATCTGTATTGCTTTTCTGTTAATGGAAAGAAGGATAATAAAACAGTTAAAATATAAACAAAGTTATTTTTTTACAGTCATTTTAGTTCATGAAGGCACGGGCACATGTGGCCCAATCAGACGGCGCCAACTGGACGTTGTTCCCGGAATGTTCTGCCTTCGTCCAATCAGAGGTTAGTGCGTGGAGGATGACAGGAAGAGTCGGACGTCTTGACCAATAAGGTGTCGGCACAGTGTGACGTGGCACCGGAAAGCCCGTACAATCTGGGGCGGTTGTGTGCAGCTCACTTTACCGGCGTCTGTTCGGAAGCGGAGGAGACTCATGAGCACGGAGTGTACCGTGTCAGCAGCGGTGAACGGAAATAACGGTGATAAACACGTTTAAGTCGCTCGTGCCGAAATGTTGTCGTTAGGCGGGTTGTCGGTGGCTCTCGCGCTCGCTCTGGTTCCCGGTTCAGCTGAAGCTCTGAAGGAAGGAGAGTGTGAAGGTACGTTTGTCTGCTAGCTGCAGTTAGCTCGAGCTAACGTTTCAGCTGAATGACTGCCGAGCTGCTCAGGTTCAGAAATACCACAGCAGCCCAGCGCAGACCCCCGGTAACGTTACAGAGAGAGGGGGGCAGAAACAGCCGGTAACGACGGGAGATGTGTGTGTGTGTGTGTGTGTGTGTGTGTGTGTGTGTGTGTGTGTGTGTGTGTGTGTGTGTGTGTGAG
>JAPZDX010000012.1:641444-653465 GCA_029783625.1 Naso annulatus | reverse complement strand
AAACAATTCCATTTTTGATCAATAATCAGATATAGATATAATGACCAACTGGGTAAAGGCAAGTTTTAAAACAAGTTTTAAAACAAGTAGAGCTGTCTGATACATGAAGAAAATTACATCACTTTACTATAATGTGGCCTATAAAATCCAGAAAAAAACACAACTTATTCTTAATCATATAGAACGATATCTAACATTGAAGAAGATACATAGTTTCATATTGTGATGTGATATAATATATTTATATTCGCCCCCTATCTAGGAGTAATTTATAAAGCCTGTAAAGTAATTTCAGCAATCAGTGTTAGCAGTACTACCAATCAATCGATCAATCAATAAAATGAAAGGAGAAACCTGACACTCCTTATTTGTTTAGTCCTATCCTGTATACTGTCAATGGTCCGATCACATTTCCACTGAATGCAGAAGATGCTTAACAGTGTTGAGAAGTAACTAGTCACATGTAAAGAAATTATGTAATTTAATTTCACTAATTTAATTACTGAGGAAGACTGTATAAATATAAAAATTGTGACAACGTTAATGATTAACAAAGGGGGTTAGAGCGTAATATTTTCTGCATAAAGCTCAGGCTGTTGAGTAATATTGATTTTGTTGCTTTGCATGTTTTTGATGTGCACGATGTCTTCTTTTGTCATTTCCAGTCAAGGTTGTTTTATGCTGTTCTGATGCGTTTGATTGGTTCTCTTGTTTGAAGTTGCAGCGCTCCACATCTGCCATGAACACTGCCTGATTTAAACGTTTGAAAATGGTTAACAGTCGAAAACATTCATTAGAAATTTAAAAAAGTAATCAAAAAGTAATCGAATATAATAAGTTACATTACCTTGATAAAGTAACTGAAATAGTTACATTCCTTATTACATTTTAAATAGGGTAACTATAGGCTGTAACTTATTACATTTCCAAAGTAACCCTCTCAACCCTGATGCTCAATTAGCAGGGAGATTACTCTTTTAACTAGGAAGCACATTTTAAAATGTGCGTCAGGCCTAACGTTTCCACCGAGCGGCAGAAACGACCCTTAACGTGTGAAAAAGAGGCTGACGTGTCCGGTCACAGGTTACATGTGTGGGTCACACGATGACGCAGAGCGCTGCTGGCCCTTTAAGACGCTCACCGTTGCTGTGGCGACATTCAGGAAGTAACAGAGTCTATTTAGCATGCTAACATCTGAGCCTTTAATCGAGCGTTTCTCTCTTGATGTTCTTTTAACGTCGACTTTTACAAGCTGTGCCTTCTCTCTGTCAAAGACATGTAAGTACTGAACCATCACAGCGACCACAGCTACCGATAATAACGCTGATTCATCTGTTAGCTGCTGTGCTACGGCCGGTGTCTGCACTGTTAGCATCTGTGCCAACGTTACGGAAACTCGGTCGGATCGTGAATAACTATTTGTGGTTAACGGTTAATTTAACTTGCAGCATCCAAACATGGATATGTGATATTATAAACTGCGAGTGCTGCTCGTCAGGTTGACTTCTAGTGTCTGTGTGTTTTACTCTGTGAAATGTCGCTGTCCATGGTGCTAGCACAGAGAACACACGGCAGCAGTGAATACACATCCGTTTGTCAGAATAGTTTCCATTCTGATTAAGTCCTTGTTGACTAGTGAGAGAAAATAGATAAATACAATGAATGTCGAACGTCGTGGCTGATTTTTAATATATTTTGTATTTTGTTTCCATTTAATTTCATATTACACAAACATTTCTCCTATGTTGTTAAAGCTCTTTTACAACAAATTATATAAATTGGAGAACATAACTCAAAGCATATTGGTATTATCGACAATGAAAGATTTCCTACAGGCTTGTATAAGTGTATGTATTGGAAATAACAATAATTCTCCTCCCCCCCTTAAAAATAAACAATATTTCCAAAATCATAGATTTCTAGAATAATCAAAGGTTTTTTCTGCTGAACAAAATGCCTCCATATCACAAAAAAAACATTCTCAGTGGGGTTTTTTTATTTGTTTGTTTGTTGTTTTTTTCTTAAATAAGAGCCACACTTTCTATGAGTTACAGCTGTGCTTTACAGGGATTGGTTCCAAATGAGTAATAATGTCCAAAGGCTGTCATGGTCTGAAAGCCAAGCTGATAACAAAAATGCAAGAAGACAAATTACATGGGTATACACACACACACACACACATAAATAGTGTTCAAAAAAAAAAAAAAATCATGTGCATATGCAGGAAGCTCATGTGCATGTTTGGGGAATTCTAAGCTGTATTTATTTGTGTAGATGAATCAACAGAGACCTTGAGAGGCAGCAGGAGTTTTTTCCACATGAAAACAGGCTGCAGCGAGTGTCTGCAGCGAGTGTTCCCTGTGATGACTATAAGACATTTGTGTGAAATTTAACTCGGGTGTGTAACTCTCTTTTGTTTGCAGAAGATGAGTGGGAGCACTGATGACATCAAGCCTGTGAACTGCACGATCAAACCGCCCGTCTACCTGCAGATCGGAGACACTAAAACAGACTCGGCTCACTCCGGCGTTTGTGTTGTAGACGTCTCTCTTCCCTTTGGAAAGCCCGTCAATGTGAGCCTCCACTGAAAGCTGCTGATTCAATGCATCTTATTTTCAATCTTATGAAAAACACTTTCCTGCTTAATTATCTCCTGCTGTCTTGTATGGAAGTGCAAAACAGCAGAATCTTCTTTTTTTTTGTTTTAATTTTACTGCTGTCAGTATCTTGAGAAAATGAGACGATCAGTCTGTAATCAGGAGGAAACTTCAGGCTGTTTCATCTTTTTATTTATTTGTTATGAGAGATGAGGAGTGTCACGCCAGCAGAAATAGTGTCTTGACAACTGTAGCAACTGATTTAATGTAAAAGTCAGATCAAAGCTTAGCCCATTATGGATCAGCGCATCAGATTGTACTTCAGTCACAGTCTAATCGAGGCAGAATTTGCATCGTGTATTTCTGTTAGATAACATTCCGACATTCGCTGTCGTTTATGGAGAAGACTAACCCGGCCGCTGCCTCAGACGAGTGTACTAGAGTGATTACAGTGAAAGCTGTTTTCTTGTGATAGATTGTCCTGTTGTTTCGAGAATCGACTTTTTGTTTCCTTAAGATGAGATACGTAGCCCTTATCACAAAGCTACTTTTACTGTTATTGACAGGACACATCTTTATAAGACTGGGTTGAGCTTAACACATTAATTCATACACTGATGTAGATAAATGAACAGCTGCAGTGGCCTAACCTCCTTAGCCAGACCTCTCTCCACACTCATTAGCACTGTGCAAGAACAGAAAGGTCCTGTTGTCATTCTGGAATCTGGAAAAAAACACCTTGGCTTGTTTGTATTTCTTTAAACCAATCACAGTCATGTTGGGCGGTGCTAAGCCCAGGATGCAGCAGCGGTTTCCTTGCAAAATAGTTGCTTAGTAATAGCGAGAGAGGAGGACAATTCTGACTGAAACAGTGGACAAATGGAAGGTTTATACTAGGGATGGAAAGATTCACTGATTCGAATCGATACTTGGCGCGGACAAGATGTGAGTGCATCAGCAGACGAGCTGTGAATGGATGCGATTTTGGAAATAAGTCGAGATGCATCCATTGTTAAATGTTTCCATCGGTAAACTCTGATCTATCTGATCATTTGATATTTTGTTCATTTGTTCAGAGACAACCGACCCAATAATTTGGTATTTTGATATCTTTGTTTCTCCTTAATTGGATGTGTGTTACATTAACGTGCATTGTGGATAAACTGTATGAGACTCGGCTTTATATGTGTAGCTGAGTCTCAGGTCCACACTGCACAGATCCAGAGAAAGACTCCAACTACAGGCTCCTATTCTTCCCGACACGCAGTAATCACAAATAAACAGAATTTGCTGGCTTGCTGAGGTTGTTGCTCGTCACATCAAAATATTCCTTTTTATTTAATATTGAGTAGTTTTAGTTTTTTAAAACAAGGCTGTTTTGGTCCACCTGAAATTACTCTCAATACAAAGATGGTGCCGGCCATGCTCAGGTTTAAAACTTTACAACTTCTGCTCCACAGCAACACCATCAGTTAGGAGGGTGAACTGCAGTGGTCATGTGAAAAGATCCACTGGACAACCAAACCAGATAAGAACACATCAATAGTAACACTCATTTCTCATTCCAGTCATGTAATAAGACATTTCTAACAGAGTGATGGTTTAGTTTAATAGTTTCTTTGGCTTTTCTTCTCATTTTGGCTTTTAATGGATAAACCATTAATTAACAAATAATCAAACTCATTGAATTGCGTGGCAACATTCCTCTGCATTGTCCAGTCACATCGTATTGTATCTAAACACACTGTGTTGAATCACGTTTGTATTTTAATCGGAGTGTGAATCACATCGTTAGTTGCTGCACACGTATCTTTAATGCATCAGATCGTTGACGGTGTATCCAGATACGTATCGTATCGGCCTCACACCAGCTTATACCCAACTTCTGTTTCCTGTAATCAGACTCGTAGTGGCGATGAAAACTCTCCCGTGCCAATGTATCTTGATCACTCAAGTTGCTTCATTGTTGTCTGCTAACGAAGGTTATTCTTCTTGTTTTTGTAGGAGTTGTATTATAAAGTTAAGGCTGAGGTAAATAACATGTTGCAACTTATTCAAATTCAAATTAATTCAAGTCTTTCGATTTGTGTCTCATGAACCAATAGCATGCTTGTATTACTCAACGCACAGTAAAGCCCCGTTCAGACCAAAGATTCAGACAGTTGCAGCTGTGTGAACTGAATGTTGCACTGCAGCTCGAGCTGCTGTGAGGACTCTCTAAAGATCGAACATGTCAAATCCAGTTTTAGCTGTGTTGCTGTGCAGGGTGCACGCAGGTACACGGAGTATACCAGCTTATTTTTCAGTCTGCGTACTGTCCCGTGGACTACTTGCAACGTTTTTTGTTGTTTTGGGGTTTTTTTTTCATGTGTGGATGGACTAAGAAATAAGGAATAGTTCACTTAAAACACTTTATTATGTAATTGTCTCACCCTGTAGTCTGACTGTGGACCCGTATTGATGCCAAATCTGCTCCTCTGTTGTTGCTGATGTTCATTTCATAATGATCCTGTTTACTCCCTGAAGTCAAGCAGCAGAAGTTAAGTGACGATGTGCAAATAGGCCGACTACTGTCCCACATTTGGATGAACTAAATATGCAAGAGTAGCCTTACATGCCACTTGTTCTAACATGTCCGTCACTGTTTAAAAAGGGCGCTTATCCTTTGCTGGACGGGCCACTTTAAAAAATTTGGGGCATAAATTAAGAGTACACCCACTTCTCCAGACACCAGGACGCCACTGAGATTTAGAACACAACGCGTGTCATCAGTGAGTGCTGCTGCTTAAATGATTCATAATGTCAACACTGTTGCTCCACTCACACCCACAGCTCAAATGCACCTCTCTCTCTCTCTCTCTTGCTCATTAATTCCGTCACACACTTGCTTCCCGATGCACACGTTCTGTTTTTGCCATTTCATAATTAGACCTTACTAGAAACATAGCTGTAAATAACTCACTGTCACTCTGCTCGTTTATGGTTTTGTCTGCCATTTCTGTTGTGAAATGATGAACAGAGCCTATCAGGTTTATTTGTGTGTGTGGGTGTGACGCTGTCCAGAGTCCTGAAAGAAACCAGGCGGAGATTGATCAATAGACAGACAGACAGATCATGTCACTTGTTCAGTTTTTTAGCCTGCCTGCTGGTTTGTGGATGTGTCGGGCCTAACCTCATTGCTGCGAGTAAACAGGAAAGTGAAGCCACAGAGGAAGCGAGGGGGAGACGTTTTGTGCAGACTGTAATCAGCTGTTGTTCCGCTCCTCTCCCTGCTGGTTCTGAGTGATTATTGTGAATGACCCCATTAATGAATGCAAGGGAAAAACATTCAGTTTGTGGCAACAGTTTTAGTTTTGTTCAGTTTTAACTGTGAGCCCCCGTGTTGTCTGTTGTGCTCCGGACACTTTAGATTTTTGATGCGTTTCTTGCAGGGCTGGAAAATATATGAATGTTGTATCGTGTCATGACATGAGACAAGATATCATGACAGATTTTGGATATCGTTATATCATGATATGGTGTAAGTTTTGTCTTTTCCTGTTTGAAAAGGCTTCATTACAGTAAAGTGATGTGATTTTCTGAACTTGACAGACTGTTCTTGTTGTTCTTTCATTTACCTTTATCCATTCATCCACATTACTGATGATTATTTATCAAATAATGTCCTGTCTGTGTTTGGGGACCTCAGATTTACAAATCACACACTGATCCTGCTACAAAAAGCCTGAAAAGCTGGCAGTAAAACAAAAGTATATGTGAGAGAGTCGTTGCAGTTGAAAGACAAGGTCTCCTCTGGTTACACTGATGTGAACTGACAGGCTTTAGAGTGTCGCAGTCCGGCTCGTTGCAAGCAAGTTATGAGTTCCAAGTCGTCGTGTTGTGAATCTTTGGTCTGAACTGGACTAATAACATACTTACAGAACTGTGAGCTCCCAGGCGTCCTTCATCTGTAAAGACAACGCTGGACCTGCAGCTGTGAATGAATTAATGGGTTGTGTAGATACTGAAGTTGGTGCAACGTTCTAAGAAAATAAAGTTCTTTTTGGCTGCTGCACTCACCACAGCTTATAACTAAGTACTTTTGTTGGAGAACGCACAGAAATGTGTGTACGCCTGCAGCGTGCACAAAGCACCATTTTCCTCATCCATAAATTTTTCCAGCCTCCATGTTTCTGGTGTCTCCCGGTGGGTCTGTCTAATAAAGCAGAAAAAAGACACACATATAAACAAAACATTTGTTTAAATATAAAACTGCATTCCTGTGCTGAGACAGACTCCGAGTATTTTGGGCACTGACCTACTTTTTAGCATTTAGTCCTAATTAAAAATCATTTTTTAATGCAGAGCGACTCCTCATTAGCTCAGAGCTCCGAGCTTCAAAGGCGTCTGCCTGCAGCGAGTTTCTGCATGAAGGAATTATCTCTGCAGAGCGTTCCGATGCGGCTGTCTTTAGGTTTGAATGTTAATGCTGTGACTCGGGGTCTCTTCAATAACAGGTTGAGACCCACAATAGGCTGGGGACGAGATGCTTCCTCAGGGTTCCAATATGAAGAGTCTGATTAATGGTGCAAGACTATATTTTTAAATTTCATTTCCTCCAGAAGGTCACCTGAGAATGTATTTTAATCATTTTGACAGCACTGTAAGGTCTGATGTTAAATTGGGTCTGTTGCTTCAAAGCTCAAGGAAATCATTTCTAACATCTGGATCAGTTCTGAATTATTCAGATTGTAGCAGCTTGTTAATGTCGCGCTGGGCCTGCAGTTATTTTTTATGATTCTTTTAAACATTGCCTGCCTCTTTCAGATCGAGGAAATCACATTTAAGAACTACTACACAGCGTATGTGACGGTGCGTCTGTTGAGGAGGAACCCCGCCCACGAGGCGCCCGCCAAGTGGTGCACTGCTCTGAGAGACCTGCCGCTGATGGACAACCCCCACACTGAGGGAGGCTCCCAGGACTACTACTCCATTCACAGGACACAGGTGGGCTGCCTGGGGACCAGCCTGATGATACATGTTAATTTATTATGATTTTTTTTTAAAAAGAATTTTAAAGAAGGTTTACCTTTTGTGACATTGTAGCAATCTATAAGGGATCAGCTTTATTGGATGTATTAAGTTTCAACCCAGAGGGCGGCAGAGCAGGAAGTATTTCAGAGGAGCATTCTAAAAGAGGAGAAAATAGATAAAAACCAGTAAAATGTCTTTTTTTTCTTTTTTCTTTTTTTTTTTTAAAAGGGGGGCAGCTGAAGGATCCTGTATTTTCTGTATAAATATTCTCTAGAACAGATTTAGACCAGAACTTTAAAATGTTTTTGTCCAAAACACTCACACAAGCACTGGATGTCAACAATTTTTTTCAAAATGTATTTTATATGCGTATGTGTGACATATATATATAGATATATACATATAGATTTATATTTAATAATGTGGCAAATAAGGGACAAGCTCTAACAGGAACCACAGCAACTCAGTGTGTGTGTGTGTGTTTGTGTGTGAGTTGTAAAGTCTCCTGAGGTGAAAGAGAACCTGCAGGCTGGTCAGTGGAAGCAGCTGATGGTGGAGGAGTCGGCTTTGTTTCCAGTCATATTTTGACAGGAGCTGCCTGATTTTTTATTTTAATGATCTGTTCTCAAGGATCTCTTGTAGTTATGGTGATTTACATGTTTGGAAAAAAATAACAAAAAAAAAAAAACATCTGTTGTATTCACAGTTCTGTTTTATACTGACAGTTACGGCTCACTCCTGTAAACGGCCCAGTAGGAGGGGCGAGTGATCAGCCACCGCTCCAGTTTGGATTTAGTTTCCTTAAGGAACAGCGTGCGTGAGGGTCGTGCGTCTAGACGTGTTAGGTCAGGACAGCATCACACTCACTGTCAGTCTTCAGTCTTTCAGTCAGTCCGCTCCGAAGGGCTGAGTGTGCATATTCTGGACTAGGGATGTAACTTATAATTATGAGAATTTTTATTATTGATGAATCTGCCTATTATTTTCATCATTAATAATTTAGGGTTAGGGTCAGAAATATCAAAAAAAGTGTGAAAAATGCTGATCTCAATTTCCCAGAGTCTAATGTGACGTCTTCAGATTGTTGCTTTTGTCCAAACAACAGCCGAAAACATAACCATTAATGACACAACGAACTGTCCCATTTAGGAGGCGAAACCAGGAATTCTTTCTACTTTCTTATTATAAAAATGACCGATATGATTAATTATCTAAATGTTTGGTTAATTTTCTATCGATTGATTAATGAATTAATCGTTGCAGCTCTGTTCTGCTCTTGAGGACTAAAGGCACGCTCACATCAGGCCGTCCGTACCGTGTTTCAGCACGTTTGACCCACAGAGTCCAGTTTGTTTGAGACAGTGGAGTGGAAGCGCTGCTGGGTCTTTCAAATGATCATGTACAGGTGCTCTTTGGAAACTTTGAGTTTCTTCTGCTCATTTAAACTTATGAAGGGTTCTTTGCAAAGGTGAAAAACTTGGTAAAAACCATAAGCTGCAAATCTCCTTCAAAAACATTCCAAGGGACTGTCAGATTCGTGCAAAATGAAAATGCCTTCATTTCACATGGCAATGCTTCTTTAAAAAAAGCAAAAAACACAGTGCGATCAGCATGGATCTTCATCAGGGCCTTTGATAGCAGTGACCTGCACACCTAGATAGCATTGTAACTGAGGTGAGGGAGGGGGTGGTTCTCTGTCAGTGTGCAAATCTCTATACAGTTTGTTTGACTAGTGTGAGTGCTCCATACCGTGCCCAAGCACGGCACGCTTTGTCGGCCCGGGCACGGCTGGAAGAGGCGGACTTCAGCACCGTGCGGACACACATGCACAGAGTGCCGCCATCACTCCAACTGTTTGTGGAGGGTCCACCTTAAATTCAGGCAGACAGCAGCAATCCAGAGTAAAGGGCACTGGAAAAATCCGAGACTGTCTTTTAGATCACAGATACCAGAGAACAGTTTAAACATTTAATCACAAGATGGAAAAAATGTGAGTAAAAATATGCGTCGCACTCGCACGCCAGCAGGGGAGAGGAGAGGGGGGACAACTGGGCCAAGTGTGAGTGTCAGTGTTCCTGTGAAGTACTGTTGTAGTATTTGAGATCAGCCTCGGTCTCAAGACCCCTTTTTGAAGGTCTCGGTCTCGTCTTGGAATCAAGCGCATTTTGACGCGGTCTTGTCTCGATCTTGGATGTAGCAGACTCGTGATTTTTAATCAAGACGACAACAGATGTATTTGTTAACGTAATAACTGTGATTGGATGTAAAACTTTCTTCTTCAAATGCAGCCAGTAATGTCAGTCACTAGTAATTTGATTTTTTGATTCGTCTAAGTTTGGCTTCCTTAATCACAGAGAATTCATGAGCAAAACAACACAGAAGAGTGAACAGTCGGCAGAGTGCAGGTTCTGCAAGGCAGTGCTTACTGAGACGGCTGGGAAACATTAAACCTCTATCGGCAACTCGAAAATAGAGGAACGTTTTTTTAAGGTCTTGGTCTTGTCTCGGTCTCGGCACACTCTCGCCTCGGTCAGGTCTTGGTCTCGGTTAGTGTGGTCTTGACTACAACACCCCTGTGAAATATGTAAAACTGATGCAACTTGTAAACATACTAATAGCAATCAAATTTGAGGATTAAAAAAGTTTGTTTTGTTTTGATGAACTCAACTTTAGCCCAAAGGTTTTTTAAGCAGGATCAGTGCTGCCTCAACCTGAATATTCCTGTTTCGGTGGACTCTCCTACAGAACTGCAGCTGCACTTTACATCAGACGTGTAAAGCAACAAATCCCATCGGACGTTAAACTAACACAGCCTGCCGGAGCTAAGTGTTGTTTATTTTGCCTCTCAGCTGCTGTTGGAGGCGAACCAGCCAACTCTGCAAGAATGGCTCATAAGCACTGCAATGCGATGTGTGGAGACAGTTCAAACTGACTTATTTTACATTTCCTCTAATTTACGTTTTGTTTATTCGCTATGCAAATAGAGCCAGATGGTGAATGGTGATTTAATTTTTGTTTACTTCAGATGGTGCTGCGACTCTGACTTCGTTTAAAGGGTAATTGTTATAGTGTAATTGATGTTCATTCACTGTTTATGGGTTATTGTTTGTCATATTTACCCTTAAGGGATGTTGAGTGTATTCAGTTACTGCGGTGGTTCTCTGTGAGGACTTGAATCCCCGCAGGAAATGAAAAAATGCCAGAAGTTATCTTTAAAGTACAGACAGAAGTTGTTTAGACTTTATTGTCTAAGAGTTTGTTTCCACACAGAAACACACACATAAACACATCAGCATGTATGCAGAGACAATAAATGAAGTTTACATGAATACATCTATACATCACAGCACACAGCATTATCAGTGGTGTGGTTTGTTCGATGCTGCAGGGATCTCTCCTCCTGCTGAATGTCCTGTGCTGCAGGATGAGACGGTCGACGTGGTGAGAAAACACAGCAACAGTTCAGCCACAGTAGAGTAGAACTCTGCAGGCAGTAGTCTAACACAATGAATAAATACATATAATACAACAATACAATAAAAACAGCAGAGATCAGCTTATACACACTGTCATCTTAAATTATAAGAGCACCTGTCATTTGATTTAGCCCTCCTGTTTTATCTCTGCAAAAATGCAGCCAATTTCATCTGTTTGTCACAAAGCTCCATGACTTTGTTTACACATGGCATCTGCACATGCAAAATAAATTTTAAGAATTGTCATTAAAGTTTGTGTTTTATTGAACTTGTATACACCTGTGGTGTTCCCAGTCAAAAATGACCGTCCATTAGAAATGAATGGGTAAGACTACAATGAGAGTATTGAACAGAGTTCAAGCACATTCACACACTCCTTTCCCACACCCTGACATGCAGGTGTCTTTAAGCACACAGACACATACACACACACGCACAAGCACAAAAACATGCACACACGTGCACACATCTGATGCCCCCCTCTTTGGCTTCCATGGGAGCCTCCACGGGAACCTGTCTTCAATAGAGGATGAAATTTTGTGCCGCTATTTTAAAAAATTCAAATGGTTTTAAAACAGTGTCCTTGTTACACATTGAAATGAAGTACTCTGTGATAAATTATACAAAATGTTTTTATCTGAGTATTTGTTGTAGTCAAAACAACATCTATAAAATGCTTTTTTCTTTAAAAAGAAAAAAACAAAGTTGCCTGACCTGAGGTCAGTGAGGCCCACGGCTCATAAATATCACATGGAAGTTTAAACTTGTAATGTTTACAAAAAATTGAGTTGTTAAAAAGACGTAATACAACATTAGATAATAAAATATGTATTGTTTTTGGGATTTATAATAATATATGATGGATCGGTCATTTTTGACTGGGAACATTATCATAACTAAGCAGGAAAGAACAGTACAGGAGGGTGAATTCAACT
>JAPZDX010000012.1:600710-611820 GCA_029783625.1 Naso annulatus | reverse complement strand
GAAGTCCAGTACCCAGCTGCTCAGGTGTGTGTTGAGGCCCAGGTGGTCCAGCTTGGTGGCCAGTTTATGGGGGTGGTGTTGAATGCATAGCTATAATCTATAAATAGCATCTGCACATAACTGTCCCGCTGGTCCAGGTGTGTCAGGGCAGTGTGGAGGGCCAGTGACACTGCGTCCTCCGTCGACCTGTTTGCCATATAGGCAAATTGGTGGTGGACTAAGGAGGGGGGGATGCTGTTGTAGCATGTACGCTACCCTATTAAAGTACAGTTTAGGTACTAACAGATAGCTACATAGTTATTATTTGGGCTAGTATTGGGAGGTGAATGTGTGTAGGGGATGTATGGGCTGTTAGTGAGTTGCAAGGGGGCAAAAATTAGGAAGAGGAGCGGCTGCACAAAAGAGCCCCAGCCCAACCAGGGCAGTGGAGGTTCCGTTGGTTCCTTCCCAGCACAGTCTTCAGGCTTTATGCCCAGACTATACTCTTAGCTCGCCATCAACCTGGCCAATTCCGTGATTCAATTGGCATACGGCTCCGATTCAGACGCTCAGCGGCTCCGGTAGTCGGCTCCTGCAGCAAACATTTCCCCAGCATGCTCCTCTTGCTACTGCTGGCAGCAAGCCCCAGCTGGTTTGTGTTACCGCGATAGGGCGCGCTCTGTCACGTGATGGCGTAACAGTGTGGCGTGATGACGTACCGTGCCATCACGAAATATTTTACGTTATGAAGGAAAAGGGGATAAATTAATAAGGGTTTTTCCACCCGGGTTACACCCTCCCCCCTTTAAACCATGCAACTCCTGATGCATGCTAAACATCGTAAACACGAGATTGCACAAGGTCAGTTGCTGCAGCGGTACTAAGTGCTTAGCTATAAGCATCAACAAACCCATGAAATAGTGTCTGTACGACCGAAATAAGCGGATTACCTGATGCCACATATTGAAGGCGATTAGGAGGTTGATGCTGCCGACTAGAACGTCTGGCGACAGGAATCGATTCAACGGCTGGATCACGTAAGTTTGGAGCTTCAATCGATAACGGAGGCGGACTGAGCAATTGCTCACTTTGGCTGGGGGATGTCTCTGTTTGGTCAGGAAGCACTGGTTCTTCAACAGGTAGATTTTCAGGAACACAGGTAGGTGGTATTCCTTCAGTTTCACATAAGTTTCACCAGGCTCAAGCTCCTCTTCTCCCACAGGTAAAGAAGCTTCGGACTCAGCAGAGGACTCCCCATCAGCAGGTAAGTGCACGATTTCAGGAACCACAGAACCCTCCGACCACAGAATCCTCCGAGAACCACAGAATCCTCAGAGAACACAGGTGAACCAACAGCCCTGGGTAAAGGCTGAGAACTGAATTCAGAAGAGGGTTCAACAGGTAAACTTTGGAACTGGAATGTGGCTGGCTGGATCTGGACTTCAGGCACATTCCATCCATCTTCCTCCTCAACCAGGTCTTCAGTGTGATCAACACTGGCTGGTTTCTGGCTCTGGGTTTGAGGACGACGCAGGGGTGTAACTGGCGCAGGATCTGAATCACCACATGCTGGTAGGAAGGAACATGGAAGAAGTAAATCTCGGTGTAGCGTACGAGTTGGTCCATCTGCCCTGTTCTCAGGCCACACTGTGTACACGGGCAGGTCTCCAGCACGTTTCACAACAACATACACATCTCGCTCCCATTTGTCCTCGAGTTTGTGCTTGCCACGAAGTCTGACATTTCGCACCAAAACTCAGTCACCTTCCTCCAGACTCGACGGAGTGACTCGCTGATCAAAGTGGGCTTTATTTCGTTCGCCAGATTTTACAGCATTCTTCGAAGCTAGCTGGAAGCTTTCCTCAAGTCTGGACCGCAGGTTCTCAATGTATTGGGAATGAGAATTAGACTGATGTTCCCGCACAGGCAAGCCAAAAGCCAGATCCACTGGAAGACGCGGTGAACGGCCGAACATTAGTTCGTATGGTGTAAAGCCAGTGACATCATTCCGTGTGCAGTTGTAAGCGTGCACTAATGGTTTCACGTAGTCTTTCCATCTAGCTTTCTACTTGTGCTCCAGCGTCCCAAGCATGTTGAGCAGGGTCCGGTTAAATCTCTCAACTGGGTTTCCCCGAGGATGGTAAGGGGTTGTTTGGGTTTTTACAATCCCAGCGAGTTGGCAAAGCTCCTTAATCAACTTCGACTCGAAGTCAGGCCCTTGGTCCGTGTGGAGGCGTTCCAGTATCCCATAGCACACTATGAAGTTCTCCCATAGACATTTTGCCACTGTCTTCGCCTTTTGGTTTGCTGTGGGGATGGCTATTGCAAACTTTGTAAAGTGATCCGTGAAGACGAGAATGTCTTTTGTATTGCTTTGATCTGGTTCAAGTGACAGGTAGTCCATGCAGAGTAACTCCAAGGGACGAGTGGTCTTGATGTTAACAAGTGGTGCTGATCTTTCTGGGAGTGCCTTGCGTCTCACACAACGGTTGCAGGTCTTGATCTTGGTTTCAATGTCAGCTGCCATGCGAGGCCAGAAAAACCGGGAGCTTACAAGGTCTAAGGTTCGCTTGATGCCCATGTGACCCATGTCATCATGCAAGCTTGTAACCACTACTGACCTCAACTCCTCCGGTAACACCAGCTGGAACAAGACTTGTTCTCCGTCTTGCCTCCTTTGGTACAAGATGTCCTCTTGCAGCTCGAGGCGGTTCAGCTCCCTCAGCAACAGTACAAGGTCTGGAAGTTCTTGCCTTGCCATTGGGGAAACCTTCTCCCCAGTCTCCATCTGGTGGATGACCTCTCTTATGACTGGATCAGCACGTTGCTTTTCCTTGAGGCCCAGATGTGACAGGGAGGGAACAACTGGTAAGCCATGGAGGTCTTCGCTGGCATAGCAGTCAGGAACGGCTTTAGCCGACAGGCTCAGGGACTCAACCAAGGTGATTGGACTCCCTGCCGAACTGCCGGGCTGACTGGTGACAAGACAGCGGTGGCAGATGGCAGAAACGATGTCTGTGTTGAGCTCTTCCAATTCACCAGATTTAATGACACGCTCTGCAGTAAACTTGTTGATCAGGTCCCAATCTTTCTGTTCTGTCAGGTCAGCACGGTTGCTGTGAGGGCGGCGAGATAGAGCGTCAGCGTCGAGGTTCTGCTTCCCAGCTCGATATTGCAGCTTGAAAGTGTAGGTGGACAGGGCGGCAAGCCATCTGTGACTGGCGGCATCCAACTTTGCTGTTGTTAACAGGTAAGTGAGCGGGTTGTTATCAGTCTCTACCACAAAGTTGGCTCCGTACAGGTAGTCATGGAACTTTTCACACACACTTCACTTCAGCGCAAGGAATTCTAATTTGTGTGCAGGATACCTCGACTCGCTCGCTGACAGACCATGGCTGGCATAGGCGATTACTCTCAGCTGACCCTCCTGTTCCTGGTATAAAGCTGCTCCGAGCCCAGTGGTGCTGGCGTTGGTATGCAAAATATATTGCAGCTTTGGGTCAGCGAAACCAAGAACTGGGGAACTGGTCAACTTCTCAATGAGCATTTCAAATGCAAGTTGGCAGGTGGGGGACCATCGCTCTCCAAAGGGCCGTTTCGGGTCCTGGATTTTTACTGGACTGGACCTTTTCTGGGCCTTGGAGGTAGGTGTATAGCCACGCGTCAAATCATTGAGGGGTTTTGCAATGGCGGAGTACCCTTTTATGAACCTTCGGTAATATCCAGCGAATCCTAGGAACGACTTGAGCTCCTTCAGGGTTCTTGGAATTGGCCAGAATTTTAGAGCAAGGATCTTATCCAGATCAGTCTCGACTCCCTTCTCCGAAACAATGTGTCCCAGGTATTTAACGGACGTCTGGAAAAATTTACATTTCTCGGGAGAGAGCTTCAGACCGTACTCTTCCAAGCGATGTAATACCCGCAGCAACCGCCGCTCATGTTTTGCCAGCGTGTCTGAGAAGACAATAAGATCATCGAGGAAAACCAGAACTTCTTTCAAATGGAGATCTCCCATGCTCTTCCCATTAACCACTGGAATGTAGATGGAGCGTTTGTTACTCCTTGGGGCATTCGGTTGAATTCCCAAAATCCAATGGGTGTCACAAAAGCCGTTTTAGCGTTGTCTTCTTCGTTCATTTCGATCTGGTAATACCCAGATTTTAAGTCGAGAACGCTGAACCATTTGGACCCGGACAAAGTGGGCAGAGACTCCTCCAGGTTTGGCAGGGGATAGGCGTCCTTAACCGTCTGTAGGTTCAGTTTCCTGTAATCAATACACAAGTGTATGTCACCATTCTTCTTACGGACCACGACAATTGGCGATGAAAATGACGACTCCGATTCACGAATTACACCAGCCTCCAGAAGGTCCCTTAGATGTTGTCGGACTGCTTCGATGTCTTGAGGGTGGATGGGCCTGGCTCTGTGCTTGAATGGAGTTTCGTCATGCAGCTTTATGTGATGTTTCACCTTGCCTGTGCATCCAAAGTCCATGTCAAAACATGAGTGCAAAAACATGAGGAATCTTGTTGAGCTTCTCAGTGGTTCTCCTCTTCCACTCTGGCGGGATAGGTGATTCTCCAAAATCCAACTTCAGAGCAGGGGCAGTTCCT
This sequence comes from Naso annulatus, assembly GCA_029783625.1. Lineage (NCBI taxonomy): Eukaryota > Metazoa > Chordata > Actinopteri > Acanthuriformes > Acanthuridae > Naso > Naso annulatus. The sequence continues at coordinate 607,228 of JAPZDX010000012.1, read as the reverse complement.
GATAGTGAACGGCTCGTTGACTTAGTGTGTGATAAGATCTGGGGTGAGACTGCAAGTTCAGCGATGGTGGAGAGAGGTGGAATGGTCACATCCTGGTCTGACTCATTGCTGAGGATGACTGGGATCTTCTTGTGGGATTGGCTTGGGAGCATGACCAAAGAGTTCTTGACACACAACCCACCTGGCAGTGGTGAGGCTGAATGCTCCACAAGCACCCATTGACCAGGAGACAGCATGCTGGTGTGGATGAAGCTATCTATGAGGGTGGTGTGACCAGCAGGGATGAGGATGGGAGACTTGCTGGCTGACCTCACCACTCCATCGCTGCCCACCTGTTGTTGCTGGTGGCAGATCTGCAGCAGTTTGAGCACTGCTTTGTAGCCATGGGCAGTCGGCTGGAAGTTGGCATATTCACTCCCCATGTACTGGTTGTATAGCGGCTCCAGGGTGTTCATGATGAGCTCCGACGTCAGGAACAACAAGCGCCAGTGTGGAGACATCCAAATCAGCTCCCAGGAACTCACTGGGGAATGTGACCACCATCTCCACATATCCAAGATAAGGAACGGCTTGTCCTGCGGCTCCTTCAACTTGCAGTAAATCACACAAGGATTTCACAGAGTGGTCCGCAAAATGCTGGTTATAGAATGACACCGGAATTGTAGTGACTTGCGATCCTGTATCCAACAGACAATCAAATTCTTCACCAGCGATTTTGATGTTGGCTGTGCAGTGGGATCCGACCAAGACTTTGGGTAACCTAGCTGGAACAGCGGGGGTGGTCTGGGTTACTTCATGACATTCAACATGGTTTCTCTGGTTGGGACATTGTGGGTCCACAACAGTTCCGGTTCGCCCCACAACTGGAACTGACTCTAGTTTAAAGGATGTCTTGAAGGAGTGTTTGATTTCTGCCGTCTTTGCTGCTTTTCGGTGAACTGCTTCCTCTTTGCGGTGACAAGTGCAGAGTTTGGGAGATTGTCACAGTGAGTCTTTATATGGCCATCTTCACCACACCGATAGCAGTAGCCGGGCTTGGGAACAGAAAACGGGTTCTTTGGTGGCTTGCCCACCCTCTGCCCCTCACCCAACTTGTGGCCAGGTGTGGGCTTGAAAGCAGCGGATTGATTGGAGCTTGAGCTTGACTGGGCAGCAGTGAGGGTTGCAAGCTGCTTCTGTATATTGGCCAGTTGTTGAGCGACTTGCTGCGTGGTGTTGGTGAGTACAGCAATCTTTCCTTTCTCTGCACTGTCGGTGTAGGCATACTGCGCGTGGGTTGAAGCTCTGGATCATGACGAGCCGAGATGTTGCTTCATGCAGATGGCTTTTGCAGCTTCACGATCTTCCTCAGTTCGCAGAAGGAGCAGAAATTCGGCAAACGATGGGGGATTATGTTTCCGTTGTTTTAATTGGAGTTCTGTGATGAGAGAATTGTCCCAACAGCCACGGCAGAACTGAGTCAGTAGGTGTCCACCAAAGTCTTTGTTTAAAACTCTGCCTCGTTTCACAGCCTGATTCAGTGCCACCTGCAGACATTGCAGATAGTGGGACGGCTTCTCTCTGGAATGTGTCCATGAATTTGGCTTATAGCTCATCGCCATCCTGAACCGTACTGTACGCTGAGTCAAGTGTCTGTAGATACACTGTTGGTGGAGTGTCGGGTCTCAGGTGCTTAACCACATCAGCAGCAGGTGGTAACAAGCTGTCGAAGATCTTGCGTGAGCACTGTAGGTCGGACACTGCAGGATCTTGTAATAGCAGCTCAACTCCGGAACGCCATGTGTCATAGTCTGACTCGGTTTGAGGTCTGGGCGATCTTCCAGAGAAGGCTCTGAGATGCTGTGTGGAGTGCATGAAAGTCGCAGTGCTTGAAAGTTGCAGTGCTTGAAAGCGGCTGAAAGCCAAACTGAGATTCCCTCTCATTCTAGAACAAACTCTATCTGCCTAACTAGGGCTATATTTCCCTTTCTTTGCTGCTATGTCCACATCTGTAATATTCTCCGGTCTGAATGGCGTCCAGTCACTATGTTTTATCCTCTCTCAGCTTCACCTGCGTGCTGTAATTGGCTGGGGTAAACACACCCGCTCCCCAACCAGAAATGTCTCAACTAAACCAAAACATCAAAATACAGGCAGAGGGTGGGGCTCTGCAGTGACACCACGCATGTACAGAGGCCCAGAAGTGAAGATTGAGCAACATTAATTATGTAAGTCAATACTTTGTTTTTTAGGGAAATGCTCCTGACTCCAATTTTTAGTCTCATCCTGTGGGGAATAAACAGAATTCACCCTAGAATCAGGAAATGAAGGCAAAGACTTGATTTGAGGACTTTTTGTAAAAAGGACTTTTAATCTCAAAAGGCTCAAGCTCAAGTGAAGTCAGGAGTCATTGGTGTTAATGTCCAAATCAAGTGCAAATATTTTTAAGTCATCAAATTTGTGACTTGAATCTGAAAAAAGAAGTCCTTTCAGCCCTTTGTAGGATTTTCTGCTCTTCACTTGAGGAGGAAGGAGTAAAACAGTTCAGGAACTGTCGAGTGTGTGAATTGCAAATCTGCTGCTTTTGTCTGCCGCAGCTGCTAGATAACAGATGCAACAATTGCCGTTTGTTTTTTTATGTTTGTCCAAAGCACCTCTCTATGCCATGTGTGCAAACATTTGCAGCATGCATGGCTCCGGTGGGCTTTGAGGTCCTCGCTGGCAGAGTTACTGTCATGCTCCATTAATTCAGCCTTACAGGACCAAGAAAACTTTTCTTCTTCTGCCTTCCTCATTGGTCCAACAAAAGTTTATTCCCAATATGGAGAAAGGAGCATATGTCAAGCTGCTCTGTGAGTCTGAATTTCTGATGTATAAAGCAGACTGCAGTTTGTGCAAACAACGAGGTTTTTTCAGGTCAGCAGGGCCTCGGTGGCTTATTCTTTGCTGAATTTTCAAGATTGAATTATCTGAGGAAGCAAACCACATCAGAGAAATATTACTGCCTGCTGCTGTGAGATTAACATGTTTCAAGGGGGAAGATTCAAGTGTTGTTTCAGGTTGAGAGCAACTCCTTTGAATAATGTCTACATAAATCTCTAAATAATACCCTGACAGGTTGTCTGCTGCCCTGTTCCAGGCTTTATTACATGACAAAATGTGCATTGTGTGTGTGTGTGTGTGTGTGTGTGCGTGCGCGCACGCATGTGCGTGTGTCTGTGTGAGAGGAATGTGAAAGATGAAAGAGAAACCAAGAGAGAAAGTGACAGCCATCCACAGCAGTTAAAATGAGATCTCACATTATGCCGAGTCTCCAGGCGCAGTCTAAGTTGTCCTCATTTTGCTCACAAACAGGGTACAAGGCATTCCCTCCACAAAGAATATAAAGCTACTTTATTTTCAGTTTCAGGTTTCCTCAGATCCAGACGATGATATCTTCACCTTAAACTCGGGGAGTTCAGCTCCGTCCGTGAGGAGCAGCTGTGATTGCTGTCACGTTGTGTGGCGCGTCCATCACTGGAACAAAAAGGACTATTGTCTGCTTTTAATGAGACGTCCTTCACTCTGTTGTTGTGGGCTGATGCAATACTTAATGGCCAATCAAAGAGTTGCTAGGCAACAGTGTGCATAGATGGACATTTTAAGAGGCTGCTGGTGAGTAGATGGGATGATGATATTGATCTCATTAAGGGGCTTGAGGGAATCATAATGACCAGTTTGTCTGACTGATGATTGTGAGACATCTTTCTGTCTGTGTATCAGTCTGTCTCTCTGACCTCCTGTGAATGAGAGCAGGTTTGTCTGTTCATGACATGTCAACAATTCTATTTCTACATCCCAAAACATGAATTACAAATTTTCCTAAGAGTGGGTTACGCAGCTGCACCCCCCATGTTTGGATCCTCAATTCCGGTAAAGAAAAGCCCCCCAGTTACCCACATGGGGAAAATGACATATGTAGTACATAGATGTGACTCTAAAGGTGTGTTCAGACCAAAAGTGATGAATGCGATGACCACCACAAGATTACATACAAAATCAATGTAAAGATGTGATTACACGCTGTGTCACTTCAGGTGATGTGAATCTTGCAATAACATGCGACACAAATCTCCTTGATATGGCTTCTGTCACCTGCATCGCCTCCATACCCTTTCACCTCATCGATTGAAGTTAAAAATATTGAACTTTTCAGGCAATGACATCCTGACAGCATGAACGTTGCTGGAATTTACTGAACGGACTTGAATCAGACATAGCGGCCAAAACAACTTTTGCTGTGTGTGAATGCCGTGGAGCTCCTACAACACGACTTTTTACACCACAGGATTATCTTATGAACACAGACACGGCGTCATTAAGTTTTCCAATGTTTCTGGGACTTCCACAACTGATCCTGTGCAAAAACGATGATTAAATCGGCCGTGGTTAATGAGAAAAAAATGTACCCCTCTTCCTGACGCTACTAGCTAACGCTAACTGTGGTTGACACGGAGCTGTGTGACGCAATTTAACAGACTCCAGATGATTTAATTACCCAGACCAGACATTAAGTTTTCCAACCTGTGTAGGACCTCCACGACTGATGAAGTGCAGAAATGGTTATTAAATTGGTTGTAATTAATGACAGTAAGTGACCAGTCCCCCCTCCTCTGAACGAGCTAATAAAAGCAGACTGTGTACATTGCATGAATGACACAATTTAAGAGACTAAGGCGATGATCAAAAATATGATCCAGTTATGATCAAGCGAGACGTTTCTTGTAATAACATCATGTTCATCGCTTTCGTCGACACACCTTAAGAGGGCAAAGAGCAACTTTCAGTGCCTTCAAACATTCAGGACCTCAGACAAACTCACATAACACAAACTCCTGCAAAGAGAATTCATACTGTATGTAAACACAACAGGCAAAACTTAGGGACACTGTTCACACAGAGGGAGAGTTTGCTGCCACGATGCCGTGGCAAATGCTTTTGACCTTTGGAAGACTTTAATAATCTTGTTTTGCACGTGGAGAGGAAGAGACAAGGACATTTTTTACACTGAGGGTGAAAGACATTTGTTTCGTTCACACAGAGGAAGACGGAGACCAAGATAGTGTTCACACAGAGGGAGAAAGAGACCAGAAAAGGTCAAACATCCAGATCCAAAATGTCGGCACTGCAGAGAGAAAAGAACGAGTCAGCTGAATAAAGTCTCAGAAATGAAAAAGGATTCATTGTTTCTAAATGTGTCTGACAACTTGCTCTTCTTTTCTGCTTGCAGACCTGAGCTACTCACAGTGCAGATGTATTTACCCTCATTAATATGTAAATGTGGTAACATTTACCACAGAACTTTGTTTATTCAAGAGCCGACTTCTAATTACTACACACATCAAATGCTGCTTTGTGTTTTGTAAATCCAATTCCCAAATGTACTTTTAGCGAGGCAGCAAATGAGGCATCATGAAATGAATGTCGACTAATATCAACATGTAGATGAGTGTGAGCATGTTGTTAGTTTGCCTGCATGTTCACAAGTTCAGAATCAACATGGGTTTCACATGAATACACACACACTCTCACACACAGGTAAACATTTATCACTACCTTTGATCACTGAGTGCAGACAAACTGTGAACATACATTATTATGTCTTGTGTTATGTGTTATGTCTCCTTTCTATTCCCCAAAGACCATGATCCCCCATGATCATGTAGGGAAACAGCTCAATGAAATGACGTTTGCATTGCAGGGATAGTTGGTAAACTGCTGCAGCTGCTGAGCTAAAAGAAAACACACCAGGCAGTCACATCATCAGTCTGAGCTGCTTTCGTATTTCTCGGCACTGTTCCACTTCCTTCCCTCTGGCACTTTGTTCTCAGGATTGTACCATTTCATCCAATAAAGAGTTATTGAAGACGGGAAAGAGGCCTTTGGAGCTAGCTGGCATTCTAACTGTCATAAGTTACCTTTTCTCATAACTGTCCAGATAACACGTCTCTGTTGTGGAGTCGCTTAAAATCCAACAACAAAGCTTCGATTAAAACTGGAAGGAAAAAGACAGCCAAGAATTTACTGAGTTTCCTCCATGGTGAACTCGTTGGCACTCTGTTCCCTCAAAGGTCAGTTCTATCCAAAAACAGTTTGTTTTTGTCAAAAGCACAAGTTCAATAAGGTGCATGTGGAGCCACAGAAAGAGTCACAGCCTCTGACGTGAACCTGTTGTTTTTGTCTCTGTACCTTCATTCACATCTCCAGGTTTCCATGAAGAAATGTACACTGTAAAAATTTATAGTGAAATTTACAGTAACTTACTGTAATTACATTAACAGTAAACTACTGTATATGTATTTCCACTAGTGTTTTCTTTTTTGTAAAATGTATTTACAGAACTGGTTGGTGTACTGTCATTTTTTTACAGTGCTGATTTCTTTACTGTATATTTGTTTACAGTACTGTTCCTTAAGGTGTCTTCACACTGCTTGCTTCTTTACTGTAATTTTTTACAGTGCTGGTTTCTTCACTTTATAGTACCATGTACAGTTTATAAT
>JAPZDX010000012.1:430982-444297 GCA_029783625.1 Naso annulatus | reverse complement strand
CACTATACTCAAACTACACAGTTCTCCCGGTCTACTCTCAGTAAAGCTCTGCCTCTTAGCGCCGCCCAAATTGGTTCTAGATGCATTTTTTGAATTTTAGGAAGGATGTACTTCAGCCAGAACTCTGGGGGTTTAGTTACCCTTTAAAGTCAGTCACTTAAACTCTATACAATCCTCCAGCAGTCGCTCACAGCTGACTGTGATGCCAAAATGATCCAGGTGGAATTTCTCCATATTGATATTAGACTAATAGAGAATTGATTACTCATTAGCAGCAGTCAAACTGTCAAAGCAATGAGACCTTTGCTTTAGTGAGATGCCAGAGCCGAAAAGAAGAGGAAGCAGCAGCCTCCTGGAAGATAAAATATTAACTATAAATCTGACTGAGAGAACGAAACATTTCCCCAACAACAGATTTCACGTTAAACTAATATTCAGTTAGGACATTTGAAATTTGATTGCTGTTGGTTTTTTGTTTTTTTTCATGATTGCTGTATGTTTTTTTAATGTTTCTGCACCTGCTGCAGCACAAACTGCTCATCTGGGACAAATCATAATCTTAAATCTTAAATCTACAATGTTCACATTTCAGCATAAATGAATTTATCTGCTCTTGTAAAACAACTAAAACGAAATAAAAAACATTGTTACTGTTTTTCTCCATTGAGGCTCTGAGGACATTTTACCAGCTGAGCCATTTTTATATTTTCATTGTCTGAAGATTCAGCTGTAAAGAGTCTGATATCTGGACTTTTTAATTTGCATCCATATTTGAAGTAGTTTGTCTCCTTCTTTTACATTTACTAAGTCACTAAATTTAACCACTGAAAATGTAAGGCGCTTTTGGACCACAGGAACTGTTTCATAGTTCTAGGAACTTAGTTCGAAGAACCTCCTGTTTCATTGCATCTGCACTGCAGGAACCAGTAACTATTATAGTTCTTAGAACTACATACAGACTAACTTTACTACAGAACAACTTTTTTAGCTCCAACTCAAGAGTAGGTACTTTCGCCGCACATGAGTAACTATAGTGAAGTAAGTGCACATTGATTTGTTGAACTTAGGAGCCAGCATCGGCAGCTGCCATTTAAAAAACCCGGCAGCTGTATTAAAAGACGACAAACTATGAACCAGCTCGTAATGAGATGGTCATTGCAAACTGTTGTATTTTCTCTAAGATTTAATGACATTCAGTACGAGACTCATGGTACATTGTCACCACATACTGGAGCTGTAATGTAGCGATGTTAGCCTTTATTAGTGGTTGTAACAAAGTTACACTGTAGGTCACGTAGAGTGACGTTAGTGCCCCAATTGCAGGCCAGTTTACGTAGCTTACGTAAGGGTGTTCCTATTTGCAGTGCGAAAGCCAACAGATAAAAAGCCTTAAAAGGTATTTAGTTCCTCAGGAACTCCTCAGTGGAAAGTTCCTCTCAAAAAGTTCCTATAACTGGTCCAAAAAGGCCTAAATGTTCATTTCAGTTTTGAAATGTGTTCCTAATAATGTTTCATCATATTAAACAATGATGCAAAACATACATGAAACATATTTTTGTCAAACACGATAAAACAGAAAAGATACATATCACATTTAGAAATTACCGCACTGAATCTGTTTGTGCAGTTCGTTAGATTTTAACCTGATGATGGCGCCAGACAAAAAGTCTTTAAGGGTTTTTTCCAGAGAAGAACATGAATGTCTGAATCACAACTCAGCACTTCACACTTAAAGCACTGCAGACTGTTTTGTTTTTGATTTTACGTTGGGAAAGAAAAACATTCAACATGTTAGCATTGTCATTTCATTCCAAGCCCCGAAAAAAGAGCAAGAATCCAGTGAGATCTTTAAAATGTGTCTCATGCTCTCTGTGCAGATCGAGGACATGCAGTGGCCTCGGGGGGAGCAGGACATTCCCAGCTCCGTGTGCAGCCTTCCCTGTAAAAACGGAGAGAGGAAGAAGGTGGTGAAAGGGATGCCCTGCTGCTGGCACTGTGAGCCCTGTGACGGATACCAGTACCAGTTTGACCAGTTCACCTGCAAACTGTGCTCCTACAACATGAGGCCCAATGCCAACCGCACCGCATGCCAGCCCATACCCATCATAAAGCTGGAATGGCACTCTCCGTGGGCAGTGATCCCGGTGTTCCTGGCCATGCTCGGGATCATCGCTACAATCTTTGTAATGGCTACATTCATACGGTACAACGACACGCCGATTGTCCGAGCATCCGGCCGAGAGCTCAGTTATGTTCTCCTGACGGGGATATTTTTATGTTATATCATCACCTTCCTCATGATCGCCAAGCCAGATGTTGGCGTGTGCTCTTTCAGAAGGATTTTCCTGGGTCTTGGAATGTGCATCAGCTACGCCGCCCTCCTCACCAAAACCAACCGCATCTACCGAATCTTCGAGCAGGGCAAGAAGTCGGTGACGGCGCCCCGGCTGATCAGCCCCACCTCACAGCTGGCGATCACCTCCAGCCTCATCTCAGTCCAGCTGTTGGGGGTGTTCATCTGGTTCGTGGTGGATCCACCCAACACCATCATAGACTACGACGAGCAGAAGACCTTCAACCCGGACCTAGCGCGAGGGGTGTTGAAATGTGACATCACAGATCTTCAGATCATCTGTTCGTTGGGTTACAGTATCTTATTGATGGTCACATGTACTGTTTACGCGATAAAGACCCGCGGGGTCCCGGAGAACTTTAACGAGGCCAAGCCCATCGGCTTCACCATGTACACCACCTGCATCGTGTGGCTGGCGTTCATACCCATCTTCTTTGGCACAGCACAGTCTGCAGAAAAGGTAAGAGCTGCTGGATGAAAGGGTGGAGATGAAGGTGAGCAGTTGGCGAAAAGATACGCAGTGATTGGATGAGCCACCAGACCAGGAATTGATGGTTAAAACTGTGTTTGCATTAATCTTTTTTTTCTTTTTTTTTTGCATTAACAAAACAGAAAACTGGGGACTATCAAAACTAAATTCCATTTGGGGAATTGTGAGGGAGACATCTCTCCTCTAAGCCTTTTTAAACACAGAACAGTGATTGTGTCTTATCTGTCCTGTCATTTACACCAGTTCATGGATTTTCCTCACCAACTGTAACATTCTGCTCTTTTTGTATGACTCTTTTTTTCTGCAAACTATATGTTACTTCAGATTAGAGTCAAAGGTTTGCGCCTTTAGACACTCTCACAGTGCAGAAGCTGTGAACAGATTTCTCTTGTAAGATGTAAAATGCTGTGAATCAAAAACTCCAACCTAAAATCTGCTCTGAGTGTTAACTAAAAGTGGATATGAAACATGGAACAATATGGATGTAGTTTCAAAACTAGATAGTATTTCATTCTTTCGCCGTAATTTGTAGTCGTCACACATTATAGTAATGCTGGCTAATGTTATAGTGTAATGTTAATCATTCAAATCAGTGCTGTGAACCAACGCCTTGATGGAGACAACTTAAATACACTCGCCTAATGTCTGAATCAAGGTATCGTTTTAACATTGATTTGAATGATTACTATAGCGTTAGCCAGCGTTACACTAATGATAACATGATCATCTGTAGCTAATGTGGCTAATGTTAGCCTAACCAAACCGTCACATCAATAGACCACACATCATAACCACATCATTTAGTGAACAAAACAGTGTTTTTATGCTTACCATGAAAACACCATCAGGATTTCTCTGCCTCTAACGGAATGTTAGTAATTTGGAAATGAGAAGCTCCCTCCTCGTAAAGAGAACTGGCTTATAAGCTAGATGACAAAGTTATTAAAAAATTAGCCAAATTTACTTCTCACCACCTTCATGACTGTTCTTCTCCATGTTTGCATGTCCATATGAGTAATACAAAACTCTCATCCATCCTTCAAAACTGCACCGCACAGTGATGCAACATACGTCTCCCCCCACAAACAGAGCCAGAACCATACTAGCATTGCTTAGCTTGTGTGAAGATGGCTGCGCCCTATTAGCAAAAGAGTGAGTTACGATCTGGTTTTCTAGCAATACTAAATAAACATGCAGTTTAAATGCGGTGTCATATCTTGCCTTAGGTAAAAATCAAACAAACTACATTCATGTTGTTCCATGTTTCATTTCCACTTTAAATGCTTTCTGTGTGATTGTTGTTTGAACTGAGCAGTGTTCGCACTGGAAGCTGTGATCACTGCATTTGCAGTCAGTTGGCAAAAAAAACATTGAGCTGAATTCAGTTCACTTTCACAGTCTTCACCCATAACATTCTTTATTAGCCACCGGAAATCTCATTAAAACATCATTTTTCTGTCAGTTTGAAAACAGGAGAATGAAACAAACTCTGTTAAGCTGCATTTACAAATCGCCAATAAATCACAGTTTAGCAGAAATCTATGTCAAGCAGAGCTTTGCTGCATCATTCATTAATGGGTGACTATCGCTGTTGTGTCCCATTTTGTCAGCCTAAAGGCTTTCAGACAAGCTGCGAGAAAATAATCTCATTTCCATTCGAGCAGAGAGACTAAGATATGAAAGTCAATGATCCACATTTTGCAGTGAAATGACACAGATGTAAAAAAGGCAGTTACGATGTTTTTGTTTTGTTTTGCAAGTGCAGGAATCAAGCTGAATCTTAATGTTGTTGCTAAAATAAGGCTTGAAAAGAGTGATAGTTTCCTGTAATCAGTCTCCACTGCAGGGCTGCTAGCTCTCATCGGTCCTGATGAAGCACCGACAGTGTGGAGATTTAATGAAGGGCAGCAGCTGCAGACCCCAGGTGTTAAGATGTGTGTTCCACTCTGCAGCGTGACTGTGTGCTCTGCTGGTTTTTGGGTTACGACAGGTTATTAAAGCTCACAGACGCCGACACAATTAGCTTATTTTCACCAAACGCCAAAGGCTGAAGCTGAATTTTGTTTTCATCTAAGCAGAGTTAAGGTTGTAGGATAGTTGGTGGAAAAGTTTAAAGGTTCTTACCATAATTACGTGACCTTTGCATCTTATCACATTTTCATGGAAACTGTCGCTAAATGGAATGAGTTTCTGCATTCAGGCCTCTGAAATGTTTAATGCAATCTGCTGAGCGGTGTTAATAAGCTTTAAAACTCCGTCAGCCTCTGCAGGGATGGAAAATGAGTATGAGAGCTCCGCTCAGCTGGTTTGTGTCCCCACAGAGCTGTTTCACTTGTTTGTTCTCTGAGGATACATAAACACGTTCATTCTCACTGTTGTTTTATGTATTAATCAACACATCCACACAGACTGTTGGTTAGCAGGTGCATGAATGTATTGATGACATTTTGGACGGAATCCAGACAGACTTGTTTCTACTCGTTAGAGTATTTTTTCACAATAAGTTATTATATTAAAAATGTTTCCGTACAGTTAGGCTGTCATCCCAGAAACCAACAAGACAACATCAGTCATGTCTGAGCTGATTCACTGAGCACATTTGCTGACCAGAGTGCTTTACAGATAAATTTAAAAACATGATGAATATATTTAAAAGAACAATAAGCAGCAATATATCTGTTACAGAGAAGCTGAAACCACTTTTATTACAAAATTAATAATTCAGAATCGAAAATGCCATTTTAACTGATTGGTTCATTCTTGAGCTGGGATTCAAAGTGATGGATGAAGGTAAACTGTGTTGGAGAACCCATGGAAAATGTTTGACCCCTTTAACATTAGACTGAGTAAATGAAACCGTGATGGATCCGATTAGAGGATCTCTGGGCTCTTAAGGAGACGATGGACTAAGGAGATCACAGCAGTCTTTAAATCGGCATGTGATTGGTAACCATGAAGGTCTTAGAGGGCCCAAACAGCTGAGGTGTCGTCTTTCTTCTTGGTGCCAGTGAGGAGAAATTTTAATTAGAACCTTTGTCTTTCTCTAATTAACAGCATAAAGTTTACTTCCAGCTTTTCACATCCTCCTGACAACTTAAAAGAGACTAAGCGCTGTTGTTGGGTTTTTTTTGGTGAAGTAAATCAGCGTGTCATCAGCATTGCAGAGAGACAGAAACAGAGCTCATGGAAGCATTTAAAAATAAAAAAGGTATTAGATTATTATTTTGAATATCTTTATCATTCTGTTGTTCGTCATCATTCTGATCAGTGATGATCGTGAAAGTTTCTCACATTCTGAAACATTTTCAGAGGACCTTTATTTTGAAATTATGTCGTGTGTCTGCTCATCCTCTGCTTTATCAGTGTTATCAGTGCAGAAGCAACTTTTCATGAACACTAACGTTTCTGCTGTCAGTGTTACATCACCTCTCATGATGCTGCACTATCTTCATCTTTATCTTTATCATTATCATACAGCTGTGTTGTTGTCAGAGTCTTTATTCCGTGAAAGTGTTCTGCACAGGTTTGTCCACACAGACTGCTGTTGTGCCGACAGCTGAACTCAGCATTGAGGTCAGGCTTTGAAACTTTTCTTGATGCAATAAACTTTTTTAGCATTATGAGTTTAAATTGCATTTTGATGAAGTACAAGTATCCTTCTAATACTCACTTTTCCAGTGATTAGAAGTTTAGAGCTCTGAGTGCAGCCAGAGGCATAGATTGACAGGGTTCTGCTGTCCAACATCCTTGAGGAGGATTTTTGTGTTATCGGAGGCTCAGGTGAGAGAGTCCGACCGGTCACTGTGAGCTCTGCGGCCTGATCTTTGGCAGAGTCATTGCAAAGACTGAGCTTCTCTGCTTGGCCCTCAGCATTAAAGACATGGATTGGAGTAAACCCCTGTGGAGGACTCATGTTCTGTCCCCAGGGATATTTTATCCACCCAAACTTCTTCAAGCCTCAGAGGCAGCAGATAAACGTCCAGCCGCTTAGCAGAACCGTCAGGGAACACCTGCAGCCTGTGGAGAACATGTGAGGCTCAGATCAGCTCCTGCAGCACACACATCATCAGGACGGTGATTTACTTCAACAAGCAGTTACAAGAAACCACAACTTTTTCACAATGAGAAAGTATAATGGAAAGGGTTTTTTGCTAAAAATAGGGGTTGACATATATTGGTTTTTCAGAGCCGATACAGAAACAAATTACTAGTAGTTTATTTGTAATGACGATACCTCTGTGATAAAACACAACTCATCAAGAGCAAAAAATATTGAAATATCTTGAGCCAATTTTGTGATAAAATTTCTGAAAACTTCAAATCTTTTCAATAGTGACAAGAGGCTGAAAGTGATTTAATGACAGTTTGATGGCTCAATAGTCAGAGGTGGTTAGAGATGTGACAGAACACACAACAGAACACAATTTAAATTCAGTCTTTAATACAACACAATGTTACAATGAGACCTGAAAAAGTTAGGAAAAAATCTTGATCACATGATTGAGAATGAAAACTTAGAAAATAATCCCCTCACTAAATCACACAACATGGAGAATGAACACTTCATGGAAAAAAAGAGTTTGGTTGTTACTAACCGTGCGTGTGTGTGTGTGCGTGTCTGTGTGTGTGTGTTTCCTAATGAATAGTTTCCATAAATAAGATTAAAGACGGTAATTTCTTTTATATTAAGGAGGAGCTGGATGTGTAATGGAAAAGGATGATAAAAGAGGCTGCAGCAGCAGACACAGAGAGACGGAGGTAGATAAGAGATCTGTGGGGAAGGCAGAGATAAAGCCAGAAAGTACAGAGTGATCTGCTGTGTAGTAAATTGGGAGGCTGGGGAGGAAAAGAAAAGGAAAGCACAGCGTGATCTGTGGTGGGAGGAAAAAAGAGAGCGGATGGAGGCAGGGAGATGAAGAGAGACAGAGAAGGCAACAGAGACTGAAGGAGGAGACAAGACTGCGGTTTGTCTGATAGGTATTCCAGCAGCTCCAAGGCTTCTTCCTTCAGTCCGACAGGAGCTGCAGACTGAGAGCGAGAGGATGCGTTACTGGGATGGAGAGAGGGAGAGAGACCTTACATCACATCAGCATCCGAATACACATAGAAATTAACTCACAAATTCACAGAAATTCACAAACCATCAATGCTCAGAGTAGAAGGAAATACATCAAGGCTGCTTCAGGCCCAGTTTAGCAGAGCATCACACATCTGCATCACAGGGCTGCATATGTTTCCTGGTTGTGAAGCACACGATTGGCCTCTGTGGTGAGGAGGAGGGGGCGTCACACAAACATCATCTCTGGCCCTACAAACTTTATCCTCTCTCCCATAAGACATAGAAAGCTAATGTGGAGCAGTAAGTATATATTCTGGACAGTGTTTGTTATAGTCTGTATTAAACTGGGACCCCATTATAAGGTTACCAGTGAGTCTTAGTAGTGACGGCCGCTTGAAGTGCTCCATGTTCGCGCCGGTCGGTTGCAGTCAGCTGTTAGCTTCCAGGCTCGCTCTGTTAGCACACCGTTCCTCGCTCGAGTCGCTCCGTAACTCTTTTTTCTGACACCATGTTGTAGTCTGTGTTATACTGGGACACTGTTATAGTGTGGTCTGACTCCCAAATGTAGGGTGAGTGTTTATTATGACACTTATGGCTAATAGTCAGAAAGACAAGGAGTTGAGACTGAAGGAGCTGTCGACAACAACAGACATGAGCAATCAAGCCCTGATCACAACAGACTAAACAGAGGACCAAGTCCTCAATCAAAATATATCACAGTATTTGGCATTGTTTGAAATCACTGCAATAATAATTCAAATACATTTGCATTAAGCAAGCATATGTGTCCACTCTCGTGTTGATTGGATTATTAAAAACTTGAAAAATATCCCTTCAATGTATAGGACTGAAAAAAAAGAGGAGCGATTAATTTGCACTTAGTCACGAGTTAACTATGGAAATTGCCATTAAATATTTTAACTGATTGACAGCACTAATTTTGAAATCTTCCAAACTCGCAATGTGTCTTCTACACACTGTTAATGAACACTGAGTCTTCTCTTTGCAAAGTCATGCAGATAAACAGTGTCAGGCTGTGAGAACCTGTGCTCCTTTATTCCATCTCACAACATAAAACTCCAGAAATAATCAATGAAAAAGAGAGAAGAAAGAACAATACAGAACAAATACATACAGGTACAGTGCATGGTAGTCTGCACACGCAAGTGTGTGTGTGTTTGTGTGTTTATGTTGAGTGTGTGTGTGTGTGTGTGTGTTTGTGTGTGTGCATGTGTGCGTGTGTGCAGAGGCTTGACGTCAGCAGGCAGCCTGCAGCTGAGTGGAGCAGTGACATTCTGGCCTTTGCTGCTTGTCATTACCTGCCCAGCTCAAGATGAGCAGAATACAAATGAGGAGAGAAGAATTTGCTAACCCTGCACACACACACACACACACAGAATTTAAAGACTCACACGTGTGGACACACTGAAGCACATAACTTACACATGCAAATACAGTGGCAGACAGCGGGGTCGAGAGCAAACAGCACGACGGCAGGAAAGAAAGACAAACAACAGGGAAGGAAAAGGTGGAGTGATGCAATGAAGGCATGAGGGAGGCAGACGGGAGAGGGGAGGAGGCGGGCGGGGAGGGAGGGGGGTGTTGTGTTCAAGAGGCCAGTTTGACAAACACGAGGACTAAAACACAATGACGGAGAGGTGGGAGGGAAAGAGAGGCTCAAATATCCTCCCACGCAATAAAGGTGCAACACATGGAGGTCAGCGACAGTAATGAATGCAGAGACAGAACGAGCACACACTGAAACAAGTGGCTGAACTCCTTCAACGTTACACGTACAAACAATCACAGGAGTCGTAATAAATGTGATTTTTAATTGTCTGTGAAAAATGCCTCTGCCAAAAACTGATACGGTTACTACTGTTGTGCGGAGGTGCATTTAAAGTGGAGATAATACTCGTGACAGGAGGATTGATCCTAAGGATAAAGATCCTTAGGAAGTGAAATATTTGAATGATTTTGGAATTTAATGGCTCCACAACAATAAGACGTTAAAGCTGAGGTAGGCACTTTGTCTTTGGTGTAATCGTGCTAACATCCAATAATTATCTTTCAGCATATTGTAATTCAGGTGGTCTAAAAGAACAGTAGATTTCTGCTCCTCTCCTTGGCTCTGGATTCAGGCCATCACAAGGTATTTTTTAGCCAATCACAGGTCACTTCAGACAGCGTGTCAACAGGTAACGTCACTATGAGCTGATTGGCTGTTGAAACAAGTGACATGCCTTTCATTCTAAAACTGGCCTCTGACGACTTGACAAACTGATTTGCAGGCGACACCGTCAGCTGACTTGAGTCGAGCTGAGACGGACCAGTTTACTCCGCTGCAACTTTCACTGCAACCGTTTGGTCTTGTTGTGAATCTTTGGTGCAAACTGGACTTAAAAGAGAAAGAGTGACAACAAACAAAATGAATTGCAAGCAGTCACTGACAGTCATTAATAGAGGTTTGGATATTTGTTAACCTGATTAAAGTCTTTCCTTATCCATTGTTGCCTTGACCACTGTTATCCATAATATTATCAGCAATAGGCTATCAATAATAATAATACCATGTAGTAGTAATATCAAAGTTCTAAATGGCAACAACAAGTAGTGAGTAGGTGAGTAGGCTAGAGGCTGACGATCTGCTACAAAAGTAGAGAAGAAGAGCTGCTATGGCCACATATATGTCTATGTGCAAAACTACTTTTTCTCTAACGAAAAAAGCACCTTTTCAGGGGCGACCGCACTGCAAATAGGACAGTAGTGTGAAGTGCTGTGGTGTGGTGCGTCTGGCCGTCAGCAGTGTGGGTTTGTACATTGGAAGATAATGGGGGCGGGCGTTTTGAGGCGCATCGGACGGTGCCAGTGTGTTTTGGGCCTAAGAGTCTCTTGCTACAGCTAGCTTGATTTCCAGATGTTGCCGACCCCAGATTCAATAAATAAAAATGACAACAAACAGATTTAAAATAAAAGAATAAAACTTGTTCTCTTCAGTTTTATAAGCAAAGTTCCAGTTAAAGCAGTGATTGTTAATGTTCATGGTGCTGCTGAATGTCACAAACACAATGAGAGGAAACAAATCACTGACTTTTTCCTCAAAACAGTTTTCTTCATTTGCATCTGATTTATCTTTTTATTTACCGACTCATAAGATGTGACGTGTCTCTCCTTGTTAGAGGATTTAAAGGGTAAAATGTCCCGACTGCAGCAGGACGGAAGTTATTTTAATATGTGACTCACACACGCACACACCACACACACACACACACACACACACACGCACGCACACACAGTATCCAGCTGTTAGATTTAAATCAGAATGTTTAAACCTCATCAGCCTCGTCTAAAAATAGGCTCACAAGTTTCCTATCTGTCAACAAACACCTTCTTCTGACAGAAAATCAACTTTTTAAAGTAAAACATTCAAACTCACACACACACACACACACACACACACACACACACACACACACACACGCACACAGACTCGTCTGCGTGCCTCACTGCAGCTTTTGTAATATCACATAATGCAGAGGGATTAGCCTCTGTGTGCTTAACAGGGTCCCATTCTCATATTGATAAAAGCTGTTTGCTTTGCTCTGAGAAGGATTTGCTGTATCTAAATGTAACAGAGGTATACTGTGTGTATTCTCTGGTGTGGACGTGATGGCACACTCGTTGAGGATTTGCTCAAAGTTCAGGGTCCGGGTGACGCACGACAGAACGATGAAGAGGCGAAGTTTGTTTATCACGGCCAAAACACAAACTCCTTCAGATGCCTCAGAACATCATCTGAATTATTCTCAAGTTCATTCAATAAGAACAACAATTACTTTAAGTTGATTCGACAGAGTGTGAATCAAATGAGCGTTTATTGCATTTTTTGACTGATTGTCTGAGCGCACATGCTCCTCTGTTGTTTTCAGCTAGTGGTGACATCAGCAATGAGCTCCAGCTCTCAAGTCATTATAATGCTGCAGAACATCAAATATGATCATAAGTATCCTTATTATGAGGCTTAATGTGCAGAAAAACAAACTTCTCCTTTAATTATATCCTAGAGGGCAACTGGATTGTAAGCAATAGCACAAAAAATGGCAGACAGAAAAACATCAAAAGGACAGTGAAAAAATTTAACCTCTTAATATTCTGTTTGGTAAAAACATCAAAAATCTGTTTTGTATAAACAAGATCATTGAAAATATCTGTTCAGGAATTAGTAAAAAGAAAGTGGAACCCAGATCAGTTTCAAGTTTACTCTATCAACATATAAAAGCAACATACAAAATTCTACTTTAAGAAGTACATTTCTCCAAGTTAAAGAAAAGGACCTGTCAGGTTTGACTTTCTCATTAACTCCCACTGTTAGCCTGGAGGAGGTGCAGACAGCCATCTCCTTCTCGACAGAGCAAACGTGCCTTCCTGTGCTAGATCTGAAATTACACTGCACCTTTATGCTGGATCAGAGGGTCCTCATTTGCTCTCACGAGGACCATTTTGCACCTGTTGTGATACATCTGTGAAAAACGGATCTAATGGACAAAAACGCACTCCTGCACACATATTTGTGTGTACTGACTGAGCATCTCAAAGTAGATTGGCAAAGTCATTATGATCAAAGAAGATGGTGACCTGTAAAAATGTCTGCCGGCTGGAATCTTCCTGTTTCTGCCGATGCTGTTGGCTCTGATTGGGAAACTAACAAATCACAAATAACATAAAAAATAATTAAGTGTCTTACATGTGCTACCATCATTTCAAGTTTTCCAGGTTGATCACTTGTAAATAAATGCATTGACTCAACCACTACCATCACTTCTGCCTCACAAGCAGCTCTGCCTCTTATACTCCAAAGACTAACACAGCACGGATCCAAAGCAACGCCCTCAGCTTTTTCTGGATTATTTTCTGCCATTATGACAGCCAAGAATGCTCGATGTTTGCAGTGGATTCTGTTAAGCATTCCAACTCAGTGAGTGTCTTTTCAGATGTATAGTTTAAGGCTTTGGTTACAAACACACGCCAAGGTAAAATAGGCACCTAAAGCACATTAAATGATGAAAAATATTAATATAAGCTATTGACAAAGACTCTACAGTAAATTACAGAATGTCAAGCACTTTTATTCAGAGAAAAAGAAATGTCTGAATGCACAAAAATGAAATAAACTTCAAATATGTTACAGTAAACTGAAATCACTTACTTTGTGAAAAGTGGTTTCTGATTAGCTTGAAGGTTAATATTGTGCATCCATCAACAGTTCTTACAGATTTAGCGTACCCGATACTGTGTTCTGTATGGGTAAGGACACAGCGGGCTGAGTAGAGGAAACCAAGACCAACTGCTGCGTCTCCTCTTGTTGCCTCACATCTGCCTCTGTCTGGACCAAAAACTTCCCTCGAACACACCA
>JAPZDX010000012.1:382752-394154 GCA_029783625.1 Naso annulatus | reverse complement strand
CCCACCCCCACCTCGCTCCACACACGCCTCTTTTGTCTCTTCTTATGACTGATCCTCTGCTCGCTCCTTGCTCCTCGCTCTCTCTGACTATTTCTGGACTCTCCTTAGTGCCAGCCAGCTTTGAAGCACCCACTGGTGTCTTGGTAGGTGGACGACTGTGTTTACTGCAGTTTCTGACCTCCAACCTCCTGCTTTATGCTTTGACTTTAACACAATTCAAAGGGAATTACTGTTTTTTTTACTCCAATACATGTTTCTGACAGCTGCAGTCAAATCCTAAATAATGGTTAACGGCGAAAGGTTTTTGCTTCAAGATTTTCTACACTGACTGAGCATTAATTTTCCTGCTGTTTCTAATAATCATGACTTCATTTTCAGACATGTTGTTGTGACTGTTTTGTTACTGTTGGGTAATCTGGGTTAAAGTGAATGGATTAAATTTTATTACTGAGCCTTGAATACTATTGTTTGCTCAGCCCACATTAGTTTATAAGGCACTGTGAACACAGACAAGCCACAGCCAGACTGCAGCAAATACGTCATAAAACAGTAAATTAAGAAACAAAGTGAAAGAAAAAAAACAACAAAAAGGTTTTTCATCTTGGGATTTTTGAGAAAAATTACTTTAAAGCTCGAGAGCACTTCAGATTCATATCAGGCCATTTCTTCAAACAAAAAACCTCTCTTAAATCATTAGAGGCCTATTTTGTGCAGAGTAAAAGATAATGGGATTCACTTTTAACTTCCCCTGAATCACATAGTTTGGTTTCTACATAAACAAGATATAACATATAACTCAGAGTCTAAAAATTCTGCTTAATAAACAAATATGTTCTTAGTTGGGATAAAATGTTTTTGTACCATTTCTCCTTCAGAATCTACTTCACCTAGAGCATTCTATGCTCTATAGGTGATGTGATCTTTGATGTGAAAGCTGTCACACTGTGAGGTCCTCGTGTCTTCGGACAGAAACATTTATTTGCTCCTCAGCGGCTGATAGGTCACCTGTGTCCCTCACAGGTGGAAGCCACAGAGACAAACATGGTGACATTTTCCAATAAAATCTGCTCTGACCTTATCATTACAGCCGCCATGACACTTCACACAGAAACATCGCTCTCTCCTCATCCAGCCTTCTTCATCTATACCTCTCTCTCTGGTTTCCATAATGACCTGTAAGATTTTATCCTACCAAGGAGAAAAGGAGCAGAAGAAGAAGAGGAGATCATTTCATGGAAGGAAGAAGAGCAGCGTGATTCACAGGACGGCCAAATGTCACAGACTGCGTCTCTGTCAAAGGCCTGTATTTGTAGTCAGCACGAGTCCATTGTGCTTCCTCTTTAATTAGAAACCAACAAAAGGCCAATTCATTTCCAATGACAAGGCAAATGATTCAAGGAGCTGAGAAAAATGACTTGAACATGAGGAAACACAAACACAGTGACAGCAGAGAGCCACAGTTTCAGCACATGATGGATGAGCACCTGTCCAAACACACGTGAATATTAACCAGCTGACTGACTGACTGATTCACGCCTGAAATTCATTCTGGATCCTCGTAGAAAGCGTCTGAAGCTTCTCATCCTGACACAGTTTCTCTGAGATGATGAAGATTAACAAGTGACTCATCCTTGCTGCTGCATGAGGAACCAATCTTAATGTTTCTGTCGACTTAACAGAGACAATCATCATAAGCAGCTAAATTAGAGTGTGACTCCTTCTATGTGTGGAACTGTATCAGATATACAGCGTATACATCCAGCCAAAGGCTCCATTTAAAAACATGGCGACAACACACAGCTTGTGACGGATTCTAAGTCCAGAATCTCTTTCTGTAACTAAAGGTTGAACAAAGGTTACAAGGAATAATTATGCAAAGGAGGCATGCCAAGACATTTACACACACAAGACACAGAAAAATGTGTGTGTGTGTGTGTGTGTGTGTGTGTACCCAGAACTCATGAGTGACGACCAAAGTTATTTAAGTTCATCCTGAGGGGAACATAAAAGTCTGTGAGATAAGAACGTTCTCCAAACACAACAAACTTACTTCTAGTTTACAGATGATCATGAATCCAGAGGTGAGAGACAGTCACTTTCATCCTGTCACTATTTACAGGTACGTGTGTGTACGTGTGCTTAGTATCTACAAACACAAACACCTACAGCCACTTGTGAAACACTGTGCTATAATCAGTGTCAGCATGTAGATATAAAAATAATGGCACGCTGCACGCCAGCTGAATCAACAACACTACTGTTTGGAGAAGAGATGACAGTCATGCCTTTCTCATGTGCATTTCTCTCTGGCCAATCAGATTTCCCTCCCGAATCAGCCTCTTAATGCTCCTCCTGTGGGAACGCAAACCATCTGAGAGAGAGCAACGGAGAGAAATCAGCAGGGAAAGAGAGAGAGACGCCAGAGCCTGAAACAAACAGGAACAGAAAACGAGTGGAGCAGTTAAAAGAGGAGGACAGGAGGAGGAGGAGGAGGGTCTGACATGGGGGAGGATGCTGAGGGGAGGGAGGGGGAGGAGGGTTAGACCAGAGTGGAGGAGAGGGAGAGAGGAGGAGCTGGGCGAGCAGTAGAAGAGGCAGCTGAGTGCGAGTGTTGAGTAGACAGGAGGCAGCACTGCCTGCAGTCACATCAGCCTCCATGCACTCACACACATCAGGATCCATCAGCAACATCTGGAGGAGATCCACGGACACTTCGGTCTTTGTATCTGTGTGTCATCACTTCTTCTGAGCAGAAGGAGAGAAGATCAAGAGGACGAGGAGGAGCCCACTGCTGCTCGTTTCATGTTTGGGATTTTTGTGAAGCAGATTTCTCCTCTGCATGAAATTCTCTCATCCTCCCACTGCTCAGGAGGAAGAACTGGCTCTGCAGAAATCTGCAGGAAGGACGACACAGAAACCAACAGAGCAGAGTGGGTGAGAGTGTGTGTGTGTGTGGAGTGTGAAAGCTGTAAGTGGTTGCTGCTGCCCGTTGAGTGAGGTGACATGAAGGCAAGTGAAGTGGACAGGATGCTGACTGCTTTGAAAATGTGATCCGAGACTCGAGGCGGGCTGCAGGCGGCAGACAGCTGCGACCCGACTGGGCATGAAAACAAAGACATGCTCGAACCAAAACAAGCTTCAGAAGCACAACAGGAGCTGCTGAAGGAAGAGGAAGAGGAGAGAAAATCAGCTCATGTGGCCTCTTTACTTCACTGGAAACTGACTTTCATGTCTGCTTGAATCTCCAAGGAGGAATCGAGGAATCTTTGGTAGTAAAAGTCATCAACACCTTCTGGATTGCAGAGTCAGGACAGGAATTTCTGTCTGTGTTGCAGGTACGAGAGCAGTTATGGGCTAAACAGGCGGACAAGAGGTGAGCAGACGTCACGCTGAACACTCTGCACAACTGCTTTTATCATGTTTGCTCTGGCTGAACGGAAACAGACGACAAAGGAGAATTTTCTAATACCAAATGGTATAAAGTCACTTTTCTGAACATCTGGATGAGTTTTAAAGTCACTCAGCTTTGACTGTGTTAATTCACATTGTTTCATCCATTAATATCTTTTCACCTGATGCCAAAACATTTCCCTGTTTTTATTGACACAGTTGGATTTTGTCTCATCTGCTTCGTTTCACCCTGCTGGGCATAAATAAAAAATAAAAACAGAGCAGAAGGGATTTGTTTGTTTGCACAGTGGCACACCTGGACCTCACCAACCCATTTTTATGTAGCCACCTCTCTGTTCCTTGTTTGCTCTCCAGATGGCTGCCATGCTGGCAGGTGGATGCAGAAGCAGTCGCCTCATTCAACATTAACTAGGTTACACAAAACAAACGATCACGCCGCAGCACGAGCCGGAGGCATAAATGAAAGCAGCGAGCATGCATTACTGTGACATTTGGTTTGTGCCCTGTAGCTTCAACACAACAAAGCAAATAGTATTTCTGTCTTAGACGTGTCTGGAAAACTAGAAGAGAGTCAGAGTGAAGGATTAAAACATTTACACTGGTACACTGGCCTGAGGCAGCAGAGCACATACATTACTTCAAAACGTAAAGATAAAAATGAAAAACTAGCATGTACACTCGTGTTAGTGTTTCTATTTACTGCATGTGTTCTGCAGCTCGCATCAGAGCGAGCTGAATCACACTGCATGACCGATGTGAAAAATACATTTCAGAGGCAGTTACTGTTTGAAAGTGCAGAAGCTGGGTTGTAAAGAGAAGACTCAACAGATCTGATGCCCACAGGCTGCTGCTGGCATCATGTTGTATGTTGCTTCTGTCAGCTGTTTCCTGCAGGGCGGGGTGGGACCACACATTAAAGCAGCAGCAGCACCGTCATGGTGGACTGTTTTAGTGCTGTTAGTTTGTCTCCAGCTGCCCCAGCTGAGCCTCGTCCAGGCTGCTATCTGCCAGACTCAGGACTCCTCCCAGGCAGGCAGATGCCTCTGTGCCTCTGACATCCTCAGCTGCACCGCCGCAGGTCTGGAGCGAGTCCCCGGAGATTTGCCCGTCTCTGCTGTCACTCTGGATCTCAGCCACAACCAGATCGAGCAGCTGGAGGGGGGTAGCTTTGAAGGACTTTATCGATTGGACTCATTACGGTTAGCACACAACCAGCTGACTACGATTCACCCTGGGGCGTTTCGAAACATCTCTGGGACTCTCCTACGACACCTGGACCTGTCGTCCAATCAGCTTCGTGTTTTGGAGCAGCATTATTTCCAAGATCTGCCTGGATTGGAGGAGTTGCTGCTGTTTAATAACCGTATTGTCCAAGTGGAGAGCAGAGCTCTGGCTGGACTGAGCAGCCTCCGCAAGGCCTACCTCAGTCATAACCGTCTCACTGACTTCCCGTTCTTTTCCATCCAAGAGCACAGCCACCCTCATCTGTCCATGCTGGACCTGTCCTCAAACCGCCTGCCCAAACTACCACTGGAGGACATATCAAACTTACCCATCTCAATCCAGCAAGCACTCTACCTTCACAACAACTCTCTGGTGTGTGACTGCTCAATGTACGGACTGTTCCGCCACTGGGAAGGCAGAAAGTTCGCCTCCGTGACAGACTTCAAGCAGGAGCACACCTGCCTGCTCTATGGCATACAGAAAGCTACTGTGCGCTTTTTCCAGCATGACCGCTACTTTGAAAAATGCAACCTGACTGCGATGAGTTGGCTGGTGAAAGAGCAGATGGGCAGTGTTTCAGTGAAGGCGGGAAAGGGTCTGCTGCTGCACTGTGTGACCACTCTCACCGGACAGCACATCACCTTTCTCTGGGTGTCACCCAATCAAGAGTATGTGGCACCACCAGGAAACAAAGGATCATTAAAGATGTACTCCAACGGTAGCCTGGAGATCGTGGCTGCACGTGTCGAAGATTCTGGGATGTACTGGTGTATGGCTCTGGACCAGCAGCAGCACCGCAATGAAACGCTGGAGGTCAACGTGACCGTGGTGCCGCACAATGATGAGTCTCACGAGTCCTTCAACACCGGATTCACCACCCTGCTGGGCTGTGTGGTGAGCCTGCTGCTGGTCCTCATGTACCTCTACCTGACGCCATGCCGCTGCCCTCCCTGTCCTAAGGCCCTGACCCCTGCCACAGCCACCGCGAATCAGGGGAATGAGGCTGGGGCAGGGAGCATCCAGTCCTCTATTCTCACCCCAACTCCACCAGCGACCACAGAGGGTCCAGGCCGCAAGGTCAGTACAAACAAGCATGTGGTCTTTCTGGAGCCAATTAAAGAGCAACAGAACGGCAGACTCAGGGCGGGGCCAGTAGCTGGGGCAGTGCAAGAACACTTGGGTCCAGGTTTACTTCTAGGGGCAGAGCAGCACTCAAAGCTCCCCAACCAGTCGCAGCAGAGGGCAGGAGAGACAGATTCCATCATGTCCGTGTTCTCAGACACTCCCATCATGTTGCCATAGCAACAGGACTAACAAAGAGAGACAGAGATGGGCACTGTCATCACCTCTCACTCACTTCCCTCCTCCTCTTTATCTCTGGTTACCTCTTCACCACCTCCCACTGCACAAAGCACTCGACCTGAGCAAACCAGTGACCCGGTACTGTCCAAGAGCTTTCCAAATGTTCCTTTTCTTTGCTTTGGGCTTTGAAGATCTTCAACTGCCTGATGAAACATATCAAGTGCAATTTTAAGAGACTGAGTAATGTTTAATACCAAATTTACACATATTATTGTTTGCCCAGGTCTGTCCACCAAGCCCTACAGCCACGAACCGATGCACTGTGACGAGATGGGCTCAGGCTGACAGAGCAGAGTTGGGGCTTGTGCAGAAGACACAGGAAGGAGAAAACAGAGCTGTAGGGATGACCGCGCACACTTACAAACCTGTCAGTAATAAAACAGACCAAAAATAGCGAGAACTCGGGGAGAAGCAGCAAATACTGCCTCATAGTCTGAGCCAGGAAACTGTGTGTTGAGATGAATGTTTATGAGCATGGACTGCTGTCCCTTTAAGCACGGCTTGTACCTTTAATGAACATTTGCTACAGATGCCTTCTTGTCTCAGACAGAGATATATATAGAAAAAAAAATCCTTTTGTAGAGCCTTTTAGCATTTCCCTTTTTCTTTCCACAGCCGTCGTGTCAGTTGATTAGAGCAAAAACAATCTGCAAAGTGTAGCTCTGTCACCATGTGAAATGTTGTAGAGTAGACAAGCTAGAGACGAAGAAGAGCTTTTAGCAAGTAAAAATAGAAACTGTTTTAAGGATAAGGTTTGATTCTCAACTCCCGTCCCCTTCCCTCCTCCTCCTCCTCCTCCTCCTCCTCTTCCCTGGAACATTATTACCTTCATCAATCAGAAGAGAAGTTGAGGAAAACAAAAGGGAAATAAAGAAATGAATATCTCAATAATCAGTTGAAAGACGTGTCGTTGTTTGATGTGTTCACTGGGAGACAGTTGTACTTTTCTAATGGTTTATTTAATGGCCTTTGGTATTCACTATGTGTAGGACAATAAATATGAGAATGAATCTGTGACAGATAAAGTTTTGCCTTTGTGTGAAGAATATACAGCAGACTGAAAAGACAATCAGGACAGACGTGTTTTTGTTTTTATTGTCTTCACTGTATTCACTGCATCGCCCCTCCTTGCACTGCCTGTCCATCCTTCCTGTCTCCTGTCCTCTCTTTATCCGTGTCTAATAAACCCTGTATCTGGACCGTCCAGGCGAATGTCTGCCTTGTTTTTGTTACTATGACACTATTGTTGGTGCATAATGAAACATGAGCCACAGTCCTTGCACATCCAGCCTTGACTCACCACTATCACAAGAAATTCTTCACGAAATTAAATATAATTCAGCTTAGTGCAAACCAAAAACAGATTCAAGCAGCAATGAAGATCCTGCAGTATTCTGTGTTAAGTTCACATATTTTCTGTTGTTGTTTGAAAGAGGAAAAGGTGACAGCTAGAGTACTTCAGTTAGTCGTCTCAGGGGAGCAGCAAGTTGTCGCAGACAGCAAGTCTGTGATTTTGTCATGTTGTCAGAGCTGCAAGTTCATTAAGAGCATCAAATACAGCAGGACACCCGTTCAACACGAAACTGAACCGAACTCTCGGCATCTTTACATCAGCGTTGTCAGAAGATAATTACTACAACTGCAAGTGAAGTCAACTTAACAAGTGATAACATTAAATACATGCATGCATATTTGTAAAACAAACACTTTCACACTTTTCTGTTTTTTTTTATAGCAAATTGTAGGAAAAAGCACAGTCACTATGTTCCTGCTGTTGATTCACATGTTCATTATTTGCATGCATGAACACTGGAGATCATTTCAGACTCATGGGAGCCAAACAGGAAGTGATTGAAGTTCAGCATCGATCAATATTCAGCTCGAAAAAATCTTCAAATGAATCCATATTCAAAATCTGCATTGGTGTTCAATTTAATCACTGTGTGTGTGTGTGTGTGTGTGTGTAACCACATTAATGTATTATTTAGCATGAAGGGTCAATAATGTCATAAAGAAGAGGTCAGAGACCCGCTGCCACCACATGACTCCAGCTATGCTTTCCATTAATTAACCTGTGTGTTTGTGTGTGTGTGTTTTTTCTTGTACTTGCACCTCAGCGAGGACCAGCATGCATTTTTAACCAACGGAGTGAGGGTATTTTTGGAAAGTGAGGCCATTCTGGCCGGTCCTCACTATGTTGCCAGGCTTTTTAATGGTTGGGACTTGGTTTTAGGGTTAGGGTTAGAATTAAGTTTAGGTCAGTGATTCTCAAACCGTTGGTGGGTGCAGAGGCATCGTGGGGGGATGCGTGACTGCTCCTTTTTGTTGTTTCTTCGGAAAATGTGGCACGCGGAACAAATGTTTTGATGTCCGACGACCGGGACTCATTTTGGGGTGACACAACAAAAACAAAACGCACTTCCATTGTGATTTTACATTCAGTGAGAGAAAAGAAAAACAGGCAGCACTTCAGATACAAACAAGACAAAGATGGGCGACAGCAACGTTGATCATTCACCACACAAAGTCAATAAAATGTGCTTACATGAATCTTGCTCTTGGGTTCACAGCAAATGTGATAGGACATGAAGAGAGACGTGTCTGTATTTTATGTCTGAAAACTCGGGCAGCTGACAGTATGCAACCTTACACATTTAAAAGACACTTGAAGACATTACATCCCACTTGCATCAACAAGCTACTTGAGTTCTTTAAAGGATTAATATCAACCGCGACCCACAGTTTAAAAAAAAAAAGAACCCCAAAACTTAACGATCATGATCATTGCTACTACATCGTACAAAGCAGCAATTTTAGTAAAACCTGGTCATATTTTACAGCGAAAATGTGCTCTGGTTTTCCCTCTCATGTGCCACAACACTCTTGCTTGTCTGCAGCCTTTTATTTAGCGGAGCTGTCCCCAACAGCTACTGAAGCAGAGTCACAGAGCTGAGGCAGAGCAGTCATAAAAAAAACTTAATTAACACCGCAAGTGGGAAAATCATTTTAAAAAACGTCATTTTATTGTTAATGTTCTAAAAAGGTGATTTTTTTTTCAGTCTACTTTTTAAAAGCTAAAGTGTGAATGTGAACCATTTTATTGCAATCTTGTTGAGGGTGGGGTTCATGGAAATTTTTTTGGTATTTTTTTTTCTTGAAAAAGTTTGAGAACCACTGGTTTACGTAAAGGTTAGGGTTTAGTTTTTATTTGGTTTTCATGGTTAGGGTAAGGGGCTAGAGTACACGAGTGTCCTAACGAGCATAGCATTACAAACGTGTGTGTTGTCAGATTGTGACGATGTTAACATGCCAGCTGTTGCTGTGCTTGTGTCAGTGAGACGATGACAGGAGAACATTAAACAGACAGAAAGATGAAATTGAGTTGAGCATCGACTGAAATTCATCACATTGATCCACCGTGAATCAGTGACTCCTCACAGACAACAGGCCAAAGAACTGAGAACCAAAAGCAGCAGATGCAGCACAAACTACAAATGTGTGGCGGCACGTTAACAACAACTTCTGCTTCAACCTAAACTCACTTCAACAAGAGCAGAAGAAGTCAAAATGAATCCAAAAAAATCTCATCTTCAGCTTTAACAAAGTCCAGTTATTTTATTTTTCTAATTTATTCTCTCATAAAACAGCAACCTACACGTCACACACTGTCCTGTATAGGTTGTGTGTGTGTGTGTGCAGTAAATTAATGTGTTCATCAGCTGCTGTGTTCTTGTCTGAAGGAAATAAAAGAGAAACAAGAAGCTTTAAAGACAAAAACACTGAATCGTCAGTTTTTTGCTTCAGCAGCTTCTTCGTCATAAAGCAGCAGCGTTTTTTTCGGATGATCTGTGTTGTTTGTGACACGCTGCTTTACGTCTCACATTAACTCATTCAAACAAAAAATGCTTGACAACCAAACTCACTGTTTGATTTGTGAGTCATCCTGCTGAGCTGAGTTCAGCAGCAAAAATGTTAAAAGTTTATCAGCTCACAAAACTTCTCCACACAGCCGAGTCAGGAGAAAATACTGACTGGGCCCATCTGAACTTAAAGTTTTTGGTCTGAGAGAAAATTTCAAATCTACTTCAGCAGGAACAGCTGCTGTTCAGAGTCTGAGAGCTGCTGCAGGTCAGCGACAAACACACCTGTAATCAACTCTAAAGCTCATTTCAGAGCCGATGAAAGAAATAACGTTTGAGATGAAGGTCAGAAAACTGTTTCAGTGTCAGAATACTTGAGATCCTGACACTCTGGTACCATAAACTCATGACCAATCAGAGCTTTGTGACGGTGATGATGTCATTCTGTCAGCTGGCTGATAGATACTGAAGCTCATTTTCACCACAAGTCTAATTTGACTTGATTTGATTGTGTTTTTCCCAAACAGTCGATGTTCCAACTGTACAGACTGTGTTTGTGTGTGTGTGTGTGTGTGTGTGTGTGTGCTGAGTTTAGCCTCTAACTGACCTCTTCAGGATGTGCAATATGACAATATTAGACCGAGAATGATGAGAATATGTCCATGATCCACCATTGTCTAGAGATCGTTTACAGCATGCACATGCACAGTGCACATTCTATCTGTTTCAGTTCTGGGCTCAGATACAAAATCACCCTGTGTGCTACTCTGTTCTGTTTCAGTGCATCCCATGAATACATGCAGAAAAACTAAACACAGCAAACATGTGGTGCTTACTTCCCTTCACTTCCAGGACATAGCACTAGTTTTGTAAAACGAAAGCATCAAGAACAAGTCGGAGTTGAGTCCGCTTATGTTGGCTCATTTGGATGAGGAGGGGACTCAGCATTTTCTCTCATTAACTATGACTGATATAACCATTTTTGCTGAACTTTATCAGTTGTGAAGGTCTTCGACAGGCTGGAAAACTTAACGACATCGTGTCAGCGTTAATAAAAATCATCTGCTGGTCTGTTAAGTTACACACACAACCACAGTTTAGACGTTAGCGATAGCTAGTAACGTTAGCATCAGGAGGAGAAGGGGGCTCCTCATTAACAGTTGTGAAAGTCCCAGAAATGTTGGAAAAAACGATGTCGTGTCTGTGTTCAGAACATAATCCCGTGGTGTATAAGGTTGCGTTGTAGGAGCCTCGAATATTCGCACACAGCACTGTTCTGACTGCCATGACTGATTAAACGTCCAGACGTCGAGACTTTCGTACCTTCAGGACGTCAGTGACGTTGGGAGAATGTCAACACTGATTTCCTGTCGCGACACAGCATCCATGAATTCACCTGAAGAGTTCAATATTTTTTCATTTAATTTGTTTACTTTTGCAGAACCTGCAGTTAGTTGACAAACACATTTACTCTACATGTAATTCTTAGAATTTAATAATTCATAAATCAAAACAAAATCATTTTGAGGAACCAAACGTAAGCTT
>JAPZDX010000012.1:293712-304447 GCA_029783625.1 Naso annulatus | reverse complement strand
AGTTGTGAGGACATGATGAAGTTACCCACCAATCAAACGATAAAAAAATAAAACGACAGGAGCATCTGTGGTTTCCTGCATGTCTGTGTGATGCTGTTTTGATTTCACATGATGGAGTTCATTCATCTGTCAGCTTCGAGCTTCAGTCTCTCTGTGTGTGTGTGTCCAACGTGTCGCTGTGAGCAAAACACGACTTCTTCAGGAGTCAAACTGGTGTCACAACCTAAAGCTTTCATGTGAACACTGAGGCAGAATGGAGTAAAACATCAACACTCAAAGCAAAAGTTATGAACAATGATATTGTCTTTGTTTTGTATCATTAGCTGATCAATTGACCAAATCAGTGAGTTTTCACTTTAAAGTCACAGGACGCTTCTCTGATTATAGATGAAAATTCCACTTTTCACACTAGATTATCATAAACTCTGGTCACAGGTTCTCCCTCTTCATCAGAGGGAAATGATGAATTGATTATCAGGTGATAAATCATCTCTGCTTCCACCTTCTCAAATGTGAAGATCTGCTGCTTTTCTTTGAGTGAAAATTAATACTTTTACACATTTTATCAACCAAACCAAGAAAATAATCAGCTGCAGCTTTCTCTCTCTGTAATGTTCTCATTAGCCATGTTTCCATGAACGTATCTGATGCACATTTAGAAAAATCACATCACACACAAGTCCCTAATTTCACAAACAAAAACTGCTTTTATGCTTGAGGTGGTTTTTACCTTTGTTGAAAAACAATGTGTAAATTGGGGGATGGCAACAGCTGTCGAATAAATTGTAATGAAAGTTTTTAGAAACTGTTTCCGCTCCCCACAAGAGTAGACTAACGTTAGTATAAGAAGCTGATTCCGCCGTCTTCATGGATGTTCCCCAAACACATGAAAACACGGCTGACAACAACAACAACAGCAGCAGCAGCAGCTGGTGTGGAGCATCTTGGAAACCTGAGTACTGAGTGCCTAAGTCACGCCCCTATACTTCTGGGTCATGGGACCTTAATTCGGAAAAAAATAAGACTGTAGTCAATGGAGAGGGACAAATTATTTTTTAATCCCATTTGGCTTGTGCCCTGAATTACACGTTTCACAATTTAAGATAACTTTTCCTGTAAAGAAAGTTGATTTCTGTTGTCAAACAGTAAAGTAAAACTTTTTTTTTGAGATCACTGTGATCTACATGTCTCGTCTCAGTACAGACAGCTCGGCAGATTTCAGGGTTTTTCCAGAAGAAGGGGAAAAGTATTAAAAGAGGTGGAAACCATTAAAAATCAGGTCGTGTTGAGAGCTGCGGCTACTCAAAGGGGGAGTTAGTTGGTTCTGAGTCAAAGGAGGGAAAATGTCATGATGTCAGTTAAGCGACTGGTGTTGTAGTCTTTAAAATTACGTATTTTAAGCTAATTCATCAACCGTTTGACAACAAACATATACTTCCTTCACATGAAAAATTTTCATTTAAATTGACAAACATCATATGTGTAATTCAGGGCAGACGTCAAACAGGATCAAAAAAACATTTTTCCTTTCCCCACTGACTTGCATTCATATTTTTGCCACACTAAGGTCCCATGGGATCCACCAGAGAGGGCGTGACTTTGGCACACTGTTCTTAGAATTAATTCATAGAACTTTACTACAATTTCAGATAGAAAACAGCACCAGAATGCCACCATGTTTTGTTTCCAGTCTGCAGCCTCCTCTTCTCTTTGTTACAGCCATGTGTAACATTATAGCAGAGTTTATATGCTCCAGACCAGCTGCTGAAAAAACTCCCAAATTGCATTTTCTGTTTTGCCAGATTTCAAAAGTTCTCTTAAAATTCGCTTCACAATTAATGGAAACATGGCTGATGTTAAATTCTCCGTTGAGTCCATCTTCCAGTGAACCAATGGAATGGCTGGAAATATCATGTGACATGACATCAGTTCCCTGCTGCTGGCGGACTGTCAGGAACGACTGAGTCGAGACGTTGGACAGCTGTTAGAATTTCTTTAGTTGCAAACAAGCTGAATGAATAAAGAATAAAACATAAGTGACGACACAGCAGTGAAACTTTATCACATCTGCATCTTAAACAAACATAGACACTCGCTGACATACAGTCCAAATTGAAAAGTTTAAGTCAGTTTGTTGACAGTGCAGCTGCTGTGTCACACTCATCAGGGAGGATTCCCTCTCTGAGCAGCTTTCTGTGGGAAAACACTTTGATGGGTCACCATTCTTCTCCAGGCGTGAGTGAAGCTGTTTGCAGCAGCAGAAACCTGCTGCTGTTCATTAAAGGGAATTTAATTCAAGGGGAAACAGTCTCAGTGAATCAGATACTGATGGGAAGAAGAATACAGCCGTTTACTGATTCTCAGTGATGATCATGTGACAGTGTGAGCAGGCAGCCAAACATTAATGACATCAAACTTTAGTTCAAACACTGACGCTGCAGCTCATCTGTCACACAGAAATACTGAGCACAGCACGTTTCATCGGGTTTCAGGTCAGCGCACGTTCTGCTGCAGTTTGATTTGACAACAAACAAGCTGCTGTTTCCACAGAAAAGATCCAAGGCAAATGTGTTTCCAGCACAGCTCAAAGGATCGGAGGCACTTCACCTGAAACTCTACAAAATGCCTCCGACGGCAAACTGAGCTGACTCATCAACGCACAGAAAATTGTTTTAATACCTTAAGAAACTTTTTACACAAATGTGGGTCAGATGTGAGTATTTGCTGTTAATCTCTGAATCAAACGCTCGTGTCATCGTGAATGAGACCCAACACGTCCCTTCACGATAGACTGACTCACAGTCATCTTCCTCACCTTCACAGTGACACTGAACAGCAGTTTTAATCAGTTCGTCCTGACTTCCTCAATGAGCCCGAGTTAAATCTGAGTTAAACCCACCTTTGTATTTCAGCCTTGGGGTCCTGCTGAAAAATGCTGAACTTTTTAAACCATTGACAGAAAATTCAGCAAATTGTTTTTAAATCATTTGATGTCATTGATCAAAATGTCAAATATTTTACAGTTTCTCTTTGTCAGTAAAAGGAACATCTCTGGATTTTAGAAATTTTTCACTATTTTCTGGACCAAAAAGATACAGGATTGAATTGAAAATGATTATTAATCAGCAATAAAAACGATCTTTCAGTGTCTCATGTGGATTTTAAGTCTCTTTCATTTCCTTGCATGTGTTTCTGATGAAAACAGCAGCTTGTTGGTCTCTGCAATCAATCTGACACAAAAAACTGCGAATGTAAAACACTTGAGGATGGAAATACAGTGAGATGAGCTCAGAAAGAAAACAGACTGCTGGCTGTTCAGAGAACACAGTGACGACTCCACTCACACATTTTGTCTTCAGAGTGATGTCTGCATGTCACCACTTACTGTTGGACTGAATGAGTCTGTACGAAGCCCTGAATGAGATGTCGACTGAGGACAGCTCTTAGCCTGTCCCCCTGCTCTCTGTCTGCAGTGTCTGAGCCGTTCATCATTTCCTCACGATGAAGCCGTGTCCTGCTCGTCCTCAGGCGTCCTGGCTGCAGAGGACGCTGAGGCGCTGGTACACCAGGCTGCGATGCTGCGGCTGCAGGCAGTAAGCGATGCTCTTCTCCACCTCCTGGCAGCGCCGCAGAAATCTGCAGCGGTCCCTGGCAAACTCCTCCCAGGGGCCCCGCCGGTCCTCCTCCTCCTCACCACAGCTGGCAAAAAACTCTTCCACATCGTCACAGAAACGAACCTGAAGAAGAAAAAGCGTCAGTGCTGCTTCAAATAAAGCTGACTGATCCGAGCAGTCAGGGTGAGACGTCCTGCAAGTTGTGCCGTGTGGAAAAGGAGACATTTTGAAAAAGAAATTTTATTTTATTTTATATTATTTTAGTTATTTTTTTCCGATTGGACTCTTACAGTCTTCTCTGGTCTGTGTAAAAGATGAGAATTACAACAAGTTAATGATCCAGAAACAGCATAAAATGTGAACCTGCTGAACAGATTTCACAAGTCCACTATTTCAGTCTTCTGTAGAACTTTGAGACCAAGTGTTTGAAACATTTGTCTTTTTTACACTGAAGCTAAAGCTTTTCTGTTCAAAGTGTAAAATAGAAGTGATTCAACACACTGACGTCAGAAGAGAAGGGAAGAAAAGTTAGTCATGCTGCTTTTATTTTCTTAGTATCACCTTTAGTGTTTCCTCTTGGGATGTGTACACTTGATGTGTTTTACAGGCAGCCGGGTGAGTTTCTGATCAGTGACACAGATACTTGTTGAACATGAGATTTTTCTTCAAACTGCACCAAAAAAAATCTAATACAGACAGGACACTTTAAATCTGGTTTAAATCATCAGATAAGACTGATTTAGATCTTGTAGTTTTCATTTGAGCCACTGAGGAGAGACAAAGCTCCTGTCACAGATAATGAACACTCATTGGCTGCTGAACATGATGTTGAACAGTGACTTTGCAGTAACCGTGTAAAGGTGTGGTATGGAGGTGTTAGACGAGCTCTGATTGGCTGTTTAGAGTGTCTACATTTCCTCTTTAGTGAAAACTGTGTGAGAAGGATTAGACGTGATGTTTAACTGACTGATCGACATGCAGAGCCCCCGTCAGCACACAGTGAACACATGATGAACGAACTGCTCTCATCTGCAGCTCTGCTTCACTTCTTTTAAGGTTTTTATGTTATAATGACAGACATGTTTCAGCTCTACAGACTGAATGTGGATTCATTCAATGAAGTCTACAAGTCTGATCACATGACGAGCTGCAGGAATATGAGATGCCCTGAGTCCAGAAAGCAGGAAGCAATAAACCCAGAGACGTGCTGTGCTTCAGGTCATTCACCTGTCCCCTGAATTTATGATAAATGAAAACCAAAAGTAAAGGTAAGCTATCTGTAACTTCAGAGTGAATAACACCAGAATTCCTAAGGTCACTGGAAGATATAAAGGGCTGGACAGAAAACAGAGGATTTATAACCTCTGTGATTACAGTCATTTTGAAGATGAGTATCATGTTTTATTTGAATGTAAGACTATGAGTGTAATGAGGTATAGAGAAAGGTACCTGCCACAGTACTTTGTGAACCGACCATTTATGTTGACATTCATTTTGTTACAACAATCAGATAAACTCAAAGTTATTAGTAAACTAGGTTCTTTTCTGAAGAATGTTCTCCCGTTGTTTCAGTAACTGTTGCTGCATGTTGACCAAGCCGCACGCTATTGCTATGTCATCATTGTATGTACTGTTTGTGCTCCATACTACATTATTATGGTCATGAGCTGAATAAATGAATGAAATGAAATGGAATGACTTCAACACGACCAGGAAATAAAACTATCACAGTTCAAATTTACTTTCAATATCAACAGGCGGTCTTTGTTTGGGTCTCTACTGTTTGAAATGTTTCTGCAGCAGAGCTGTTCCAGGGGTTCAGTGCAGACACAGAAAACAACATGTTTTCAGTTTTTATGCTCCAGTCTGCCAGAGAACCAGAGAACAGCCCGAAGTGTTGACATTTTCAAATGCAAATTTAAAACCTTATTGTCCAGTCAGGCAAATGAATGTTTTACACTTTTATTCCTCCTGTTGATCTGTTTCGTCTTTGTTTCTGGCCTCGGTTCTGTCCTGTTTTACTGTCTTCCTTACCATTAGTTTAATTTTATGTTTTTATTTTCACCTGTTTTATCTAGTTTTTAGCCTTGTATTTTATAACTTCTACTGTCTAAATTCTATTCATGTTTTAGCTTTTTACTGAATTATTCTCCTTATGGTTCTAACTTATTTTTATTTTCTTTTATTATTTCATTACCTTTGTTCACTGTTATCTAAATTGTTCAAATGTTTAAGAGGATTTTTAATTGTCTACACTTTTCAGTCTTGATATCAACTTATCAATCTCCTGTTAAGCACTTTGAACTGCACTAACCGGCCTGTCCTGTACAAATAAAGTTTGACTGATTGATGTGATGCTCTGCTAAGGCAGTGAACTTCAGACTCTCTGAGGGATTGAAAGCAAAATTGAATAATTGTTTCAGTCATCTTTTCAAATAAAAAGTAAAAAGAGTTGCTGGTGGGGAGGGGAAGGACCTAATCCATGCCAGCATACGACGTGTTTGCTGGACTTCCTGGTTATCAGCTTTCTGATGGGATTATTTGAACAGGGCCAAACTGAGACGGTCTTTAAAAGCTAAAAATATCTGGTCAATGAAGTTTGAGTGTTTTTAAAATGTGCAATACAATTCTCATCCAAATTTTATCTGATGACAAAGATCACTGGGAAACAGTTTCAACTAACTGTTCATAATATTAATTATCTATTATAATACGTAATATCAATCATCCATCAAAGATTCTCTGCGTCAGTTTCTTGAACATCTCAGATTTCTTTGTTTAAATCTGTTTTCAGACTGAATATGTTTGGGTTCCAGCCTCACATTCAGTTCTCCTGCAGGTGGTAACAAAGTGTCCTGAGCAGGAAGTTCGTGTCTCAACACTGACAACTTGTTTGAGAGCAGCACACTCAGCTGACTGCTGACCAGATTAATCTAAAGAAGAAACCACACTGACCTTTTTGGTTGTTCTGGAGCTCTGTGTGCTGCAGGAGGTGGAGGGTTCAGAGAAGCCACTGTCCAGCCTCTCCTCAGCCTCCTCCTTCCTGTACTCAGGTGGAGATGCTACGCCATGGTGGGGGGAGTGTGTGGCAGACTGGGAGGCCTTCTTAGCCCTCAGTCTGGGCCCTGCCTTGGTGGGCCCTCGAGTCCTGAGTGGAGCCTGGAAGTTAAAGGGGCTGTAGGGGTCCGAGAAACTGCTGAAGGAGTTCCACAGCTGGAGGCTTTCCGCTTCGTCTGCCTCACTGGCTGAGGTGGAGTCATCCCAGACGTCACTGCCAGAGGGAGATGAGCAGGTGAGGAGAGTGGAGGAGAGAGGGAGGGGGGTGACATCAGGGGAGGAGGCAGGAGTGGACTGGGTGGAGGTTGGAGGCGTGGAGGTGGGGATGCTCCTTGGTGGGGTACTGCTGGTGTGCAGCCTGGCGGTAAAGTTTTGGGGGTTGTACGGGTCTGCACTTTGGCACAATGAGCTCCACAGTTGCTCTGCCTCAGAG
Source organism: Naso annulatus (assembly GCA_029783625.1). Lineage (NCBI taxonomy): Eukaryota > Metazoa > Chordata > Actinopteri > Acanthuriformes > Acanthuridae > Naso > Naso annulatus. The sequence goes on along the minus strand of JAPZDX010000012.1, from coordinate 297,343 downwards.
TCTTCCACACTGTCAGAGTCTGACTCTGAGTCTGAGTCTTCATCACTTAAGTCAGACAAATCAGAAGAGCCCTCACTGTCAAAGCCATCGTCATCATCACTGGACTCCCCGTCCGACTGGCTGCTGTCGTCATCGCTGCAGGGGCAGCCCATGATGAAGGCGATGGCTTTATTCTGACACTGGGGGGTAGCGAGCACCGTGACTTCCACAGACTGACCCCCCTGAGCAGCTGCTTCATGTTCTTCCTCATCTTCTCGCATCCTCTCTTCCTCGTCTTCCTCTCCTGATGTCGACTCTTTCTCGTCTGAAGTCTCTGCCTTCATTTCTGTCATGGTATTAGCACAAGCGCCAGAGGGTTCAGTCTCCTGCTGCGGCTGCTATTCACTCGGGGATTTCACCGAGTACTGGTGGCACATCTGGAAGTGTTCCTCCTCCAGACTGGAGTAACCATTGTCCTGATCAGGGGTCAGAAGTGCCACCTCACTGCAGGCGGCGGCAGCTTCTGAACTGCTCAGGTGGCTCCTGATGCTGAGCCGGTGGTCTGGCCTGGACTCCTCTCTGTTCTGGACTGTTTGAAGGCCTCCATTGTTGACCGACTCCTCTTTGTGGTCAGTCGGTCCAGTGTTTTCTCCCAGCATCCATCCCGTGCCGCTGCTCTGGACAAATGTATCAGTTGTTTCGACAGCGGGAGCTTTTGTGTCTGCCAGCGGTTGGTGTGGACAAAGCTGGTCTGTCAGGGTCCCCTCCTCAGTCCAGGACAAATCTGACAAGAACTCTTTCTGTGAGCTCTCCTCGCCTCCCCAAAGGCTGCCCCACCATGTCCTGCTTTTACCACCGCTGCTTTTTACTGGGGAGCTCACCGCCTCAGTCAGCCAGTCCTTCCCTCCTGTGGGTTTAGTTTCCTGAGATAGCATTGAGCTGAAACGAATATGACTGAGAATAGTCCTGGCAAACGACAGATATCCAGTCTGAGTTTGCTGACAGACGTTCAGGTCTATTTCTTCTGCGCTTTGAATCCCAATTTCCTGAAGAGAATCAGCGGTGAGCCACGTTAAAGTGCTGCCGCCTTTCGGGTCCAGCAGGCCGGCAGATCTGTCGTGCTGACACTGCAGGTAGGTCAGGTGAGGAGCCGGGTGCTGCGTTAGTGGCATTATGTCGTCCAACTGTCTTAAAAACTCGTTTTCTTCCTCAACAAAACTAGTCTTTAAATCACCACCGAACCAACTAGCTCGTTTATCGGATGGGGTCGCAGTTCGGGGTCGACCAGGGAGATATTTCTGCAGAAATGAAAACGCAGGCCTGGACACTACGGACAGCAGGCCGATCCACGAGCTTTCCTGGCTGTCCAGCCCCGGAGAGGTGACTCCATGCCCGGTCGGAGAGGACGAGCTATGCCCGTCGGATAAATGTCTCTCACTGCTCATACTTCTGAACATTTTCTTCACCTCTAAAGTGCAAAATATAAATAATGAGACAAAACCTGAGCAACAATGATCACTCGGTAGTTCCAAGGTCTTTATAGTTTAGCTGCTAATTTGACAGCTGTCAAAATGGTGAAGGCTGCTGCGGCTCCAGTCCACGTTAACAGGAGCAGTTATTAGCGTTCTCCATTTACACACAGTCCATTTATTTAAACATCATCCGTTTTTGTTACTAAACATACCGATCATCACAGCCAGCGAAAGGCCAGGAAATATGGTCCGGGACACCGACGTTGGAGTTGTTCTGACAACGATGGTTGGACTTCTTCCTGGTTGTGAACTTCGTGAAGACTGTGACGGAGCTGGAGTACAAAGAAAAAGAAAACATCGAGGAAAACAGCAAGTCTGAAGATGAAAGAAGAGCCATTTTGTCCGGTTTAAATCTCCGTGAAAATGCGACTGAAGGTCTCCTTCTGCTTCCGACGGCAGCCGGTGGCGCTAACAGCTTAGCTTAGCTTTAACTAGCTTCGCGGTTATTTAACCGAAAAACGACCGGGAACGTAAAATTCAAAATTTTCGTTCCTGAAACACCAGTTGTTGGGTTCGCAGTTCAGTTAGGGCTGCTTTCGCTCTTTCCAGCGGTCACTCTGTGTCTGTTTCCCGTCAAAAGAATAATTTTAGCCGCCGTGTCGTTTCCGTCTGTCCATCTGCGAGATTTCATCAGAAAGGTAAGGGACCGTCAGCAATGACTCGGCTCACTTTAGGGGGAAGTCAGGGAGCGTCGCGCTGTTACGGAGCGTGTGACGGCACCACGTGCAGATCATGTTATATAATCAATAGAGTTTCATAAGTGAGGTCAGGGTCTTTTCACTGCTGCCACGTGTTTATCAGCGTGGGTCTCCCATAGTCCCACAGGTCTGTGAGAAGCTACAGGGATCTGCTCAGACAGACTGTGCTTTAGAAGATTCAGAGAAGCAGCATGCCTGTCAAAATATTTTCAGGTAATTTCATCCTCATGTGCCTCATGCATCCCTGTGACTAACATGCAACTGTAATTTGAACTGTACTTTATTACAGCTGCAAGGTCAAAGAACCAGAAGCATTACCTGAACAGGTGGATGCAGAAAGGCTAGGTTTCACTGAATGTTTGTTCACTTCAGAAACTTCTCATGATATTGTAAACAAATCATTTTGAGATTCTGGTCTTCACTTTTAAAAATTAAAAAACATATTTGTACTTTAACTAAGGTATAACCTGGGTATTATCAGCAAAATGTACTGAGTAAATGACTAATTATTGTAATCTTGCACAAAGGACAAGGTTTTGGGGGGGAAGGAAGAGAAAAGGGAAGAAAGAGGGGTGACAAGAAAAAAAAAGATACCTCAATACATGTTGGTGAATGGAAGAAACTGTCGGACAGAAAGAAGGGAAATAAGGAGAGAAGGATAATAGATGAAAGGAGGGAGGACGAATGGAAAAAAGAGGAAAACAAGGACTTAGAAGAAGGCAAGAAAAAAATGGAGGGAGGAAATAGAGCTTTATTCCAATTCAAGTTTATTTTGTAGTGCAAATAATACAAAACATGTTCAAAATGAAAGTTACGCATTAATAACAGCCTGTAAGTCAGAGCAGTGGGACACAGTTTCATGACATTGGTATGTACAGTACATTAAGATCTGGTTCACTTGAGCTGACATTCTGTCCCTGTGCTCTCCATCACACCAACTACATGTGCTTTTCCACACTCAGTGAACTCCATTTAAAAAAAAACCCCAAAAAGCATTTCTATAAACGAGCAGATTCCGTCAGATTTTCAGACGTCGTATTGACTTTGTGAGGAGTGCTGTGGGCTTCAATGATAATCAGTTATTAACACAAGATCCCCAACTGTACACTGTGCCAGTGGTGTAAAATGGTATATACACTTCCCATCTCGTAAGTGGGTGGTGTCACGTCTCCCATGAACACATTTAGGAATCACCATCCCTCCGCCTCCTCAGAAAGTGTTAGTAACGTCATGTGAATGGATTAAAGCAGATGGATTTTGCATCTCATGATACTTGTTTGATGTAGGTTTTAACTTTTAATTCCTGGTTTCACCTATAAGGCCATTTAAATGTCTGTTTATGTCCGTTGCGATGCAAGGCGGGAAGCACTGGTTCCCAAATCTTGCGAGAATGTGTTGCTGAGACAGAGACAGGTATCGAAC